>OU342744.1:429080336-429564559 GCA_910589775.1 Avena eriantha
TGAGATACTTGTTGTCTGCTTGCCTTGTCATTTTGATATGGGGATTCTTCCGTATCATCGGGCAAGGGGTACCCCGTTGGCGGTTCTCTATGATACACATATGCTTACGATGACAAGAACTTACCGGTGACTAAACTTGAGTAGCATGAGGAGCGGCCCTCGTATTCAAGGGACATGAGATTCTCAATTTACAACTTGTCAATGCATATCCTCATATTTGATCACTTTAACCTTAATCACCTAAAGATGCATGTGATAGGGGCAATGAGAGCTGAAAGCTAGTAAGTATCATAATTTTTGGGAGCTCTTTATGAGACTTGCAATCCCTGCTTCCCTCTTTGAAGGGCCTTTCTTTTACTTTGTAGTTGAGTCAGTAAACCTATTCCCTTCTATCTTAGCAAGTATTTTGAGTTGTTGTGTTTCATTCATTCATATGATGATCTACTCAATCATGTCTTATGTTCCTTGTTTTGCATATTGCTCTTATCTTGATGTTTAGTACTTTGAAAGCTATCATTGAAAACCAGTTACTTGTGAACTCTAGCAAATTATCAACTATTCTTGGACCAAGAGCTAAGTTTGCCATTACCAATTATGATTCACTTTACGTATCTTTATTGTGTTTCCTTTACTCATTGCAAGTTGAGTGATATAATAGTGAGTTGTCTTCTATTATGATCTATGTATTTGATGAATGTGATGCTTCTTGTCCGTATTCTTTTATCGATTCTTCATTCCATAAACCTGAGGCCATGTTTATTGAGCTCAGTTTCGCTTGGGGACAAGCGAAGTCTAAGCTTGGGGGAGTTGATAGGTCCATTTTGCATCACTATTCTATGTCTTAATTCACTATTATTCATTGATATATTTCGTATTGAGAGGTGATACTTATGTTATTTCATCTGTTTTTCCATGGTTGATGACTCTTGGAGCATGGACCGCTGCAGTCAGGATTCTGATGGAAAAGGTGCTGTTTGGAGGCAAAATTCGCGAAGATCAGAAAATCCAGGAAAATATACGGAAAATCCTATTTTTCCAAAATACTAAGGATGCCAGAAGACGGAGTGGAGATGGGCCACAGGGGGCCCACACTACCCCCTGGCGCGGGCAGCCCTAGGCCACACCAGCAGGTGGTGTGGCCGCCCTGGCCCACCTCTGGCTCTCTCCTCTAGAGTATATCATCCTCCCGAAACCCTAAGACTCGGGGAGCAACCACAGAAAGATCCCGCCGCCTCTACGGGGCGGAAAACACTGAGAGAGAATGATCTCTCCGGCAGACAAATTTCTGCCAGGGGAATTCCTTCCCGGAGAAGGAAGATCGTCGCCATCAACACCACCATCAAGCTGGACTTCATCGGGATCATCATCCTCACCACCACAATCATCACCATCATCACCCTCATCACCATCTCCATATTGCTGTAACAATTGAGTTGAATCTTGCATTAGTTTATAGGGGAAACTTTCCCGGTGTTGATTACTGTTCGTAGTTGATGCTATTGAGTGAACCGTTGAATTATTGTTTATGTTCAGATTTTTATACATCATTATTCCATCTCTGATCATGATCTATATGATGTCTTGTGAGTAGTTAGTTTTGTTCTTGAGGACATGGGAGAAGTCATGTTGTTAGTAGTGGTGTTGTGTTGAGAAAGATTCAATAGTTTGATATTTATGTTGTGGTGTACTTCTTCTAGTGGTGTCATGTGAACGTCGACTACATGACACTTCACCTATATGGCCCTAGGGGAATGCATTGTGTATTTGTCTACTAATCGTAGGGGTTGCCGGAGTGACAGAAACCTGAACCCCCGTTAGGAAACCATTGCACAAGGGACGTAAGGGTCTTAGAGTTTAAAGCCGTGGTTAGGTTTCTACCTTAATTACTTTCTTGTACTTACGGATGTTTGCAAGGGGTATAATCACAAGTATGTATTAGTCCTCGATGGGTCGGTACATTAGCACAGGTTCACCCACACAACACTTAGCGAGCTAAAGAAGATTAATCAACAATATGAAGCAAAAGCACTTGACAGTCTTCCCATGTGCCCTCGAGAACGTTTGGTCATCTTAAGTAATACAACCGGCTTGTCCTTTGCTACATAAAGGATTGGGCACTTACTGCATTTATTCCTACTGCCTTTTGTTTACTCGTACTTTGTTTACTTGCTTTATCAAAAACCTCTAAAAATCCATTTCCTAAGTATTTGCAGAGAATTCCTGATCCATACCACTAGCCAGCACCTTCTGCTCCTCGTTAGGTTCGACACTCTTACTTATCGAAAATACTACGATACACCTCCTATACTTGTGGGTCATCATGTCACTGGATGTGTGTTCTTTTCATGAACCACACCAGTGTCATTGCATATCTGTTCTTCTCACAAACCACATAAGGATACACCAGTGTCATTGCATGTTTGTTCTTCTCATGAACCACGTCTAGAGTCATTGCATGTCTGCTCTTCTCACAAACCACATAAGGATCCACCAGTGTCATTGGATGTGTGTTCTTTTCATGAACCACACATGGATCCACCCAGTGTGATTGCATGTCTGTTCTTTTCACAAACCACATATGGATCCACCAGTGTCATTGCATGTCTGTTCTTTTCATGAACCACAACTAGAGTCATTGCATGTCTGTTCTTCTCACAAACCACATAAGGATCCACCAGTGTCATTGCATGTCTGTTCTTTTCATGAACCACACCCAGTGTCATTGCATGTCTGTTCCTCTGATAAACCACACATGGATCCACCAGTGTCATTGCATGTGTGTTCTTCTCATGAACCACATCTAGAGTCATTGCATGTCTGTTCTTCTCACAAACCACATAAGGATCCACCAGTGTCATTGGATGTGTGTTCTTTTCATGAACCACACATAGTGTCATTAGTATCTGTTCTTTTCATAAACCACACAAGGATCCACCAGTGTCATTGGATGTGTGTTCTTTTCATGAACCACACCCGGTGTCATTGCATGTGTGTGCTTCTCACAAACCACTTATGGATCCACCAGTGTCATTGGATGTGTGTTCTTTTCACAAACCACAGCTAGAGTCATTGCATGTGTGTTCTTCTCACAAACCACATAAGGATCCACCAGTGTCACTGGATGTGTGTTCTTTTCATGAACCACACCTAGTGTCATTGCATGTCTACTCTTCTCACAAACCACATAAGGATACACCAGTGTCATTTAATGTATGTTCTTCTCATGAACGACATCTAGAATCATTGCATTTATGTTCTTCTCACAAAACACATAAGGATCCACCAATGTCATTGCATGTCCCTTATTTTCATGAACCACACCTAGTGTCATTGCATGTCTATTCCTCTAAACGAATCACACATGGATCCACCAATGTCATTGCATGTGGTCATTGCATGTGTGTTCTTCTCACAGACCACATAAGGATACACCACTGTCATCGCATGTGTGTTGTTTTCATGAACCACACCCAGTATCATTGCATGTATGTTCTTCTCACAAACCACATAAGGATACACTAGTGTCATTGCATGTCTGTTCTTCTCATGAACCACACCCAGTGTCATTGCATGTCTGTTCCTCTGATAAACCACACATGGATCCACCAGTGTCATTGCATGTGTGTTCTTCTCATGAACCACATCTAGAGTCATTACATGTTTGTTGTTCTCACAAACCACATAAGGATCCACTAGTGTCATTGGTTGTGTGTTCTTTTCATGAACCACACATAGTGTCATTGGATGTTTGTTCGTTTCATAAACCACATAAGGATCCACTAGTGTCATTGGATGTGTGTTCTTTTCATGAACCACACCAAGTGTCATTGCATGTGTGTTCTTCTCACAAACCACACATGGATCCAGCAGTGTCATTGGATGTGTGTTCTTTTCACAAACCATAGCTAGAGTCATTGCATGTGTGTTCTTCTCACAAACCACATAAGGATACACTAGTGTCACTGGACGTGTGTTCTTTTCATGAACCACACCAGTGTCATTGCATATGTGTTCTTCTCACAAACCACATAAGGATACACAGTGTCATTGCATGTTTGTTCTTCTCATGAACCACGTCTAGAGTCATTGCATGTTTCTTCTTCTCACAAACCACATAAGGATCAACAAGTTCATTGGATGTGTGTTCTTTTCATGAACCACACATGGATCCACCCAGTGTCATTGCATGTCTGTTCTTTTCACAAACCACATATGGATCCAGCAGTGTCATTGCATGTCTGTTCTTTTCATGAACCACAACTAGAGTCATTGCATGTCTGTTCTTCTCACACACCACATAAGGATCCACCACTGTCATTGCATGTCTACTCTTTTCATGAACGACACCCACTGTCATTGCATGTCTGTTCCTCTCATAAAGCACACATGGATCCACCAGTGTCATTGCATGTGTGTTCTTCTCATTAACGACATATAGAGTCATTGCATGTCTGTTCTTCTCATAAACCACATAAGGATCCACCATTGTCATTAGATGTGTGTTCTTTTCATGAACCACACATAGTGTCATTAGATGTGTTTTCTTCTCACAAACCACATAAGGATCCACTAGTGTCATTGGATGTGTGTTCTTTTCATGAACCACACCTAGTGTCATTGCATGTGTGTTCTTCTCACAAACCACACATGGATCCACGAGTGTCATTGGATGTGTGTTCTTTTCACAAACCATGGCTAGAGTCATTGGATGTGTGTTCTTCTCACAAACCACATAAGGATCCACCAGTGTCACTGGATGTGTGTTCTTTTCATGAAGCACACCCAGTGTCATTGCATGTCTGTTCTTCTCACAAACCACATAAGGATACACCAGTGTCATTGCATGTCTGTTCTTCTCATGAACGACATCTAGAGTCATTGCATGTATGTTCTTCTCACAAACCACATAAGGATCAACCAGTGTCATTGCAAATCTGTTCTTTTCATGAACCACCCCTAGTGTCATTACATGTCTATTCCTCTAAACAAACCACACATGGATCCACCAGTGTCATTGCATGTGGTCATTGCATGTGTGTTCTTCTCACAAACCACATAAGGATACACCACTGTCATTGCATGTGTGTTGTTTTCATGAACCACACCCAGTGTCATTGCATGTCTGTTCTTCTCACAAACCACATAAGGGTACACCAGTGTCATTGCATGTCTGTTCTTCTTAAGAACCACATCTAGATTCACCACATTCTGTTGTTCTCACAAACCACATAAGGATACACCAGTGTCATTGCATGTATGTTCTTCTCGTGAACCATATCTAGAGTCATTGCATGTCTGTTCTTCTCATAATCCACATAAGGATACACCAGTGCCATTGGATGTGTGTTCTTTTCATGAACCACACACAGTGTCATTGTATGTCTGTTCTATTCATAAACCACATAAGGATCCACCAGTGTCATTGGATGTGTGTTGTTTTCATGAACCACACCCAGTGTTATTGCATGAGTGTTCTTCTCACAAACCACACATGGATCCAGCAGTGTCATTGGATGTGTTGTCTTTCACAAACCACAGCTAGAGTCATTGCATGTGTGTTCTTCTCACAAACCACATAAGGATACACTAGTGTCACTGGATGTGTGTTCTTTTCATGAACCACACCAGTGTCATTGCATATATGTTCTTCTCACAAACCACATAAGGATACACCAGTGTCATTGCATGTCTGTTCTTCTCATGAACCACATCTAGAGTCATTGCATGTCTGTTTTTCTCACAAACCACATAAGGATCCACCAGTGTCATTGGATGTGTGTTCTTTTCATGAACCACACATGGATCCATCCAGTGTGATTGCATGCCTGTTCTTTTCACAAACCACACATGGATCCACCAGTGTCATTGCATGTTTATTCTTTTCATGAACCACAACTAGAGTCATTGCATGTGTGTTCTTTTCACAAACCACAACTAGCGTCATTGCATGTGTGTTCTTCTCACAAACCACATAAGGATACACCAGTATCATTGCATGTGTGTACTTCTCATGAACCACAGCTAGAGTCATTGCATGTATGTTCTTCTCACAAACCACATAAGTATCCATCAGTGTCATTAGATGTGTGTTCTTCTCACAAACCACATAAGGATACACCACTGTCATTGCATGTGTGTTGTTTTCATGAACCACACCCAGTGTCATTGCATGTCTGTTCTTCTCACAAACCACATAAGGATACACCAGTGTCATTGCATATCTGTTCTTCTTATGAACCACATCTAGAGTCACCACATTCTGTTGTTCTCACAAACCACATAAGGATACACCAGTGTCATTGCATGTCTATTCTTCTCGTGAACCACATCTAGAGTCATTGCATGTCTGTTCTTCTCACAATCCACATAAGGATACACCAGTGTCATTGGATGTGTGTTCTTTTCATGAACCACACACAGTGTCATTGTATGTCTGTTCTATTCATAAACCACATAAGGATCCACCAGTGTCATTGGATGTGTGTTGTTTTCATGAACCACACCAAGTGTTATTGCATGAGTGTTCTTCTCACAAACCACACATGGATCCAGCAGTGTCATTGGATGTGTTGTCTTTTCACAAACCACAGCTAGAGTCATTGCATGTGTGTTCTTCTCACAAACCACATAAGGATACACTAGTGTCACTGGATGTGTGTTCTTTTCATGAACCACACCAGTGTCATTGCATATATGTTCTTCTCACAAACCACATAAGGATACACCAGTGTCATTGCATGTTTGTTCTTCTCATGAACCACATCTAGAGTCATTGCATGTCTGTTTTTCTCACAAACCACATAAGGATCCACCAGTGTCATTGGATGTGTGTTCTTTTCATGAACCACACATGGATCCACCCAGTGTGATTGCATGTCTGTTCTTTTCACAAACCACATCTGGATCCACCAGTGTCATTGCATGTCTATTCTTTTCATGAACCACAACTAGAGTCATTGCATGTGTGTTCTTTTCACAAACCACAACTAGCGTCATTGCATGTGTGTTCTTCTCACAAACCACATAAGGATACACCAGTATCATTGCATGTGTGTACTTCTCATGAACCACAGCTAGAGTCATTGCATGTATGTTCTTCTCACAAACCACATAAGTATCCATCAGTGTCATTAGATGTGTGTTCTTCTCACAAACCACATAAGGATACACCACTGTCATTGCATGTGTGTTGTTTTCATGAACCACACCCAGTGTCATTGCATGTCTGTTCTTCTCACAAACCACATAAGGATACACCAGTGTCATTGCATATCTGTTCTTCTTATGAACCACATCTAGAGTCACCACATTCTGTTGTTCTCACAAACCACATAAGGATACACCAGTGTCATTGCATGTCTATTCTTCTCGTGAACCACATCTAGAGTCATTGCATGTCTGTTCTTCTCACAATCCACATAAGGATACACCAGTGTCATTGGATGTGTGTTCTTTTCATGAACCACACACAGTGTCATTGTATGTCTGTTCTATTCATAAACCACATAAGGATCCACCAGTGTCATTGGATGTGTGTTGTTTTCATGAACCACACCAAGTGTTATTGCATGAGTGTTCTTCTCACAAACCACACATGGATCCAGCAGTGTCATTGGATGTGTTGTCTTTTCACAAACCACAGCTAGAGTCATTGCATGTGTGTTCTTCTCACAAACCACATAAGGATACACTAGTGTCACTGGATGTGTGTTCTTTTCATGAACCACACCAGTGTCATTGCATATATGTTCTTCTCACAAACCACATAAGGATACACCAGTGTCATTGCATGTCTGTTCTTCTCATGAACCACATCTAGAGTCATTGCATGTCTGTTTTTCTCACAAACCACATAAGGATCCACCAGTGTCATTGGATGTGTGTTCTTTTCATGAACCACACATGGATCCACCCAGTGTGATTGCATGTCTGTTCTTTTCACAAACCACATATGGAGCCACTAGTGTCATTGCATGTCTATTCTTTTCATGAACCACAACTAGAGTCATTGCATGTGTGTTCTTTTCACAAACCACAACTAGCGTCATTGCATGTGTGTTCTTCTCACAAACCACATAAGGATACACTAGTGTCATTGCATGTGTGTACTTCTCATGAACCACAGCTAGAGTCATTGCATGTATGTTCTTCTCACAAACCACATAAGTATCCATCAGTGTCATTAGATGTGTGTTCTTTTCATGAACCACACCCAGTGTCATTGGATGTGTGTTCTTCTCACAAACCACCACACATGGATCCACCAGTGTCATTGGATGTGTGTTCTTTTCATGAACCATACATGGATCCACCCAGTGTGATTGCATGTTTGTTATTTTCACAAACCACATATGGATCCACTAGTGTCATTGCATGACTGTTGTTTTCATGAACCACACCTAGTGTCATTGCATGTCTGTTCCTCTCATAAACCACATATGGATCCACTAGTGTCATTGCATGTGTGTTCTTCTCATGAACCACATCTAGAGTCATTGCATGTCTGTTCTTCTCACAAACCACATAAGGATCCACCAGTGTCATTGGATGTGTGTTCTTTTCATGAACCACACCCAGTGTCATTGCATGTGTGTTCTTCTCACAAACCACACATGGATCCACCAGTGTCATTGGATGTGTGTTATTTTCATTAACCACACCCAGTGTCATTGCATGTTTGTTCTTTTCATGAACCACACCAAGTTTCATTGCATGTGTGTTCTTATCACAAACCACACATGGATCCAGCAGTGTCATTGCATGTCTGCACTTTTCATTAACCCCAGTTAGAGTCATTGCATGTGTGTTCTTTTCACAAACCACACATGGATCCACCAGTGTCATTGCATGTGTGTTCTTCTCATAAACCACATATGGATCCTAACCTTAGGAGATCCCTAACCTTAGCCCCCCAATGGGTGGCTATTAGACTGAGTCTTCTAGAAGGCACGCCCTAACACAGTTCTTCTTCTTGACGATTATTACATACCATTCGATCGGGGCGCTTTGACGATTGGGATGGTCTTCCTGAGAGCGATCCACGAGTAGGCTGTTCTGCGGCATGATTGGCCATGCTTGCTCTGGACAAACTGGCAACACTGGGCTCTCCCCTGTTGCGAGTGTCACGACTCATGAGTTCAGTGGGCCATATCCAAGTATCACGTCCCCATTACTTCTCTTCCTCCCCGTGCTTCTCTTCCTTCCCGTCGAAGCCACGTTCACCACTTCACTCACATTCTGCCGTAGCCGCAAGCTGACAGCGTCTCCATCCCAATCCCCTCTCCGGCAGCCACCCCCCCATCACTTCTCGCCATGGGTTCAAGGGGAGACGGCGAGGAAACGCGTCGTGACGACAGGGATGGTGATTTTGATGTGAGCCATCTCATCTCTATCTCTATCATTTGTGGCCAATTACCTATTTTTTGAGCTAGATCTACTATGTTTAGTCATGCGCGTATGATGTGTTAGGCCAACCAGACGATGTATGACTCCTACTATCACGGTTTAGCGGATGAGGACAGTCCTTTGCTATGTAAACATGGATATGTTCCCGCTAAATTTGTAGCGTTCAAAGGACGAAACGCAGGCAGGAGGTTTCTACGGTGTCAAGGACATTGTGAAATGATGCAAGGCGGAAGTTGCGGTGTTGTCAAATGGGTAGATCTAGATTGGCCCAAATCGATGCAGAAAACACTGGACAAACTATGGGATATGACCGTTGAGTTGAAAGAATCCGTAGTCAGCTCACTTCTTGACAGTGCTAAGATTAAGCTATGGGACCCAGTTGACACGACCAAGCTTAACCGAGATCTCAGGAGGGTGCAAGACAAGGTTAGCAAAGTCGAGAAGGAGAGGGACGTGGCATTGGCCCTGAAGGCTAAAGCAGAGCAAGAACTGACTCAAGCAAGAAATGATCTTCACCAGGTCAAAGTCCTGCAATTCACAACTACGAGTATTGACAAGTGCATGAGGAAAAATACAGAGAAAAAATTAAAGCTGTGAAAAGAAGATGCTAAAAGGAAGGAGCAGACGAATCGATCCTTGCTCTCATAGGAAGATGCGCATCGGGCTAAAATTAGGAAGATCAAGGAGATGTGTGATAACTAGTTCTATTTAGCTTGAGATCCGTGCCTTTTAAGTTGTAATAGTAGTACTTGTTGACCTAGCGGTCTGAACTAGTGGTCCCGGAGTCCTGGGAGGAAAAAAATTGGTCTCCCGTTAGTTTGTCTTAACCCTGCATCACATCCTTTTGTCTGATCATGGTGGTATTCTGACATTGGTGGTTTGTTTAAATGTAATCTACGTGGATTGTCCCGCATGCAAATCGCACAACCACAATTTATAAAGTGGAAGCACGTACACCTGGTTAATGGAGATCCGGGAGCTTCGCCAGACGCAGGGGATACATGAGCAGGGAGGCGGTGAGATAGACAGGCTCAAGCATCTGGGCATTATCGGTTGCCATTGTTGTTTATGTTGCCACGTCATTGTGCAGCATCTGAAATAAGTTGCTGCTTCGTGGAGTGTGGCAGCTTAAATAATTTATTTCTGTGCCACTTACATTCCATCGAATTTTGAGACCTCCTGCCCCTCAGCAATCGTGGAACCGGTGCTGCGTGTTTTCAGATGGCAGTGGCACAATCACAATTTCGGATTCAACTACTGACTCGGGCGTTTCCAAACCCTAAGTCGCGGTACATTTTACTTAGAGAACATGGGTAGATTGTTTCGCCCAGCAAAGTGCCACATACAGAGCTCCAGAATTTAACCGAATTACATATATAGGTTCAAGTTCAACACATTACTATGCATCTTCATTGCCAGTAGCCTTCTTCCGCAGCCTGGGTGCCAAGCCTTCACGTCCACTGGCTTCTTCATTTCCTGCCTTCTTCCTCTTCCTCGGTGCCAATTTTCTTAGCTTCACGTACTCTACATCGCCGGGATAATGGGCACGAGAATCGTGTCCAACATCATCTTTCCACTCGTTTTTAATTTCTTCAGGAAGTAAAATGACTGACCCGGCAGTCATGTTTCTAACCTTGCGGCGCTTCCTGTTAAAGAAACAAGACTGTTGCATAACTGCCCAATATCTATAGAGTAAATAAAACAAAAATTACAATTCAGCACAAACATGCGAACCCCGAGAGACTTTTGCTTACTAGGAGCTAATTGGGTTCGAGCAACCACCCTATCCAAGAATAGAAGGGCGGCTCCGAGTTGCAGCAGCTTCCACATCCATTACATCACAATTCATCTCAAACATGCAATCTGAAGCATACATTTTCATCAACCCAATTAGCTGATTGTCACACGTTAGAGGAACCATGATGCCACGTTCATCCATGAAGCTGATCTTTGCAGTCTGCTTCGGCCATAATTCATCATGATTATGCAGAGCAGGAAGCATACCAGATATAGTGCAGATCTGCGCAGGCGCTTCTTCCATCGTGATACAATGGTGTCCATACCACTTGCCCTTAGAGTCGTACCTGAAGAGGACTACCGTAACCAGGTAAGGGTGGTCCGCGGAGATCCCACTTGACAGAAAACTATGGAAAAAAATATGTTTGTCAGCGTTGGGCTAACAAACAATTTTAGGTTCAGTAGCCAGCTAGAAGTTATAATTAGTGCAAATAGCAAAGAGAAGGGTAGCTCACCCGCTTGTAGCTAGAACTTCTTCTTCCTTGGTAGTAGGATCTGCCATCCTCTGAGCTTCTTGGCTCGTCGGCAGCGGAGGCGGGCTATAGCCTCGCAACGGCGGCCACGACATGCGCCATTGGAGCTCGGGATCAGCGACTAGGCGCAGCAACTGGGCGCATCAACTTGGTGCCGGAAGTCAAATGTCCGAAGGGATCATCCTCCTTGGAGGGTGGATTCCAACGTCGCTGGTGCTAGGGGAAAGGTGGGAATGGATTTATGAAATTGGTCAACGCATCCAATCCACTTAGTTCCTCGATTTGCCTAACAGGTTGCCGCGTTGGCGCTCGCGTCAGGGACAGATGACCTACATGAGGGTCCTGACCGTCTACTTCACGGGGCAGTTTCACGGAATGTTTGAATTTGGAAGGGGGGAGATGAGTTTGCATCGAAATGGCCCCTCTCGGTAGTTGGCGGCCCAACATTTCGAAACGCGGCAATTTCAGGCAACTTAGGTACTGCCATGCGCTTGCCCGGGAACTTTGGTACCGTAGACGAACAAGCCCGCCGGGAAGAGCTTCAGATCCCTCCCGATCTAGGGATGGAGATGACGGCAGCTATAGACTCTTTTGTGGAATTTTTGATCGGGTCCTTAGGGCTTCTGTATCAGAGGTGATATATAGGTGAAAGGGGAGGCCGAGGGGGTGCCCTAGGTGGCCACACCACCCCCTGGCATGGGCCAGGCCTGGCCGCGTAGCCAGGAGGTGTGGCCCGCCTCTGGACCCTCTCCGTCTCGTCTTCTGGCTCCGTGTCCCCCTCGGTGAAATATTGACTTTGGCTTTTGTCCCGTCCAATTTCGAGAATATTCATTTTCTGACTTTCTTGGAACCAAAAAACAGCAGAAAACAGGCAGCTGGCACTGTGGCATCTTGTTAATAGGTTAGTCCAAGAAAGTGTATTAAAATACTCCAAAGTGTGGACAAAACATAAGAAAGTAGATATAAAACAAGCATGGAACATCAAAAATTATAGATATGTTAGCAACGTATCAACATCCCCAAGCTTAACTCCTGCTCATCCTCGAGTAGGTAAGTGATAAAAAGAAAGAATAATTTTTGAAGTGACATGCACCATCATCATAAACTTGATCAAAGTATTTGTAAAACATTGATAGCTGGGATCATAGTACTTTAACATAGCATGAAAGATATAGTTCTAACAGTAAGACATAGCAACTATGTTGCAACATGAGAAGGCACAAACAAATGATTCATGAATAACAATGCTCTACAAGACGTTTGTTTGTTTCACATAAAGAAAGCATAATAAGAATGATATTCAGCTTGTCCCTCATAGTGTAGCAAAACATAAATGCAAAGGACAACCTTCAAAGTTCATAAGGGTGACTAGATACAAATAGTTTAAGAACAAGAAATATCAAAGTTATGCATCAATCAACAAGTCTTGGGACAATGCACATTAAACTAAGAATAACCACTATGCTCTCTCAATAGGTGCATAAAGATAGAAGATGGAGACTCAACATAAAGGTAAAAGAAAGGCCTTCATAGAAGGAAGCAGGCTTTCAAGTCTCATAAAGAGCTTCCAAAAATTATGGTACTTATTAGGTTTTAGCTCTCATTGCTCCTATCATAAGAATCTTGAAGTGATTAAGGTTAAAGTGAACAAAATATGGAGTATATGCTTGACAAAGTATAAGTTGGCAATCTCATGTCCTTTGAATACGAGGGCCGCTCCTCATGCTACTCAAGTTTAGTTGCTGGTAAGTTCTTGTCATAGTAAGTACATGTGTATCATAGAGAACCGCCAATGGGGTACCCCTTGCCCGATGATACGGAAGAATCCCCATATCAAAATGATAAGGCAAGCAGACAATAAGCATCTCAGCAATCTTCTTATTTACCATGGGAAAATGGTGCTTTTATCTCTCTTTCCTCTTTTCTCATCTCTTTTTTTATCCTTTTCTCTTTTTCTCAGTATCTATCTCTTTTTTCTAATAAGAATGCTTCATAGATTGCTCATTATGGTTATGCTGCAGGTTTCCACATGATTAGGCATGGATTAGACGAGCGGCCCAGGCATTTCTCTAACACACATACATAACTCCATGGACTTACAAGCTCCCCTTTCATTTCACACTGATGACATCCATAGACAAAAGAGCATGATATCAACTAGGTACAATGTACAAGTGAAATGTTGAAAGCGTTCCCCATGACAACATGGTTCTGCTAATCCCCACGTATAAGTGCAAGAATATACAACATAGATGACACAATGGTTCAAGTTTATTTGGGGCAATAAAAGTAAAGTGTGCCATCAAGTTCGTGAGAGCTTTAATCACTAGTTTTCTCATAACAAGTTTAATTCAGAAGGTAGATAAAATAATGAATATACTTGCAATAGCAAATGCTAATAGGCAGGTATGGTGGACTCTTTGGAATAACTTGGTTTTATTTAGAGTTGGATGCATGAGTGGAACTCACACTTTGTTATGGATGCTAGCAAAACACTGGGAGCAACCAACTAAGAGAGCCATAATGGCCATAATCATGCAAAGCGACAAAACATTATTAATTAAAGCATAAAGTGATATTACAATTCGAAAACTAAAGGATCATAAAGGCTATGGTGACTTGGGATAGTCTTAACATGGTGTGAGCATGCGCCAAGTCAACCCAAATAAAGCATCAAAGGAGAATACCACAATAGTATGCTTTAATATGCTAAAACAACGCATGATTCTTTCAAGGCACATTAAGCAATCTCAATTGTTTATAACATGTCAGGCTACAGCAAAAATCACTAAGCATAGAGCCAAAACAATATCAAGCATGACATGACAAAGCATAGGCCACAGTCAAAAACATGCTCTTTTTACCACTTAAGCATGAACTTTCCTACTCTTTTCCAATCCAAACCAATCTTATTTGAAAACTAATGCATGAATGAGGGGGTCCAACCAATTTATTCAAGCAAACTAAGGAAACCAAGCAAATGAAAACCAAAAACGAAAACGAAGACGCTCCAAGAACAACATAACTATGCATGAAACAATAAAAATGAAGTGTTTAGAAGAAACCTAAATTTTTATTGATGAAGAAGGGGATGCCTTGGGCATCCCTAAGCTTTGACGCTTGTACTTCTTGGATATTTCTTGGGGTGACACGGGTGGCATCCCCAAGCTTGAGCTTTAGTCCATTCTTCATCTTATTACATCATTCTTTCCTTACACCTGAAATTTTTGCTTCATACAAAACTTCACACAATCTTCATTAGCAGCATTAGTATACTCAAGATAATAAGTCTTCGAGTTCAGTTCCAACACAAGTAAAAATTCCATTAAAACACAAGCTACTGTAGCACTTCCTTCAAAAATCTCATTTCCCCAAAAAGAACCCAAAAAGGAATCAACAAGAAGCAAATGCAAATAATGGTAGAAATCTGTCAAAACAGACCAGCAGGTAAAAACAAATTTTTTCGAAGACCTTCTGTTACTCAAATCAAAAAATGTTGAACTAATGAAAGTTGTATAACCACCTGCGGCAGAAGCACAAAAATTTACAGCTCAAACCGACGTACAGAGATTTTACACGAATGTTTACAGCGAAGCACAAAAATCTGCTTCGGGACAGCAACTTTTCCAAGCATTACTTCTCTCTCATTAGAGGTTACTCTTGGCACAAAAAGCAAATAAAAAGGATAAGGAGAGGTTATTACTGAAGCAATAACTTCCAATACGCAACTAAACCTTTTGCGTTATCTCCCAATAAGTACTTTTCTTTAACGCCTTTAAGTTAGGCATAAGAAGCAAGAAAAGAATCAAGTATTCTTAGATGAAGAAGCATTAAGACCAAATTTCTTTTTAATAGGAGAGGCAAAAGGAATCTTCTCTTTCTTCTTAGGGAAGTGTTCTATACCTTTCTTGAGTGGTAGTTGTGTAGCATCCCATCTGTCTAACATCTGTAATGCTACATGGTCTAATAATAAAAAGCTACTTCCTACATATAATTGTTGCATCATAATTGTATCATGCTCATGTCATCATGCCACCTTGCATTTGAGCATCATATAAAACCCTTTTCTTTTGGATCTTGCCTCATATGCATTTATTAATTGTATTTGCCTCTTGATACATTGTAGTTGGTTCTTGATATGTTGTTTAATTCCCAAATTGAGTTGGGGCATATCTTTTTCAACTCCACCACCTTAACTTGTCACGACCTTATAATTCCACGATCCTAACTATACATGAGCTTTTACATTTCCCTTTGGCATTTAAATCTAGCTCATATGTGTTGGGATGGATCCACTTCTAATTCCACATGCTTCCATTTATGCCTCATGTTGTTTTCACATTGTTGATATGTGGAGAGACACATGCCCACCTTTGCATGCATGTGGTTAATTTTCACTTGTTCTATCTTCCATATGGGTTGCTTGGGAATAATTGAGCATTGTTTAAATATAATTGTGGCCAAATGATCTTCTAGTGGAACATACACACTAGCATGGCCTATTATATTCAATGATGCTTAAATCTACCCTTACCATATTTTATCAAGCTTATGGTGTGTCCTTTAATCAAGTATGGTTGTTCATGGGTGTAATAGGTGCCCATAGGTATATGTAGTTGTTTTCAAAACTAAGGAATGTGGCATTTATTTAATTATGCATGGGCCATGCAAGGTCCTCTTCTTTTTTACTTTGGGCTTATTTTGGTCTTGGAGGGAAGTTTTTTTGTGGAAAATCAAGCAATGGGTTTTCAAAATTCAAGCCAAACCCTATTTGACCACCCTCTTCCTTTTCCTTCTTTGATGCCCATTATTGCATGTGCATGCAATATAACCATCTCCTTCTTTCTCCATCTTATCAATATTCTAGTGTTGGCCACCATGTTTTCTTTTGGGTTTTGTTTAATCAAATCTTGTACAAACCTAACAACCTAAACTCCATATCTACCACCTCATCTCTCTTTTATCTCTCACCATGACCATGTATATGCATGTGGACATATACACCCACACCTACATCTACTCCTACCACTACACATGCATGTGAGTATACACGTGAGCCTCTCTCTCTCTCTCTCTCTCTAATCTACCTAGCTTTACCCCCCCCTAAACCGAAGTAAATCCAGCCCAAAACCCACGTAGCCTAAACCCTCTTTTATTTCTCTAGCTTGGCCGAACCCTCCCTGTGCAAGGCAGCCCCCTCGATGCGCCCTTTCTTCCTCTCGCGTGCACCTGGACCCAGCTGCAGCGTGCCCCAGCCCAGCCGAACGCCCTGCACGCCTCCTATTTCTCTTCTTTCCTCTAGCGCGCCGCACGTGATCGCCAGCCCACCCTCACACGCGTCGTGCTCACTCTCTTTTCTCTCGGCATAAAGCAAAGCAACTGACGCCTCTGCCTCACCTTCCACCTACTGCCAGGTCTAGATCTCGACCCCTGCTTCCTCCCCCAACCGCGCCACGCCTGGCCATGGCCGCTCTAGGCGCCACCTAAAAACCCTAGCCGGGCTAGTTTCCCTCTGATGTTGTCGAGACAGAGAAGAGGACCTTGGGAGTTGGGGAGGACTGCTGGGAGCTCGCCACCGCTGTGTACACGGAGGAGGAGGAGCTACCCCGCCGGAGCCACCTCGCCGCCGCCATGCCCAAACCCTCGGCGAGCCTCCCGTATCCACCGTCGCCTGCACCTCAAGCCACCTCCACATCGACAACCCCGGTGAGCCTCCATCCCAGTCTAGCTCCCCTCCTTCCTCCTTAGTCTCTGTCACCGTCGACCTGCGCTCCCGAGCCGCTCGCCGCCGTCGTGCCTTGCCACTCTGCCGGCCACGCGCACGTGCACGTCCACCAGCATCAGCAGTAGAGAGCCCCGCGCACCCCTCTGTTCCCGTCCAAATAACGGCGTCCCCGGTCCACCTCCGGCGACACTTCCTGAACAAAAATCATAGCCCCACCACCCCTCTTTCCATTGAGCCCGAGTTTGCCAAAAACTGTGATCTACAGCCCTGGGTATCCTCTTCCGAACGTTGGCATAGCTAGATGTACGAGCGGCTGTTTTTCCGTCAGTCTGACACCGCGCTAACCCTCTGTTCCTCGCATTTTTGCCATCGCTGTGGTCCTTCTTCAGGAAATCTTTGAACACAAGATTTGTAGATCTAATTGAGGTCTATAATTTTTGTTTTTGGAGTATGATAAAATTCGTAGCAGTTTGTTCGTAATCGTCCTCGCAAGATCGTCGAGCTGGTTCCTGTTGGAGGATCGTTTTCCAGTTTCGTTGTTCTTTTTGCACAAAACCCCTGACAGGATCTGTCCATCACGGACCGGCCCTCTCGCGCTCCCCGGATCTGCCGCGTGGCACGCCCCGGCTGGCGTACACGCACAGTGGACCCGCCGACCCCGGGCCCGCTTGTCAATCTCTACGGCTATGTGAGCCCGTGGTGGGAAAAGCCACGCGTAGAGCCGCTGCGCCAGCTGTCGCTGACTCAGCGCTGGTCCCGCTCGTCAGTGACTCGGGCTAGACCCACCTGAGTACCAAAAGTTTCTGTGAGCCTTTTCCAAATAAAAATAATTCCAGAAAATGCATATATGTTTTTAATATTCAGAAATTGATATCTTTATTTTGGTAATTCTAAATAATACAAATAATATATTTTTTTGAATCAGAAAAATTGGAGGAATTCAAATCTGCCATCCAATTTAATGTTTGACTAATTTAAATTTTCGAAATTGTTTAATTTCAATAAAAATGTCTTTTCTTAATTAATTAATAACTTTAACTCTATCACTCCAAATTTGACAAATAATATGTCGAAATCGATCAACGCGACGAGCCCATCCTAACTATGCATTCCATGTTCTGAATTGAAGCATGCATCATGTCATTATTAAAAATTAGAACTGTTTATGGCAATAAAACTTGACCAAATAATTAATAAAATGATTTATTCTTGTCCCCACACCTCACCCTGGCCATGCTACTTATTGCCATGTAATTTATGCATCATTCATCATGGCATGCTTGTTTGCTTGTCGCATTTTATTTATATGCTTGTGCACTTTATTTATGTTGGCTCTTGTTTGTTTGGTTCTTCTTTTCGAATAGACGCCGAGCAGGGGAAATATCAGGAATCCCAGGAGTACTACCCGGATCCATCTCTCGCTTCAACTGAGCTGCCAGGCAAGCACTACCACATGCTTGCATACATATAGTACCTATTGCCTCTATCTTATTCGTGCATCATTGAGTCATGATTACATTAAATTGAATCCCAAGTACTGCATAGCCTTTACTTTTAAACCCCACCGAGCTTGTTCCTCCATCCCATGAGCCATTACTACATGAGTTGGTTGAGCCATGCGAGTTGTAGAATAGCATGTGTAGGGTATGTGCGTGTCTGAAGTTTAACGAGGTTCCTAAACAACTTAACGTGAGTAGTAATCGGATAACTAAGGAAAGAGGCACCGGTGAGCAATATCTGCTATTTGGTTTTTCATGCTCACTTGTGTCCCGTAGGACCCCGAGTACTTGATTCCTGTTCCTTGACTATTCGCACTATCCACATATGGGAGACTCTATGAATCCCCCTTTGCATGGGCTTGATTCACACTTTATTTCTTGGGGCCACAAGTAGTTTGGGGTTTTACTACTATCATGTACTTATGCCATGTTTTACTGCTTTATTTAAGATTGTGCATGGAGCACATGTACTGTTTTGGATCGTGACACGTTTTCGCTGTATCGACAAGCCCAGTCACACTTTCGGGTTCCCAGTCATTTACCGCCGTCCACACAAACCCTGGGTCCGTTCCGGAGCCGGCCAACTTCGTTGCGGGTAGCTTAGTGGGGTGGCCCCCTGAAATATTTTATGAATCCTATGAATGCTTTGTCGTGAAAGCCTCGTTGGGCTTTGATTTGGTTTTTCCGAGGTCGATCGTGTGTGTGTTGCTATTTGTGCACCCCTGCAGGGTAAAACTTTCTGAAAGCCGTGTCCGCGGTTATGGATGACTTGGAGCACAGTTTCTCGATCATACACAAGTATAACTAAAGTACCGTCTTTAATTTGACTAAGTATCTGACTAGTAATTAGTGCAATATTCATGGAATGATTAATAAAACTGCCAACGGATGGGTTGTTCGTCTGCTTTCTCGTTGGTAAGCGAGAAGGAGGATGAATCGGTTACTTTATACTGTTATAACTCTTGCTCCTTATTAACGGACATCCGTCTATCATTGGTTAGGCGGATGGTTAGCGGGTATCTATAGACTTGTTAGTTATTATCTTTTCCTGCAATTGCGTCACCCCAGGTATATGTCCCCTTTAGAGGCATAAAGACTTGCTGAGTACCCCTAGGGTCTCACACGATAAATTGTTTGATTCAGATGAACAGGTGTATTCGCAAGATGGATACTGGGTGGAGGAGATAGATGATGTTGGCAACGATCACGCGGTGTAGAGATTCCGGGGATGGGGATCCGCGAGATCTGTGGGTGGGATGTGCTTACTTATGTGGCATCTTATTCCGATTTGCTTCTTGTCCGTACTCGGATCTTGTTTCCCGCTTCCACTTGATACTCTAATGTTTGATGTATGAGGAGCTATCCTACACTATTATCTCTATCTAGGATATTTGGATCTTGCCGTATGGCGTTGCAATATTTCTATTTCTTTTAGATGGAATGGCTCTAAGAACTGTTGTAAGGTAGCTTGCATACATACTCACTTGTGTATGTATTTGATCTCTTCGCCTGTTGCCTACGCCGCTCGCTCTTGTCCTGATGTCTTGGAAGTGGTTAGGACGGCCGACTGGTCTACACGTGGGTGGCCCCTGGGCCCCCGCTATACTATTTTAACCACTTCCAGTTCATCCAGGCTTGAACTTAGAGCGTAGGGTCCGAGATTGTTACAAGTTGATATTTAATGGTGCCTTCTTTCATATCAATAATGGCACCAATAGTTCTAAGAAAAGGTCTTCCCAAAATAATAGGACAAGAAGCATTGCGTTCAACATCCAACACATAGAAATCAACGGGGACATAGGAATTGTTAACCATAATAAGAACAGCATTAATACTCCCCATGAGTTTCTTCTTAGCATTATCATCAAGTGGGACATTTAAATAACAATCCTCCAATGGTGGCAAATCAAGCATTTCATAAATCTTCCTAGGCATAATAGAAACACTACTATCAAGATCACATAAAGCTTTGAGATCAAAATTATTCACTTTCATATTAATGATGGGTTCCCAACCATCTTCTAATTTCATAGGAATAGCAGCTTTATGTTTTATCTTTTCTTCTTTCATTTTTATGAGAGCATCAGTAATGTGTTTTGTAAAGGTCATATTCATAGCACTAGCATTAGGACTTTTAGTAAGCTTTTGTAGGAACATAATTACTTCAGAGGTATTGCAACCATCAAGATCAAAATCATAATTATCATCTAAAGTAGTAGAGATATTGTTTCCCATATTCTGAAGAATTTCAGCATTTTTATTAGAAAAAGTTCCATGGGGTTTACTAGCTTCAACATTAGTGGTAGTGATAGTAGAAATACTAATATGTCTAGCAATTTCATCTTCTCTTTCCCACTTAGCATGCAATTCAGCTAATAGTCTAACATTTTCATCAATTCTTACTTGTATGGCATTAGTAGCAGCAAAAGGATTTTCAATAGTTTCAGATTTAGCAGCCATTTTATTCAAAGAAGATTGAGCTTCATCAATGATGCTATACTTCTTTCAGCATTAAAGAGTTTTTCCTAAATAGTTTTATTGAAAGCAGTTTGTTTACTAATAAAATCTTTAAGCATGACTTCAAGTTCAGAGGGTGCATTCCTATTATTGTTGTAGGAATTTCCATAAGCATTACCATTATTGGGAGGATATGGCCTATAATTGTTGTTGCCAAAATTATTCCTGTAGACATTGTTACTAAAATTATTATTTTATAAAGTTCACATCAACTTGCTCTTCTTGAGAAACCAAAGAGGCTAAGGGAACATGAGTTGGATCAATATGAGCTTTCCCATTAACAAGCATAGACATAATAACATAAATTTTATCACTCAAGGAAGAGGTCTATTCAACAAAATTTTCCTTCTTACCCTGTGGAGCTCTCTCAGTGTCCCATTCAGAATAGTTCACCGTCATATTATCAAGAAGCTTTGTTGCAACACCCAAAGTAATGGTCATAAAGGTACCTCCAACAGCAGAATCCAGTAGATTTCTTGGAGAATAATTCAGTCCTCTATAAAAGGTTTGGATAATCATCCAAGCAGTCAGTCCATGAGTGGGACAGTTCTTTACCAAAGATTTCATTCTTTCCCAAGCTTGAGAAACATGTTCATTATCAGATTGTTTAAATTTCATTATTTCACTTCTCATAGATATAATCTTAGTAGGAGGATAGTATTTTCCAATGAAAGCATCTTTGCATTTAGTCCAAGAATCAATACTATTTCTAGTTAAGGATTGCAACCATTCTTTAGCTTTTCCTCTCAAAGAGAAAGGAAACAGTTTAAGCTTAATAATATTTGCATCTCACAAAGTTAAACAAAGTTATTTAGATGAGCAGCAGCATCTTCAGTACCAATTCCAGAAAATTGTTCTCTCATAACAAGATTGAGTAAAGCAGGTTTAATTTCAAAGAAAGTAGCTTCAGGAACAGGTGGAGCAATAGGTGCGCACACGAAATCATTGTTGTTGGTGATAGTGAAGTCACACAACTTAGTGTTTTCAAGAGTACTCATTTTTTAGTTTTTAATATAAAGAAACATACTAGTACAACTATTTTTTGTGTGTTTTTGATAAAGAAACAAGCAAACAAAGCAAAAATAAACTAAGAAAAACAAATAAAACAAAGTAAAGAGATTGGTTATGAGGGACTCCCCTTGTGAAGATGTCCTTAGCTCCCCGGCAACGGTGCCAGAAAAATAGCTTGATGGCCCAAAATATATCGAGCTCGTTGGGGAACCCCAAGAGGAAGGTATGATGAGCACATCAACAAGTTTTCCCTCAGTTATGAAACCAAGGTTATCGAACCAGTAGGAGAAAGGAAACACCTCCAAGGTATTGTTGCAACTTGGAATCCTGCACAACACAACCACAGAACTTTTCCCCAACTTACAGTGAGGTTGTAATCTCACCGGTTTTGCTGAAAACAATGGATTAAACGTATTGCGTGGAAGATAGTAATTGCTCGCAGAAAGTAAACAGAAAATAGTAAATAGTACATTTTAGATTGATAGTAAAAGAAAGGACCGGGGTCCATAGTTCACTAGTGGTGATTCTCCTTAAGATAGATGACATGTTGGGTGAAAAAATTACAGCGAGGCAATTGACAAACATCGAGAAAGCATACATGCATATACTAATAATCTTGACTCCTATGAGATTTGATTGGGCATTACAACATTATACATAGACCGTAATCCAACTGCATCTATGACTAATAATCCACCTTCAGGTTATCATCCGAACCCCCTCCAGTATTAAGTTGCAAGCAACAGATAATTGCATTAAGAATTGTGTGTAAAGTAAACAATACGATTGTTCTATGAACAAAGGATTGATGTTTTCTCCCTAGTAGCAATAGCACATCTAGTACCTTAGAGATTTCTGTCACTTCCCCAGATTACTAGAGGCATGAACCCACTATCGAGCATAAATACTCCCTCTTGGAGTTGCTAGCATCTACTCGGCCAAGATAGCTACTAACAACGGAGAGCATGCAAGATCACAAATAACAAAGACATGATAGAATCAATAATCAATCTGAAATAGCATCTCAATATCCATCGGATCCCTGTAACACAACATGTAGATTACAAAAAGATGATCTTGATCATGAACGGAGCTCACAAGATCTAAACATGGTAGCACAAAGGAGAAGAACCAACCATCTAGCTACTACATGGACCCGTAGTCCAGGGATGAACTACTCACGCATCACACCGAAGGCAGGCATGGTGATGAAGAAGGCTTCCAGGGTGAATTCTCCCCTCCGACAGGCTGCCGGGAAGAGCTTTAGATCCCTCCCGATCTTGGGATGGAGATGACGGCAGCTATAGACTCTTTCGTGGAATTTTTGATTGGGTCCTTAGGATTTCTTTATCGGAGGCGATATATAGGCGAAAGGGGAGGCCGAGGGGGTTCCCTAGGAGGCCACACCACCCCCTGGCACGGGCTAGGCCTGGCCGCACGGCCAGGTGGTGTGTCCGGCCTATGGACCCTCTCCGTCTCATCTTCTGGCTCCGTGTCCCCCTCGGTGAAATATTGACTTTAGCTTTTGTCCCGTCCAATTCCAAGAATATTCATTTTCTGACTTTCCTAGAACCAAAAACATCAGAAAATAGGCAGCTGGCACTATGGCATCTTGTTAATAGGTTAGTCCAAGAAAGTGTATAAAAATACTCCAAAGTGTGGACAAAACATAAGAAAGTAGATATAAAACAAGCATGGAACATCAAAAATTATAGTTACATTAGCAACCTATCAGTACCGACGATGCTTAGACGCCTCTCCGACCAAGGCTAACCTAAGCTCCTACGCATTTTTGGTTTGTCAGTAGTATAGCAGCTTCAAGCCTGTCGCAGTGAAATAATTTTTGTAATCGTGCTAGTACATACAAATCACTGGGCACACCTGTTCTTCGTGCTAGTACATGCAAGGTCATTAGACATGTTGGTTTGCATTCACTTCTCTACAAATTTCAAGTCATGCACATGTCTGTTATTTTGTCATGCGCATGTTCTTAGCTACTCCATACAACAGTAATTGCCTGCTACCGTGTAATTCTTGTAAAATCTATAGTAAGTGGAAAATATTAGTGTGGATTCCCTACTCTACAGTTGTGGAATCTATCTGATTCGTCCTAAGATCAGTTCCTGCTATTATTTCCTCCTTGGCATCGTTCTACTATCCTATAGTAGCCGTTTAAACTCTTCGTACTAATTCGATTATAATTTTGTTGTTGCCATAATGCCATCTGGCTCTTCAAAAGTTGCATCACTAACTATTTCCTTTTTCTTGCATAGAGCTCAAAATGGAACAATGAACATGTTGGTTTGCATAGCCTATTCTATAGGTTCACAAGGGATGCCATTACTTATCTGGTGCTGGTTTGTCCCGAGCAATGGCATAACTGTCCTCTACTATGTAGTTCACTCGTGGTTTGCATTCCTGCTCTAGAATTTCTCTTATGATGCCATTATAATTTCTATCTGGTTGATTTTTATCTATGACAGTAACTACTTGCCATTATGTAGCTCACCGCAAATTCTAAGTCACCCAATGGCTCTATGCGTTCCAGGAGATGCCACACCTTCCATATATATTTGCTGAAATTCTAAGAAACACTTTGTTTGATTGTTCATTTCATTCTAGGCACACTTGTCTAATGCTTGTTTGTCCTGTTCTACAGGTTCATGAGCGACGCCATTATATCTCGCATCTGGTTTTGGGTCTGGTTCGTCCTAAGTCATGACATAACTATCCTCTACAATATATAGTTCATTCGTGGTTTGCATTCCTGCCCTACAGGTTCTCGTATGATGCGGTTATAATTTCTATTTGGTTCATTCTTCGCTATGACAGTAACTGCATGCCATTTTGTGGCTTAGCGCAAATTCTGAATTACCCAACGTCTCTTGCATTTTAGGGTATAGAACTACTTCCATATATATTTGTTGAAATGACCTGGCTAGTTTATATGTGCTGAAATTGTAAGCCACACACACATTTTTTGATTGCTCGTTTCACGGTAGGCACACTTGTTTAATGCGTGCTTGCTTGTCATGTTTGTTTGACGTGTTGGTCAATAATTGAACCATTGACCAGTTGTAAAGTCTAGATAATTGCTCCTGTCATATCAGTCAAATGAGTAGTTTGTCTTGTTTGATGTATTAACTTGTTATTACTTAGTTTCAGGGTGCAATTATTGCTATCGCCACCAAAGAGGGGTCTCAAGATCATGTCTCCTCCAATGTAGCTGTCACACTCAAAGGAAAATGCAGGTGATCAATTGAGGACTTTGCTATCAACTTGATTGTCAACTGAAATGCCGATTTTTCTTTCCCGTGATTTGATAATATGTAATAATTTTAAGAAGTTTGCAGCTGATGTAATATCTAGATAACTCGCATAGGCCATGTATGCATTTAGTTGACACTGTCCACATATGCGGTAGTCGTTATGGTAACTATGCCAAGCAGGTCAATTAGGGAACATTACCATGCTTTGTTATTGGCCCGTCGTGTATTCGGCCGATGATGAATAGTAAAAAATGCTGGATTATATAAACGTTTTATGATATTGGTATGGCCTTCAGAAAAGGCCAAAACTATAAAAGGTCGTAAACATAATGGGCGGACCTACAAGTTGTAACTGGACGTAACTGTAACAGACCGTAATGGTAACATGTCGTAAGAGTAACATGTCATAACTATAACAGGCCATAACAGTAATAGGACTTAATAGTAGCAGGCCGTAACAGAAATAACCCATCGCAATAATAGGCAAGAAACCGTGAAATCCCAGAACAGTAACATGCCAAAAAAGTAGCTGGCCGCAACAGTAAAGGGCCACAACAGTTAAAGGCCAGAATAGTGATAAGCCAGAACAGTAACGGCCCGAGAAATTTCCAGGCGAGGCTAGTAACAGGCTGACACATTTACTAGACTAGAACAGTAAAGGGTCGTTTGTGGGCCTGAATAGGTAAAGGCCGGAACAGTGAAAGGCCAGGACAGTAACAGGCCTGAACAGTAACGGGCCATCTTAGACAAGGGCTGTTAGTAGGCCGTCCACGATGGGCTACAATAATAGTGATGGGCCGCCCGCACGCCTTAAATGTACATGAGCGACTTGGCATAGGCTGATAATGGGCCGCAGAGTGTTGAACCATCATGGGCCTTCTTTAGGATGAAACAATATTGGGCCTGAAAGTTCGTGGGCCGCTGCTAGCTACAACTTTGGGCCCATTTCAAACAGTACAGGACAAAATAGTAATGGTCCATCTTCTTATTGGGCTCCCCTAATGGGTCGGCCTAGTTAGAATTTAGCAGGCCCTGGCTGGGCCTGGCTTCTGCCACGGTTTCTATGGCCGTTAACGGCGGTAACTGGCTACTAACAGCGGCTGCCACGTGGCAGTTTTCATGACGTCAGCAGTCAACGCGGCTGGCAAACAGATCTACGATGGAACAAGTTTTCGTGGCTGAAGGTTGCGATCTGCCATGGTCAGGAAACAAACCGTGGTATATTCTTTTGTGACGGAGCATTTACCACGATGGCCATCTGTCTTAGAAGACTTTTTAGCCACGAAAAATGGGCCTTCAACCATGAAAATTGTCCGTTGTAAAAGCCAACTTTTCTTGTAGTGACATGCAATGACACTTGTGGATCCAAATGTGGTTTGTGAGAAGAACACACGTGCAATGACACTGGTGGATCCATATGTGGTTAATGAAAAGAACACACATGCAATGACACTGGTGGACCCATAGGTTGTTTGTGAAAATAACACACATGCAATGAACTCTGGTGGATCGATATGTGGTTTGTTAAAGGAACAGGCATGCAATGAACTTTGGTGGATCCATATGTGGTCTATGAAAAGAACAGACATGCAATGAACTCTGGTGGATCCATAGGTGATTTGTGAAAAGAACACACATGTAGTGACACTAGGGGTCCACAGGTGGTTTGTGAAAAGAACACACATGCAATGAACTTTGTTGGATCCATAGGTGGTTTGTGAAAAGAACACACATGAAATGAACTGTGTTGGATCCATATGTGGTTTATGAAAATAACACACATGCAATGACTCTAGTTGTGGTTTGTGAAAAGAACACACATGCAATTACACTAGGGGATCCATAGGTGGTTTGTGAAAACAACACACATGCAATGAACTTTGGTGGATCCACATGTGGTCTATGAAAAGAACATACATGCAATGAACTCTGGTGGATCCATATATGGTTTGTGAGAAGAACACACATGCAATGACACTAGTGGATCCATATGTGATTTGTAAAAAGAACATACATGCAATGATTCTAGCTGTGGTTAATGAAAAGAATGCACATGCAATGAACTCTGGTGGATCCATATGTGGTCTGTTAAAAGAACAGACAAGCAATGACACTGGTGGATCCACATGTGGTGTGTGAAAAGAACACACATGCAATGAACTCTATTGGATCCATATGTGGTCTGTGAAAAGAACACACATGCAATGAACTATGTTGGATCCATATGTGTTAAAAGAACACACATGCAATGACTCTAGTTGTGGTTTGTGAAAGGAACACACATGCAATGACACTAGGGGATCCATAGGTGGTTTGTGAAAAGAATACACATGCAATGAACTCTGGTGGATCCATATGTGGTCTATGAAAAGAACACACATGCAATAAACTCTTGTGGATCCATATGTGGTTTCTGAGAATAACACACATGCAATAGCACTAGTGGATCCATATGTGCACGTATAAGCGCGCTAACTCCTCGTCGAAGTCCTCCTCCTCCTCCTCTTCATAGTCCCACGAGTCCACATCACTCTCCTCCGCTTCTACCTCTAACTGATCGACGAATGCCTCCTCATTGGCCGAGTCGGACTCGTCCAAATAGTTGTCTTCTCTCTTCTTCCTGGTCTTATCGTTCCTCTTCTTGTCCATACTCGCCAGTGTAACACACATCCCAGTCCTGGCTGCTGCTTTGCGCTCGTCCGTCGCTGCAGGTACCCCATGCTCCTCCTACATGGCCGGTACGAGCTTCGACGTCGCGGTGTCCTTGAGTGCCGATGTCGATGGATCCTGGCGCGGTCGTACATGACGTGCTGCCTCAGTAGGCGACTCGCGAGCGCGAACGATGTAGCGAAGAGCAGGGTACGCAGGATGGCCAGTGGACGGCTTGGACCTGCCATTAACACGGCGATGGGGCATCGTGCTCGAGGAAGTTGTTCGGAATGGTTGATGGCGGGTACACAGAGTTGGGTGCCGATCTAATCAAGGATGAGCAGTTGTTTCGTGCGTCATGTTGTCGGTTATAAAAATGTAATATCTTGCGTACTGAACATAATTTTATCACAACAAAAGTGGCACAGCGTATTCTAGACTTGTAAATATCCCGTGCGTGCCTGTCAACGTGGAGTTCAACAGAGTTCGACGTGCCGACGTGATCGTGTAGCAGTTGCGCGTGTCATTTCCCCCATCAAGACATGACACACGCACGCGGGACGTGCACGCCGATGCTCGTGATTACCACCCGGCTCACACTCATCTTATTATATACTGATTTTAGGCGGCACCGAAGACCATTGAACTATCCATCGTAATAAAGACAAGTCCAATCAATTCCCTATCCCTGACTCCCTGGCTTCTTTGAGAAGGTAGACCATACACGGTGGTCTTGTATAATAGTAGTAGTACTACTGGACCATGGCATGTACTCTTTGACTCTTCTCCCACACTAATCACTATCTTCTTCCTCCTGCCTCCACCTCCCTCCTCCTGCAAGCCATGGCTCCCTTGAGGAGAGGCCGGTCGACCATCCTCGCAGAGAAAAGGGAGAGAGCTCGCCGTGAGTCAGTCCTTGCTCTACCAGCCCCTCAAGCCCCCCTCTCACCGAGGCCCAATCTCTCCCGATGATGGTGCCGAATGTTCTAGCAGGTGAGGGCTCCTCCCGGTATGGTCTTCTTGTTCTACTTCTTCTCCATCATGATCTTATTCAGCTTCTTCTTGTTTTTATTCTTCTTCTTGCTCTTCCTCTTCGACGTATTACATGCCGGTCGTGGAGCCAGAATCCACCACGACGGAGGCGTTGCAAGACCCATTCGGTCATGTTCCACCTCTCAGCGAGGTAGCAAATCTCCACACTATTATTTCTTTGAGTTGTGATGTGGATTTCTTAGATCGTGTCCGCCCCGCATTGGTTTTTTTCTTCTTCTTTTGCGAGTTGTATTACTTTTCATGATTATGACTGTGTCTCTTGGTCTTTCCTTAATACCGCGGTTCATAGATTCAATATGGATTTTGTGTGATTAGGATTAGTTTATCGTGGTTATGAATAGATCTCTAGGTCTATTTTTTTAACATTGTTGTCCATAGATTCAACGGGGATTTTTTGATCTGTATTACTAGTATTCACCTAGAACCTATAGTGTAATTATAGAATTTCTATTTCAACTAACATGAACGATGCAGCGATCGAAGGCCGAGTACCATGACAAGGTGGTCGCGATCAGTGTCAAGATTGACAACCAACATGAGCTTGCACGCTCCCTCACCCAAGCTAATGAGAGCCTACACAAGCAATTATCTGTGTAGAAGGAGATCTCGGTAGATTTTGCACGTGACGTCGTGAGGCTGGAGAAAGTGCTCAACTATAACTTGAATAGGCAAGAATAGTACATCAAGATAATCAACGAGCTCATGGAGGAGAAGAAGAATCTTGTGGAAAGGTGCACCCTCCTGTAGGACGAAGTCACCGAGCCACTCAGGGGACACGTCGAGGAAACCAAGGCTGCCATCCCAGCCTACCATGACAGGAACCGTTGCCTGGATATAGTGCAAGAGATGAAGGAGGACATGAGCAGAGGGATCACCGTACTCGAGGGTGTTCGGAAAGAGAACGAGGAGCTAAGGGCTTGTTTGGAGGCGTATCGGAGCAATGCCCAAGTCAGATTCCCGTTAGAGGGGGCATGAATATCAGTTCTTGCTCCACTCCTTTTCTAATATTTAGAGTTCAGGGAGCAATGCCCAAGTCTGCTTCCCATTATAGGGTGCAATAAGATTCCTAGGGCAATTACTTATCTATCTGCACATATGTAGGTGTTCATGTTCATGAATGGACACCATGCGCTCTTTACATTATGTATCTAGACATGGGTTTCTGCATTATCAGTTTCCCACTAGCCCACTACTATTTGGTGACATTGGAAAAACCCATAGCACATTAAGCTGCAGATAAACCTTATTTGTCTTTGAAATTGAAATTATGACAGTGCCACTAGTCGATTCATAAAATGTTGATTACTTAGATTGCTTCTAACTTGAAATTATGACAGTTCCACTAGTCGATTCAGTTAATTATGAAAACTAACCAGCTTGTCCTGGTGAAGTGAACAAACCATACTATGTATTTTTGTTGCAGCAAAAGAGGCGAAGCCTCAACCAGGACCTGACGACCTAGCTAAATGACAAGATGCCATCCAAAGGGAGAAGCAGAATTCCTAGAAACTAGCCTTTGACCACCTGTGCGCTGAAGTCGCGGTCCTTTTTAACAAGTGCCAGGAACTGAAGGAGGTAAACGCCGGCTGGGTGAAGCTTCACAGGGAAGGTCACACCTCGGCTAGGAAGCAAACGGAGAACATGAAAGGGATCTTGAAGGAAAATTGTATGACTATGGACCAACTTCTCGAATCCATGATGGAACGCTGGAACCTGTAGATAGCGCACGACAAAGTACTGAAGGAGCTGGCCGATCTTAGGGAGGAAAACAAGCAGCTCCAAGCGAGGCTCGCTTGAACCCAACATATGTCTATCTAGCACTGAACTGCCTGGTTTATCCTCTGAAGTGGTGATTTTGTAAATGTGAACTTAACTCTATGCACGATATGTGTGTTCGCCTAAAATTAATTTGCTTGACAATAGAGTTTGTCTTAGTTAAGAAAGCGCAACTACAAGTCTTATAGTTGACTAGTTTCAGGCATTGGCACAACATAAATTATTCATCTCAAATTTCCTTTATCCTCTGTAGTATGTCCTTGTTCACCCTCGCGCGCCTTCTTTAGTTCCTTCAACAGATCTACAATGCAGTACTCTAGCTTCTTCTTGTCTTCCCTGAGTTGATCCCTCTCCTTTTCTGCATTATGAACCAGCAACCTGTAACTATCCTGAAGCTTCTTTGCAGTTCCAACAACCAAGCTCCCATTGATTCTGCCACTTAGTTATGACTGCAAATTCTCGATTTCTTGTTCCAGCTCCTTATTTCGTACTGGCAACTTGTAATTTTTTTTAGCTGCATCACAAGCATCAGTAAATCTCCCCGACCTTTCCAACTCATACATCTCCCATAATTGTGCCAAACATTTCTTAAGTGCATCTGGCCACTCAAGATCCACCCACTCTACTGCTTTACATATCGGGCCAACCTAAAAAACACACACTATAGTGTTATGAACATACACGATACATTTTTCTTCATGTCACCATTGCACATAATGTAAACAAACCTGATTTGTACAGCCCAAAAACCTTCTCCCAGTGTTACTGCCTTCGAATGCAACATATCTCCTCAGTTTTAGCCCATGGTCACATGGTACTTCTCCATCGAGATCTAGGCCCTCCCATTCAGAGTCGTGGATCATCTATGGTACCTATAGGTAAACGCAAAGCTGAAACTGAACATGATTGCATGCACATATGGAGCTCAGATCGAGGGATTTACCAATGCCTAACCCTAGCCCGAGAAAACAGAGGAACTCCCATCGTGGAAGGAATACTCGATGTCGGAGAGAAGGTTGTCGATGCTCAACTGGTCGTCCTCGTCGTTCTAGGACAGCATGGCAAATGCGTCATTGCCGGTGACGGTGTCGGCATCGGTGAGGGGGCAGAGAGAGATAGAGAGAGAGAACAACCCTTCTACCATTGCAACAATGACTAAATTGGCATGTTACAATAGTTTAATGGATACCATGCCCTTTCCCTAGATTACTATCTCCTGCCTAATATGGTTTCTCTTCATACATTCTCATTTCAAATGTTAAACCTGTACTCCCTCCATCCCAATTTCAATGCCTAAGGAAAACATACCAGTATATTACATCATCTAAAGAAACAAAATCATGTCAACTACAAGGTACTTATGCATCACTTGTTTAGTCATGGTTTCACAAAACATTACATTACAATCTCTCCATAAACATAATCACAAAACCAAGTACATTACATCATCTAAAGAAACAAAATCATGTCAACTACAAGGTACTTATGCATCACTTGTTCAGTCATGGTTTCACAAAACATTACATTACAATCTCTCCACAAATATAATCACAGAACCAAGTACATTACATCATCTAAAGAAACAAAATCATGTCCACTACAAGGTACTTATGCATCACTTGTTCAGTCATGGTTTCACAAAACATTACATTACAATCTCTCAACAAACATAATCATAGAACCAAGTATATTACATCATCTCAAGAAACATAATCATGCCAACTGATGACCCACAAGTATAGGGGGTGTATCGCAGTATTTTCGAGGGAAGTGAAACCCAATTTATTAATTCGACACAAGGGGAGCCAAAGAATATTTATAAGCCTTAACAACTGAGTTGTCAATTCAGCTGCACCTCGAAACAATCTTGCTCACAGTAGTTTATCAGTAGCAACAGTTTTGTAGTAGGAATAGTAAAGCAACAACAGTAGTAAAGTAAAGACAACAGTAACAATAGCAGTAAATAGTGGGATTCGAGTGCGGTAGGCATATGGATGGATGGACGGGCGTTGCATGGATAAGACAATTCACATAGCAATCAGAACATAGGGCAATTGCAGATAAATAAGATAAAGCATCCAAGTACTAGATAATCCTAGGCATGTGTTCCATATATAGTCATACGTGCTCGCAATGAGAACTTGCACAACATCTTTTGTCCTGCCAACCTGTTTGCAGCGGGGCCTCTAGGGAACTACTGGCAATTAAGGTGCTCCTTTTAATAGAGCATCAGAGCAAAGCATTAACACTCCGTGAACACATGTGATCCTCACATCAAAGCCATTCCCTTCCGGTTATCCCGATTTCTGTCAATTCGGGGCCTCCGGACAACAACGTGTGTATACAACTTGCAGGTAAGACCAAAAACAATGCTATCATAATGAATCAATAACATGTTCAGATCTGAAATCATGGCACTCGGGCCCTAGTGACAAGCATTACAACAAGTCGCAGCAAAGTCATAAAGCACTAATAAAAGATACTAGGCACCATGCCCTAACAATCTGATGCCATTACATGAACAATCTCATCCAATCCCTACCATCCCCATGGCCTACAGCGGGGGATTACTCACTCATGGATGGGGAAACATGGATGGTCGATGGAGAAGCGATGGTGATGATGATGGCGATGATCTCCTCCAATTCCCCGTCCCGGCAGGGTGCCAGAACGGAGTTTCTGGTGCTGTTTCGTGGAATCTGATGGTGGCAGCAGAGCGGAACTCCTTTTGGAAAAACGTCGAACCCCCCGGAGTTTTTAGGTCAGAAGGCTTCTTATAGGTGAAGAGGGAGACCGAGGGGGTGCCTAGGGCCACCACACCATGCCCTGGCGTGGCCAGGCCCAGCCCGCGCCTGGGGGGGTGTGGCCAGCCCCTGGCCCTCCTCCGTCTCGTATTCTAGCTCCTGGAGTCTTCTAGAAAAATAGGCACTTTGGCTTTTGTCCCGTCCAATTCCGAGAATATTCATTTTCTGACTTTCCTAGAACCAAAAACAGCAGAAAACAGGCAGCTGGCACAGTGGCTCTTGTTAATAGGTTAGTCCAAGAAATCATATGAAAAGTACTCCAAAGTGTGGACAAAACACAAGAGAGTGGATAAAACCAAGCATGGAGCATCAAAAATTATAGATACATTTGCAATGTATCAACATCCCCAAGCTTAATTCCTGCTTGTCCTCGAGTAGGTAAGTGATAAAAAGAAAGAATAATTTTTGAGGTGACATGCACCATCAAAGACTTGACCAAAGTATTTGTAAACATTCAAAGCTGGGATCATAGTACTTCAATCATAACATGAAAGACAAAGTTCTAGCAATAAGACAAAGAAACTATGATGCAACATGAAAAAGCCACAAACAAAAGATTCATGAATAACAATAATTTGCAAGACGTTTGTTTGTTTCACATAAAGAAAACATAGCATAGTGGCATTCATCTTGTCCCTCAAAGAGTAGCAAACATAAATGCATAGGACACCTTCAAAGTTCACAAGAGTGACTAGATAAAATAGTTTAAAACAAGAATATCAAGGTGTGCATCAATCAACAAGTCTTGGGATAATGCACGTAGAACTAAGAATGGCCACTATGCTCTCAAGAAAGTGCTCAAAGGATAAGTGGAGACTCAACAAGTAAAAGAAAAGGTTTTGCATAGTTTGAAAGGCTTCCAAATGCTGAAAGTATGGTACTCATTAGCTTTGAGCTCTCATTGCCCCTGTCATAAGCATCTTTAATGTGGTTAAGGTGAAAGTGAGGTCCAATCTGAGTTATATGCTTGACAGACTATAAACTGAAAATCCCAAGTCCCTTGAGTACGAGGGACGATCCTCATGCTACTCAACTTTAGTTACCGGTAAGTTCTTATCATCGTAAGTATGTGCGTATCATTGAGAACCGCCAACGGGGTACCCCTTGCCCGATGATACGGAAGAATCCCCATATCAAAATGACAAGGCAAGCAGACAATGAGTATCTCAGCAATCTTCTTATTTACCATGGGAAAATGGTGCTTTTTTGTCTCTCTTTCCTCTTTTCATAAATCTCTTTTTCCTTTTTCTCAATAGCTATCTCTCTTTTTTTATAAGAAGAATGCTTCACAGATATCATTATGGTTACGCTGAAGGTTTCCACCATGTCAGCATGGATTAGAAAAGCAGCCCAGGCGTTTCTCTAACACACATACATAACTCCCTGGACTTACAAGCTCCCCTTTTATTTCACACTGACGACATCCGCAAACAAAAGAGCAAGGTATCAACTGCGTATATATTTACAAGTGTTGAAAGCGTTCTCCGTGACAACACAGTTATGCTAATCCCCAGCCTATAATTAGCAAGCATATAACTTTCATGGAGAGTTCACAATGGTTTAGGTTTATTAAGTGCAGGAAATAAAGTGTGCCATCAAGTTCGTGGGAGCTTTACTAACTAACTTTCTCATAACAAGCAAACATTTTATTCGGAAGAAAACAAGGCATATTGAATATGCACGGAAGTAGCAAATGATACTAATAGGTAGGTATGGTGGACACTTTGGCAATATTTGGTTTAGGGATTTGGAAACTTGAGTAAAACATACTCAGTGAAGGTGAAGGCTAGCAATAGTAAGGGAGCGACAAACGAGAGAGCAATACTGGCCATAATCATGCAGAGCGACAAAACATCATTGATCAAAGCATAAAGTGATACTACAAGTTGAAAACTAAAGGATCATAAAGGCTTATGGTGACTTGGGATAGTCATAACATGGTGTGAGCATGTGCCAAGTCAACCCAAATAAAGCATCAAAGGAGAATACCACTATACTTTGCTTTAATATGCTAAAACAACACATGATTCATCCAAGGCACATTAAGCAATCTCAATTGTTTATAACAAGTCATGCTACAGCAAAGAATACTAAGCATAAAGCCAAAACAATATCAAGCATGGCATGACAAATCATAGGCCACAGTCAAAAACAAGCTCTTTTTACCACTTAAGGATGAGCTTTCCTACTCTTTTCCAAACCAAACCAGACTATTTGAACACCAACGTATGAAAGAGGAGGTCCAACCAATTTATTGAGAAAACTAAGCAAACCAAGCAAACGATAAAAACGAAAAAGAAGATGCTCAAAGAACAACACAACTGTGCATGAAACAATAAAAATGAAGTGGTTGGAAGAAACCTGAGATTTTTATTGATGAAGAAGGGGATGCCTTGGGCATCCCCAAGATTTGACGCTTGTACTTCTTGGATATTTCTTGGGGTGACACGTGTGGCATCCCCAAGCTTGAGCTTTAGTCCATCCTTCATCTCATTACTCATTCCTTCCATACACCTGAAAATTTTCCTTCATACAAAACTTCACACAATCTTTATTAGCAACATTAGTGCACTCAAGATAATACGTCTTAAGGTTCATTTCTAACACCAAATAAACTTGCATTAGAACACTAGCTACTGTAGCACTTGCCTCAAAAAGCTCAATTCCCCAAAACAACTCAAAAAGGAAAAAACAAGAAGCAAATAAAGAAAATGGCAGAAATCTGTCAAAACAGACCAGCAGATAAAGACGAATTTGTTCGAAGACCTTCTTTTGCTCAAATCAAAAAGTGTTGAACTAAGGAAAGTTAGATAACAACCTGGGTCAGAAGCACGAAAATTCATGCCTCAAAAGGACGTACGGAGGTTTTACACAAATTTTTATGGTGAAGCAGAGAAAGCTGTTTCGGGACAGCAACTTTCCCAACCATTACTTCTCTCTCTTTAGAGATTACTCTTGGCACAAAAAGCAAATGAAAAGGATAAGGAGCGGTTATTACTGAAGTAATAAATTCCAAGACTCATCTAAAACTTTTGGGTTATCTCCCAATAAGTACTTTTCTTTAAAGCCTTTAAGTTAGGCATGCAAAAACTAAAATGGATAGAATAGAAGTAAGCGGAGATAATCATGGTGAAAACATTGTTTTGTTCAATGAAATCCTTTTCTTAACAAGGTTCATCAGGTCTTGCTACCAAAACAATTCCATATGAGACAAAACTTTGTATTCCACTAATGATTATGTTACCTTAACCTTGATAGCAATGGTCCCAATCATAATAGTTTCAAATTTAGATGGTTCTACAACAGTTTTATGTTTCTTTTTCCTTTTCTTACGAGTAGAACCACTATTTTCAGATTGTTGAGAGTCCCGCTCAATTGTTTTGGGATGCCCCTCAGGATATAGAGGATCCTGGGTAGCAGCACCACTTCTAGTTCTTATTTCATAAGCATGTTTTTCTTTAGCAGCATTAACTAGCAAGTCTTTTTGCACTTTAACTAGTTGATCTATTTGAGTTTGAACCATTTGAAAGTGTTTAACAATCATTTTAACATAATTAGAGGTTCTTTCCACAATATCTTTCAAATCAACAATAGCTCTACTGTTCTCCATTAGATGATTTTGCACCCTTTTATTAAAATTATCTTGCTTAACAATAAAGGTATCGAATTCTTCTAAGCATTGATCGGGAGGTTTAGAGTAAGGGATATCACCTTCATCAAAGTGTTGGAGAGAGTGTACCTCGATAGTGGATGAGTAGGAAATAGGCTTACATAATTCTTCTATAGGAGGTAAATTCTTGACATCTCCAACTTTAATTCCCTTCTCCTTAAGACATTTCTTAGTTTCCTTCATCATTTAATTCAATAACTCCCCTCTTCTTTGATGTTGGAATAGGCACCGAAATAGAAGGTTCAAGTACAATTACTTCAGGTATAGCTTGTTTAGGAGGAGTCCAATCTTCATAATTCTTACTTATTTTAGCCATTAATTCCTCGGCTTCCTTAGGAGTCCTATTCCTAAAAACACAATCAGCACAACTATCTAGGTATGTCCTAGATTCTTCAGTTAGTCCATTATAAAATATATCAAGAAGCTCATTCTTAGGTAATGGACTTCCAGCTTGTGCATGAATCAAAGCACAAAACCTTGCCCAAGATTCAGGCAATACCTCTTTTTCTCCCTGTTTAAAATCAAAAAGTTCCTGCAAAACAGCATGTCTAGCACTAGGAGGAAAATATTTCTGCAGGAAAGTACTAATCAAGCACTCAGGGCTATCAATAGATCCAGGAGGTAAATTACTAAACCAAGTTTTAGCTTCTCCTTTTATGGAAAAGGGGAAAATCTTAGCAACAAAGTAAGTACGCATCTTAATATCATCAGAAAACAAGCCACTCATGGTAGAAATTTCATTCATATGTGCTACCGCACTTTCATTCTTAGTCCCACAAAAAGGTTCTTTCTCGACAATAGCTATGTAAGATAGATCGAGAGAGAAATCATAATCTTTATATGTAATGTTTATGGGAGAAGCAGCAAACTTAGCAATAGGAGACAATTTGGGTCTAATAGTACGCCTCTCAAGGAGACTCTTAGAACCGCTCCTATCATGGGTGTTTTTACATTCTTTAATAAATTCATCGGTCATCTCAACATAACCATCTTCAATATCATAACTCTCACTAGACTCAGGTGAGCTAACAGGTGGGGTAGTGTCTTCATTAGGAGTTTCGGTATTTCCAGCTATAGTTCTAGCAATCATAGCATCTAGGAAAGGACCTAATGAACCACTCTTATCAAGCACAGTAGAAGCAGAATCATAAGCATCAAAAGTTTCAGATTCAGCAGTAGTAGCAGTGTGTGTAGCATGTATATGTGGTGGTGTAACGAGCTTACTTATAATAGACGGTGAATCAAGAGCAGCAGAGGTGTTCAGAATCGTACCTCTTCTTGTAGTGGATGGTAAAATAGGAACTTTGCCATCACGAGACTTACCCATGATGGATGGATAGCAGTGAACAATAGAGAATCCAAGTGAACTTGATAAATAAAGCTATGCTCCCCGGCAACGGTGCTAGAAAATAGTCTTGATGACCCACAAGTATAGGGGGTGTATCGCAGTATTTTCGAGGGAAGTGAAACCCAATTTATTGATTCGACAAAAGGGGAGCCAAAGAATATTTATAAGCCTTAACAACTGAGTTGTCAATTCAGCTGCACCTGGAAACAATCTTGATCATAGCAGTTTATCAGTAGCAACAGTTTTGTAGTAGGAATAGTAAAGTAACAACAGTAGTAAAGTAAAGATAGCAGTAACAATAGCAGTAAACAATGGGATTCGAGTGCGGTAGGCATAGGGATGGATGGACGGGCGTTGCATGGATAAGATAATTCACATAGCAATCAGAACATAGGGCAATTGCAGATAAATAAGATAAAGCATCCAAGTACTAGATAATCCTAGGCATGTGTTCCATATATAGTCATACGTGCTCGCAATGAGAACTTGCACAACATCTTTTGTCCTGTCAGCCCGTTTGCAGTGGGGCCTCTAGGGAACTACTAGAAATTAAGGTGCTCCTTTGAATAGAGCACCGGAGCAAAGCATTAACACTCTGTGAACACATGTGATCCTCACATCAAAGCCATTCCCTTCCGGTTATCCCGATTTCTGTCACTTCGGGGCCATTGGTTCCGGACAACAACGTGTGTATACAACTTGCAGGTAAGACCAAAAACAATGCTATCATAATGAATCAATAACATGTGTAGATCTGAAATCATGGCACTCGGGCCCTAGTGACAAGCATTAAGCACAACAAGTCGCAACAAAGTCATAAAGCACTAATAAAAGATACTAGGCACCATGCCCTAACAATCTGATGCCAAAACAAGTAGGACCTAGAACCTTGTGAAGACGATGATACCGAGATGAAGAGAAGCAGGTGACAGAAAACTAAAGGAAACTACAAGATCGCCCTACCAACATAATCCTCTTTGACGGATGAATCGGGTTCTACAAAGCAGAGAAGCCCCCAATCGCTAGGACAAAAGGCTTCATATGCAAGATAGTAATCAAGACCACCAACAACGTTGATATCTAGGATCAATAGTCCTAGCATAGGATTCCCATATATCACGAGTCCTTGTGCTTTACATATGTCGTGTTTTCTCTCCTAAGTGCACAATGTGTTGCTTGATGTGTGTTGTCTGTGTTTCTCTATTTGGGAGAATATTACAACCACATCGCACTATTCATTTGGTATGTGTGTTTTGGTCCCTATCGGTCTTAGTTACAAATGTCATTTTGGGATCGATACACCATGTAGGAAACTTCTTGAAGATGATATTCCCTCCCCTCTAGTATGTCGCTAACATCAGTTGTCGCTAGCAAGACCTTCCCCTACTAACCTAGAGAATCGAACCAGACGTCACTAATAAGAAAAGATTTCAAGACTTAGAAGATCTACGATTTGAAGATTAAAGCTTCCTGCCGACCTCATCAGCTGGAGGATAAGGCAGGATACTTCGTCAAATTCACTTTTCAAGTTCATGAACAAGGTTACAAGCCAATTTCACCTTCCTACAATATCAAGAGTCCTGCTGAAGCCTGGATTCTAGTGCTAGAAGATCAATACAATCAACAAGAAACCACGATAGGAAGTGAAGACTTGACTCCAATAACATTGTTCTTAGTAGAGTACCCAAATACTAACTACTTTCATCGTCCTCCCTGCCCCTCTCTTGAGGGGAAGTTTCTCAAATGAAGATAAGAAGATCCACCTACTAGAGACATGAAGACATGAAGACAATGAGCCCACTCTTCAACCGAGATGAAGCAACACAAAGAGTTCAAGTGAAGATAGTCCCTCTAAAGCTGGATGTCTCTACCTCGTCTGAAGGCTAATAAGAAGTATCATTAACTTCTAACCTGCCTAGAGCTAACCTTTTTTAAGCTTCGTGAAGCGATGGCTCCAATAATATACTTGCAATACCGTGTCTTTCGAAGATCTTGACTCAAGACTGAAGATCTACAACATTCCTCCAGCACCAACACATCACCTCAAGATGGAAGATCTACAACATCCGCTAGGACCCATAATAAAGCTCTAAGGTGGGAAGACTACGTCTTCCCACACAATAATTCAAATAAAACCTCCAGTAGAAGATACATCCGGAAGTTTTAACCCCTCAATGTTGCTAGAAGGTGATAACCCCCTTAGGAAACACTCTCAGATTTGTAACCCCTCTCGAAGCTTTAGATTGTTATAGATGACCTCTCGGAAGTACTTCATGAAGTTTCCAATCCTACCCCTCTATCAAGCCTCGACATCGAGTCATCAGCTACAAAAACAATATAAGATTGACCTTGTCCACAATAATGGACGTCTACTCAACTCTCCATGTACCTAAGAATCCCATAATCAAGAAGGCAAGAATACCGGAAGATGACAAGACTACTCACCAACTTGTACGAAGCGACAGAAAGAGTCAAGATTACAGAAGGTTTATGAAGCCACTCCTCTACTACCTCATCTAAAAACCAACATGGAAAGCTGCTGATACCCTACCCTCTCAGATTTAACCCATTTGGAAGATCTGCTAGTCAACCACATTGTTACGATAATTATGAATAGAAATAGTATGTGGGCCTCATAAGACGTAGCATGCACGAAGTCATCTGGATATTTCAACTCCAGACATAAGGATTGCGACATTCTTACAAGATCATCCTACGACTCGTAACAAGAAGGTCTGCATCATCTCTAAGCTCACTTAGTATAACTTTAAGGGGGAAGACTACGTCTTATCACTAAAATAAAGTAACCCGTCGCTAGTAGTAATCTCAGAAGCTTCTACCCCTAGTTTGTTGTTAGGATGCGATAAACCTCTAAGTAAGAGTCGTTGACCCCTATAGGGACGATAGCAAGCTACAGACTTCTTCCTCGGAAAGGTAACTAGGACAATATTCCAACCATACATCTTTGTCCAGCATCAACTCTCAAGATATTGCTTCCAGAAAGAGAAAGAAGATCGACCTTCGCAACAAGGTCCGAAGGTTATTTAATCCTACATGCATCCAAGATGTCAGAACTACAACGCTACAGGATATGCAACCACATCCAAAGAAGAAGTTTGTAAGCCAGTCCACTAGAAACCCCTAGCACTACCCTCTGAAATCTCGGGATGAGATTCTTTTAAGTCGGAAGGTTTGTAACATCCGCTGGTCTGTAACATCCCACTTTCAGAACCCAGATTATGTGTCCAAAGTGCAAAAATTAGGGGAACAAAAATGTTTTCTTGCTTAGTTGTGTAATAGTTATGTGTTGATTACTCTTCCTTAGTTTGTTCTCATGTTGTGATCAAGATGCGTCTCTATCCTGTCCAAGGTTTACCAAAGCTATTTATCAAAATACAAAGTCTTGGCTCACTTTACATATTCTCAATTGTTCTTGGCAGTTCAAAACAAGAGACAACATGCCTTTGCAACAACAAATGTTTTCTTATCTTCTATTGAAAAAATTATGGAGGTCTATATGATATCATGTCCTTATGTTTTCAAGATAGAACCTTCCAAATATCCTTACCTCCAGTGTTTCCAAAATCTCATACAAAGCTATATGTTTCCCACTCTTGGTAGAAGCCCCAAGGGACTCTTACCTTCTTCAAAACACAAACCTTTCAAAACTTCACTTCTTTAGACCTTAAGTAATGTTTGTGTGTTGGTAGTCTTCTTGAGATATTTGTATGAATTGTCATGATATGCTTGAAAGATGAATTGCCTTGATCTCCTGTCAAGCAGGATATGTCTAGACTTGTTTGCTAGGAGTTTGCTTGAGCTACTCTAGGAGCTCAACCTCTCATAACACAACCAAACCAACAACCCACGCTCTCAATCTGAAGTTGATGAATGGATAACTTTCCCTTCTCAACCCACTAGTACTGTCTAGATAGTATGTATCTCGTACATGTTAAGAGGATACCACATGTAAGTTTTTCTTTGTTTTGACATTCTTACATGCCACAATGGATGTTGTTGGTATACACATGTCACTTGGTAGACCGGGTTCTTGACAGGTGTACAAAATCCAATGCACAAGCACTCATAGACAGCCAACAAAATAAAAGTGACATGCCCATATTCTTCCATGTTTCATAGTCAACGTACTATCTGCAAACATAAACTGTTGAAAGGAGAAATTCTCGATAGGCGGTGCTAGAAGCGCCAGTTCCATCGTCTCACCCGTGCTAATGATACATTTCCCACACATCGGTTTCAGTGACTTGGTTGTCATATACGATGAGTTCCACCACTAGAGCGGATGCGCACATGCCTCTTACGCTTGCCCGGAGGCAGGCCACGCCTTCGTCTCTTCGCTAGTACGGCTCGTCTGCCACCTCGAGGATGCCCACTTATTCCCAATGAACAGTTTCTGGTATGGTGTTTGTCCACCTTTTTCTATCTGTCAGTGCTTGTACCTAGCTCGCCTAGACTACCTCACATCGTCTACGGAGAGGACAACAACTTATTTATCCTCACTATCGGTGCACTCGGCCCATACCGCCGTTATGTCCTTCAAGTGTGTCACATCGGCAACATGGTTTTTGCCGTAGTATAGGGTGACGATGTGGGCTAAAGCCGCAATGGCATCAGTGGGATTGTCTTTGGTGGACTACCCAAGGGACATTGTTGAGATGGTATTCGAGGTGAAAAGCAGCACGTCATCGGCCGTAGTCGCGTTGGAAGAGCTTATAGCCTTCTTCCCTGTGCCGTCGCAGTATCTTGTCGGAGATGGACCATACAAGCGGTTGTGTTTTAGGTTTTGCATCGACAAGTAGAATGGATCTTAATCTTCTAGTAATGGCCCAATTGCCATATTGTATGTAACTAGTAGTAAGTTGCACGTGCTTGCACGTGAGAATCGGATAATAGAAGTATGACATATCAGTTTTTATATACAATTATAATAGGTGAAGCTCAAAAAATAATTATAATTTCGAGTGATGTTCATAAAGTAACGGTTGTATATTTGGTCTTGTACTTTGTATTATGTAGAAATCAACCTATTATCTACCTAATACTCGACATGCTCTAGAGAAATGATGGAGAAGATTCTAGAATTATTGAGAAGTGCGTTTTGAGGTTTGTGCACAACGTTGATTGTGCTATAGACTATCAAAGGAGTCTTCTAGATGCTAGAATGGATAGAATATCCAACAGTTAGCAATGTTGTGATTTGCTAGTCTTGATCCAACGGTCAAATTTTAAAGTTATTTTTACACTATATAGTGGTAATATATGATGAAGGATGGATTTTGGCTGCTAAGTACTATACACATTAGTATATTCTCTATCCATGAGTTTCAGATTATTTCGTGATCTTTAAATATTTCCATACTTTAGATGAATTTATGCATACTCATATGGATTGGTTTGAGTTTTAACTAAGATGATTTTGTACTCGTACAACTCTCCTGGTCTCTTGCATTGCCTTTTTTGAATTTCTAATTCACGAATATAAAGGTAAGAAATACTAGTCTCTCTTATTTGTTTAATAATACACCTTCCAGGGTGTATTCTAGAAAAAAGAAATAGTCTCTCTAATATGAATCTCCATGGCCATTTATCTGATAAGACAGTACAAAGCCTGGCTTTATTATAGCTCGTTGGCATCCTAGCCGCCCCACCTTTTATTTAGCGAGTACTGCACTAGTTCCCTTGTCCTCTCCTCCTCTCTTCTTTTCCTCTATCCCACTCTGAGTCGCCCAGTTTCTAGAGTCTGTGTTATTCATCACGTCCCTCTTTTCTAGAACCCAAACCAACTAATCCCAAACACCATTGCGACACCAGGTGCATTGAGATGGATGGATCGAGCAAGGGTAGTGATGACAATTCTCAGCTATTTCAGGAGGTGTTTACTAAAGGCCCCCTTGAAGAAATCACAGCTATATGTGACGTCATGACCACCGTGAGCCTCGTCGGTTCATCTAAACTTCATCTTGACTCAACAAAATACCGTGCAACTCTGTAGGATTCTTAGCCGTTTGGCCTCCCATGTTGAATTCATTCTCACCCTACTAAGAAACCGCGGGATTGTTGGTTGGATGGCGAGAGCCTCCTCTGTAAGCTATCGTTGTTGGACAGGTTCTCCTCAGATGCTGTCATGCCAGGCGACACGAATAATACGTGGGTAGGCGCTAATGGTGATTACATCACCACAGTTGGCCTCAAATATAGCTGGGAAGTTATCAACGTGTACACTCGTTGCAAGGTTCTTCTCCCAGCAGTGTCGTTTGAAGCCACCAGTCACCTAGATACTTTCTTGGATAATGGCCATCGTATAGGACATTTTCTGGGAGATATCAAGATTAGACTCTTGCCGCCCTTTTCTACGGCTCATTTCTCATTCCTCATAGCCATCAAGATGTATGGATAGTTCTCCCAAATAAGTCCATGACCTATGTCAGTTACAACAATGTAATTATCCACAAAAGACTTGTGTTTGCCATAACTGAGATTGGTAGTGTTTATCCGTGGAGTTCTTATTATCCTGGTAATTACACCTCCATATCTAGCGCACTAGCTTCATATTCATGGATATATGCTTATTTTAGAAAGCTAACATATGTCATTGTTGGTTTAAAAGAAATATTATATTTTATGCCTTTTACCCTCTTTGTCTGAAAGGGTTTCTCTATGAGTTTAGATGATTTAAATCCATAGGATTTTTTGTAAGGATTGCTATGTATATTAGTATTACATTTGTTTGTTCACACAAATTTTTGCCTTCTTTCCTATGGTGCAAGCAAATTTCTTCTATTATAGGTTCCCGCAATTTTAATTCCAAGACGATTTAGTATATCTCAATATTGTATTTTCCTATTCCTTCATTTTTTTAATATTGCAAACCAAACAGGTTTTTATATCAACTGTGTGTTTTCTTTTCTAGGTCATGCTCCGCTCCTGGTGCCACTAGCATTGGGTAACTGAGTGGATGAACTCGATGGCGGTCTAGGCCATGAGCACGAGTACGATTATGGTATGTGGTGGTTAGCAAATTCTCGAGACGGTTCTAGCCTTCTACTCGTCTTTACCCGGGGCATTGCTAGTGAGCAGGATGTTCAATGTCCGATTTTTCGTTATACGACTTGTCCTAATGTTGTTAGTTGCGGTTGCACTGTTCGCATGTATTCTTCTGGATTTGTCTTCCTAGTGTTCTGAAAGATACTGATGTGTTACTACATCAAGGTAAGCCATGGACAAGGGTTACTAACCTTGGAGCATATTCTCTTTTCCTCGGAGTGAACTATATGATCAGCATGCCGGTAGTCGGTGCCGATATTTCCCAAGGATATATGACAAGAAGCAACTCTGTCTACATGGTGCACTATGCAATGTGCCTTTACGACCTACCACATCCTGAAATATGCCTCTTCTGTCTGAATGGTATGGACACATCTATTGGTTTCTCAACAAGCACTGCCTTCTCATCATATAAAATGCTAAATGAATGCTATGACCCTTCATGTGTGAATAATCCGCTTTGGTTCATCCCAAGCTTCACTAATGCCCTAGATTGGAACCACTCTAGCGGTTTATTTCAAAAACAATGAAGGAGTTGTGGCGTCTGTAGGTGCTACTGAAATGGTGTACAGTACTAAAGTACCTCGTATGTAATGGGAGTAGCTCCCAGTTGGTCGTTGAACTATTTATTTTGTACTACTCCATATGGAGTATAGTATGATTTGTAAAGCTAGTTTTTATTTCCTACTATACTTGATTAAATATATATTGTACACAATCTCCGTTTAATACAACATTGTTTTGGTGTGGTACCAAGGCAACCTGTACGGCGACCTGCATGTCTTACTAGCATACTGATTATACAGTGGACTTATAACGAAAGGAAACTTGTTAAACTGATGCGACCAGACACTAACTGTAGCAGGCGCGCACACATTCCATGGCGAGTAGTAGCATCACCGCCATTGCTATGAAGCACCCTTCTTCTGTTAGCTGTATATCAGGCATTGACGCAGAATCGATCTTTCAGAGATTCGGCACGAAAGCCGACTAGATCTTCCTCATGTTGGATAATCTTGATGGGCCCGAGATCCACCATATTATAGAGACTGTGAGATCGTATGCCAGCATGTAGATCACGAAGGCAACAAAATATACATCCATTTCTAACCCTTCGGTGGCACCAACTTCTCCTGCAGCTCGGGCACCATACTGTGTTGCATTGTCTATTCTGTTGGAGGCTCCATCTTTGCTGGCGAACCTGGCAGCATCTCCCTCAGCACTATCTTCTCCCACGTCGGCACTCGGCACCAACATCTCCGGCAGCACCAACTGCTCGTGCGTCCCAACACCCATCACCCACGACACTATATTCTCTAGCAGCGACACCATCCAACATGATTGTGAGTACTCTGAACTCACTAGATGCATGCAAGTGTAAGTAGTTTGTTGTTTTTTAACATTAATTTCGGAAAGAAAAACCCGATGCTCCTTTTTGCCTGATGATGCAACTAATGTGTTGCCTAGCACTGATCTTTGTACTCCCCCTGATCCAAATTAATGGACTCAACTTTGTTTAGATACATATGCTTCCTGTCTAAACTCTTAACTAGATGCATACGGAAAATAGTAGCATTGTTCTGCATATCTTATCTTACCACTATATCATATACGAGTAACTTTTAACAATGGCCATTAGATCAAGACTGGCAAATCTCAACATTGCTAAATGTTGAATCTTCTTTTCCGTTTTACCATCTAGAAGATTCTATTGATAGTCTTTAGCACAATGAATGCTATGAACAAACCTCAAAACACAGTTCTCCATCAGTCTAGAATCTTCTCTCTCATTTCTTTGGAGCATGTTACCAAACTTTTTGACTATTAGGTAGATAATAAAGGTTGATTTCTACATGATATAAAGTATAAGATCCAAATATACACTTGATACTATACGGATGTGGCTCAAAATTAGAATTAGTTTTTGATCTTTGCCTATTAAAATTTTATAGTGTTGATATATCATACTTCTATTAGACGAGTCCCACGTGCAAGGCACATGCACCTTACTAGTAGTTATAATATATATTATTACTTATTACTTGGTACTTGGTTATAAGGATACATGATGATTGCACAAAATGGAACAAGTATTCTATGAAGCTAGAAAACAGATCACTACCTCTGAAGTCTAAAATTGTGCTACATTTTGATTTTTATGTTGTTGATTTATATATACCATGCTCAACTTTATGTAGGACGAAGATCTCTTCAACATCAATGAGCAACTCCTTTTTACTACTATCAGTTGGGGATATCCACCCCTATTTTTAGTTTAGAATTCGGAGGAACACACTGGCTAAAAAACGAATTGTGTATGACATGCGTGGTAAGGCTAGGTTACATATAACGAAAGACTGAGGGCTAGGACACCCTAAAAGGGTTGGCCACTACTTGGCCCCTCTTCAGCCCTCGCTCTTATACATGCAACTCGATGAAGATGACATGTACATACTAGTCATCCCCAGCGAGTTCAAGAAGCAGCTGAAGGGGATTGCCAGGCCTATCATGCTGAATACTTTCCCTAAGTGTGGCTAGTCTGTGCACAGAGAGCATGATAAGAACAACGATAAGCTGGTCTTCAACAAAGGTTGGTCCTATTTTGTAGACTGGCATGAGCTGAAGATTGATGATATCCTAGTGTTAAAGGTAATAGATGATTCCATGTTTAAGGTGGATATCTATGACCATAACACCTTGATACGTTGCTAATGTATCCATAATTTTTGATGTTCCATGCTTGGTTTTATCTACTTTTCTTGTGTTTTGTTCCAACTTTGGAGTACTTTTTATACACTTTCTTGGACTAACCTATTAACAAGATGCCACAGTGCCAGTTGCCTGTTTTCTGCTGTTTTAGGTTCCAGGAAAGTCAGAAAATGAATATTCTCGGAATTGGACCGGTCAAAAGCCAAAGTTGATATTTTACCGGAAGACTCACGGAGCCAGCATACGAGACAGAGAGGGGCCACAGGGCGGCCACACCATGTAGTGGCCTGGGCTAGCCCTGGCCGCGCCACCAGGTGGTGTGGGCCCCCTGGTCGCCCACCGACCTTGCCTCTTCTCCTATAAGAAGCCTCCTGATGCGAAAATCCTAAATCGTGAAGCCTCTAGCCACGAAAATTTCCGCAGCGCCGCCACCACTGAAGGAGAGATTCGGGTGACAGAAAGTCTTTGTTCCGGCACCCTACCAGGATGGGGAAGTGCCCCCGGAGCCATCTCCAATGATCTCCACCACCATCTCCATCGCCGTTGCTGATTCCCATGATAAGGAGGGAGTAGTTCTCTCTCGAGGCTAAGGGTTCTACCGGTAGCTATGTGTTCATATCTCTCTCTATGCGTGATCATATTGTGATCATGAGCTTTGTAATCAAGTATATCTACCTTGCTACTCAAGTGCTTTAATAGATCTCTGCTCTCCCCATGTGTGTGAAGTTGACAGTGTGCACACCATGGTGGCACTTAGGCTAGAGATTACAAATACTTGTTATGAGTGATATTTGGAGTTGAATGTCTTTATGAAATTGTGGTGTTTGTTGGACCCATCTAGTACTCAAGGTGACAGTGTCGGGTTATCTAGATGGGAAAGATGAACTTTGAGGTGTGTTGCTATAGCCCTACCAACGATTAGAGTGTCCAACCGGAGAGTAGTTCAGCGTAGTATCATAAAGAAGAATATATTTATATGAGAGTGTTCACTAGTGAAAGTATGATCCCTAGGCCTTGTTTCTAAGAACTGAAACACCGTTTGCTATTAGATCTATTACATGTTTGCTTGCTTCTATCTTTATTTCAGTTTTACTTTACTCTTTTCCACGCCATCAAGATATTTTCTATCACCGTTACCACTTATAATTATCCATACCACTTGTATTTCACTATCTCTTCGCCGAAATAGTGCACCTATACATCTGACAAGTGTATTGGGTGTGTTGGAGACACAAGAGACTTCTTGTATCTTGATTGCAGGGTTGCTTGAGAGGGAATACCTTTGACCACCTCCTCCCTAAGTTCGATAAACCTTGGGTAATCCACTTAAGGGAAAACTTGCTGCTGTTCTCGAACCTCTGCACTTGGAGGCCCAACAACTGTCTACAAATATAGAAGTGCGTAGACATCAAGCTATTTTCTGGCGTTGTTGCCGGGGAGGTAAGGTAAAAGGTACTCACATCCTCTGGCTACTAAGCTTTCTTCTAGTACAGTTGCTAGTGTGGGTGAGTGCTCGAAGTTATTTCCTTTAGATTCTGCAATTTTGTCTTTTTGTTTCTTGTTTTCACTAGTTAGGCTTAATGGAAAACAACAACAAAATTAGAGAGATTTATAGTATTTATCTTGAGTTAGGACATGAAGTGTTTGAAGAGAAAATTAAAAAACCTATGGAACTTTATTTGCATCCTAATAGCAATGTTCTTAGTGTGAATTCTTTGGACACCATTATTTCTAATGCTATGGAAAAGTATAAGTTTGGGGAAGCTAATTTTTATGAAAATGATCTTTTTAGTTCCCCAGCTTTCGAAGATAGCTATTCTATTGCTGATGATGATACCAAACCTCCAATATATGATGATTACAATGATAAACATGATATTTTCAGTCCACCTACTATTGAGGAGAAAATTAATGATTACAGTATGCCTCCTATATTTGATGATTATGGTGATGATAATAATAATGATAGCTATTTTTTTGAATTTGCTCCCACTACAATTAATAAGAATGACTATGTTTATGTGGGGAGTATTAATTCTTTTATGCATGTGTCTCATGATAAGAATGTTTTATGTGATAGTTATATTGTTAATTTTATTCATGATGCTACTGAAAGTTATTATGAGAGAGGGAAAGACGGTTTTATGTATCTCAAGAATATTAAGTTTCCCCTCTTTATGTTGAAAATTTTGAAGTTGCACTTGTTTTACTTTCCTATGCTTGTTGCTTTGTGCTTTCATGACTTATTTCTTTACAAGATTCCTATGCATAGGAAGTGGGTTAGACTTAAATGTGCTTTGAATTTTATTCTTGATGCTCTTTTTTACTTCAATTCATATTCCTTATGTGAGCATCTTCTCAAACTATCAAGCCTAACTGAAAGGCGTTAAAGAAAAGTACTTATTGGGAGATAATACAAAAGTTTTAGATGAGTCTTGGAAGTTATTATTTCAGTAATAACCAATACTTATCCTTTTTATTTTCTTTTTGTGCAAAGAGTAACCTCTAATGAGAGAGAAATAATGATTGGGAAAGTTGTTATCCCGAAACAGATTTCTACGCTTCACCGTAAAATTTCGTGTAAAATCTCTATACGTCTTTTTGAGGCATGAATTTTTTTGCTTCTGCCCTAGGTTATTATCTAACTTTAGTTAGTTCAACACTTTTTGAATTGAGCAACATAAGGTCTTCGAAAAAAAAATTCTTTACCTGCTGGTCCGTTTTGACAGATTTCTGCCATTATTTGCATTTGCTTCTTGTTGGTTCCTTTTTGAGTTCTCTTGGGGAATTGAGCTTTTTGAGGGAAGTGCTACAGTATGTGTTTGAATGGAAGTTTTAATTCTGTTGGAAATGAACCAAAGACTTATTATCTTGAGTGCACTAATGTTGCTAATAAAGATTGTGTGAAGTTTTGTATGAAGTAAAAATTTCAGGTGTACGGAGAGAATGATGTAATGAGATGAAGAATGGACTAAAGTTAAAGCTTGGGGATGCCACGCGTGTCACCCCAAGAAATATCCAAGAAGTACAAGCGTCAAAGCTTGGGGATGCCCAAGGTATCCCCTTCTTCATCAATAAAAATCCCAGGTTTCTTCCAAATACTTCATTTTTATTGTTTCGTGCATAGTTTTGTTGTTCTTGGAGCGTCTTCGTTTTTTTTTTTGGTTTTTTGTTTGCTTGGTTTTCTTAGTTTGCTTGAATAAATTGATAGGACCCCCACTTTCATGCATTGGTTTTCAAATAGTTTGGTTTGGATTGGAAAAGAGTAGTAAAGTTCATGCTTAAGTGGTAAAGAGAGCTTGTTTTTGACTGTGGCCCATGCTTTGTCATGTCATGCTTGATATTGTTTTGGCTTTATGCTTAGTGATCTTTGATGTAGCATGACATGTTATAAACAATTGAGATTGCTTAATGTGCCTCGGAAGAATCATGCATTGTTTTTAGCATATTAAAGCATATTATTGTGGTATTCTCCTTTGATGCTTTATTTGGGTTGACTTGGCGCATGCTCACACCATGCTATGACTATCCCAAGCCACCATAGCCTTTATGATCCTTTAGTTTTCGACTTTTAATATCACTTTATGCTTTGATTGATAATGTTTTGTCGCTCTACATGATTATGGCCATTATTGCTCTCTTAGTTGGTCGTTCCCAGTATTTTGCTAGCCTCCATACCAAGTATGAGTTCCACTCATGCATCCAACTCCTAAAACCAAGTTATTCCAAAGAGTCCACCATACCTACCTATTAGCATTTGCTATTCCAAGTATATTCATGTTTTTATCTACCTTCCGGATTAAACTTGTTATGAGAAAACTAGTGATTAAAGCTGTCACGAACTTGATGGCACACTTTACTTTTATTGCCCTTAATAAACTTGAACCATTGTGTCGTCTATGTTGTATAGGCTTGCACTTATATGTTGGGGATTAGCAGAACCATATTGTCATGGGGAACGCTTTCAACATTGCACTTGTACTTTGTACCTAGTTGATATCATGTTATTTTGTCTATGGATGTCGTTGGTGTGAAATGAAAGGGGAGCTTGTAAGTCCATGGAGTTAAGTATGTGTGTTAGAGAAACGCCTAGGCCACTAGTCTAATCCATGCTGTCATGGTGGAAACCTGCAGCGTAACCATAATGAGCTGTCTATGAAGCATTCTTCTTATAAAAAAGAGAGTCAGATATTGATAAAAAAGAAAAAGAAAAAAAATATGAGAAAAGAGGAAAGAGAGAAAAAAAGCACCATTTTCCCATGGTAAATAAGAAGATTGTTGAGATGCTCGTTGTCTCCTTGCCTTGTCATTTTGGTATGGGGATTCTTCTGTATCATCGGGCAAGGGGTACCCCGTTGGCGGTTCTCTATGATACACATGTACTTACGATGACAAGAATTTACCGGTGACTAAACTTAAGTAGCATGAGGAGCGGCCCTCGTATTCAAGGGACATGAGATTGCCAACTTATACTTTGTCAAGCATATACACCATAGTTTGTTCACTTTAACCTTAACACTTCAAGATGCTTATGATAGGGGAAATGAGAGATGAAAGCTAAAAAGTACCATAATTTTGGAAGATCTTTATGAGACTTGAATCCCTACTTCCTTCTATGAAGGCCTTTCTTTTACTTTTATGCTGAGTCTCCACCTTCTATCTTTATGCACCTACTTTGAGAGCATAGTGGCCATTCTTAGTTCTATGTGCATTGTCCCAAGACTTGTTGATTGATGCATAGCTTTGATATTGCTTGTTTTAAACTACTTGTATCTAGTCACTCTTATGAATTTTGAAGGTGTCCTATGCTATTATATTTGCTACTCTATGAGGGACAAGCTGAATGCTACTATTGTAATACCTCGGACCCTACGCTCTAAGTTCAAGCCTGGATGAACCAATTGTGGATAAGGGATTTTACAGCTGGGGCCCAGGCCACCCACGTGTAGGCCCGTCGACCGCCCTATGCACTTTCAAGAACATCGGGACAAGAGCGAGTGGCGTAGTCGACAAGTAAAGAGATCAAATACATACACAAGTGAGTATGTATGCAAGCTACCTTACAACAGTTCTCGGAGCCATACCATCTAAAAGAAATAGAAATATTGCAACGCCATATGGCAAGATCCAAACATCCTAGATAGAGATATTAGTTTAGGATAGCTCCTCATACATCAATCAACAGAGTATCAAGCGGCAACGGAAAACAAGATCCGAGTACGGATAAGAAGATAATCGGCATAAGACGCCACATAAATAAGCACATCCCGCCCACAAATCTCACGGATCCTCATCCCCGGAATCTCTACACCGAGTGATCGTTGCCAACATGATCTGTTTCCTCCACCCAATATCCATCTTGCGAATACACATGTTCATCTGAATCAAATAATTTATCGTGTGAGACCCTAGGGGTACTCAGCAAGTCTTTATGCCTCTAAAGGGGACATATACCTGGGGTGACACAATTGCAGCAAAAGATAATAACTAACAAGTCTATAGATACTCGCTAACCATCCGCCTAACCAATGATAGACGGATGTCTGTTAATTAGAAACAATAGTTATAACAGTATAAAGTAACAAATCCATCCTCCCTCTCGCTTACCAACGAGTAGGCGGACGAACAACCCATCTGTGGCAGTTTTATTAACCATTCCATGAGTATTGCACTAATTACTAGTCAGGTATTTAGTCAAATTAAACATGGTACTTTAGTTATGCTTGTCTATGATCGAGAAACTATGCTCCAAGTCGTCCATAACCGCGTACACGGCTTTCAGAAAGATTTACCCTGCAGGGGTGCACAAATAGCAACACACACGATCAACCTCGAGAAGAACCAAATAAAACGCAACGAGGCCTCACGACAATGCATTTACAGGATTCATAAATCATATCAGGGGGCCACCCCAATAAGCTACCCGCAACGAAGTTAGCCAGCTCCGAGACGGACCCAGGGTTTGCGACAATGGCTGTAAACGACTGGGAACCCAAAAATGTGACTGGGCTTGTCGGTACCGTGTAAACATTCCGCATTCTTAAACAGTACAGGTGCTCCACACACAATCATAAATAAAGCGGTAAAGCATGGCATAAGTACAAGATAGTAATAAAGCCCCAAACTACTTTGTGGCCCCAAGAAATAAAGTGCAATCAAGCTCATGCAAAGGGGGATTCATAGAGTCTCCCGTATGTGGATAGTGCGAATAGTCAAGGAACAAGAATCAAGTACTCGGGGTCCTACGGGACATAAGTGATCTTAAAGAACCAAATAGCAAATAATGCTCACCGATGCCTCTTTCATTAGTTCTCTACTCATATTAAGTTGTTTAGGTACCCCATTATCCAAGGACTCACACAAACCCTACAGATGCAATTCTACGACTCGCCTGGCTCAAACAACTCCTGTAGTAATGGCTCTTGGGATGGAGGAACAAGCTTCGGTGTGGTTTAAAATTAAAGGCTATGCAATACTTGGGATTCCATTTAATGCAAACGCGACTCAATGATGAAAGAGTAAGATAGAAGCATAGGTACTATATGTATGCAAGCATGTGGTAGTACTTGCCTGGAAGCTCAGTTGAAGCGAAAGATGGATCTGGGTAGTACTCCTGGGATTCCTGTAAATTCCCCTGCTCGGTGTCTATTCGAAAGAATAACCAAACAAACAAGGGCCAACATAAATAAAGTGCACAAGTATATAAATAAAATGCGACAAGCAACCAAGCATGTCATGATGAATGATGCACAATTTACATGGCAATAATGTAGCATGGCAAGGATGAGGTGTGGGGACAAGAATAAATAATTTTATTAATTATTTGGCCAAGTTTTATTAGCATAAACAGTTCTGATTATTTAATATTTATATGATGCATGCTTCAAATGATATCAAGGAATGCATAGTTAGAACGGGCTCGTCGCGCAGATCGATTTAGACATCTTATTTGTCGAATTCCGATTTACAGAATACAAGTTATGATTGATTTCCAATTTTACTTGGAAAAGCCAATAATGTTTAATACTTTTAGTATTTAGAATAGTCAATTCGAAATAACCTTTATGTTTGAAAGTTTTAACAACTTCAAATAAATTTGCTCTTGGAAGTTTTGCATTGGAGTAGACTCTTGAATCTGAGGGATTTTCTTTTTAAACAGTGGCCAAATGTGTAAGACTACAAGGCCATGGCAAAAATAAAATAAAAGGACGCCATCAACAATTGAACCTTCGATCTCTAGGAAGAGAATAGAAAGAACAAACCACTAGAATGATGATTTACTGTTGATTCAAATGGGCGCAGATTCCTTGAAAAGAGTTAAGAATGGATCTGGTTCAGACGAAAACTGAACAGCAGATAGACAGCTGCAGGTGTGTGATCTCGTTTTAAAATACAAGGCTCGACATGAAAACTGTCCCAGCCTTTTGTCTGAACTTTCTCTAATTGAACTCTGAATTTTCTCTACGGTTGCACAGGAAACAGAGAACACAAAAAGAAAATTAGGTTGGCCAATAAAGTTCGCCACGAGTGATTTGATCCTTTGATCTCTGGGCCAGAACACTGGATCACTGCCGAGGTGCTAAACTTAGTTGTTGTACAAATGGTAGTGTGGTTTATTTTTAATCTAACAAGGCCGGGACTTGGTTGTCTTTGTAACTGAAGACAAACAACGATGCTGCTGCGGGGTTCAGGCAAAGAGTTTTAGAGACACCAAAAAAATAGAATAAAACGATAGATTAATTGGCCTACGATGGGAATGATCCTGGGTCTCCAAGTTGAAAAACGGGCACTAGCCACTCGAGTATATCTCCGTCAGTGTTAGATTGAAGGTTCCACCACTCAAGGACACTGCTGGCCGAAGCTAGCTGACGAACTACTCTGAACGTGAAGGGAAACATGCGCGGCGGGGAATTCATCAGCGCGGCCATGAATTGGGACTGGAGGAAACGCGAGAAGGACAGGGGAGGGACGGGGTTCCTCACCTCGACCGATTCCCACAGGAATTGGGGTCCGGAAGGGCTGCAGCTCCGGTTAGAAGGAAGGAGTGGAGCGGCTCTTGGTGCTGTCGGGGAAGAAGACACGTTGATGATCCTCGCGGCTCCAGCTCTCTTGCTACTGCGGGTTCGACGCGGACAAAGACGGGGCAGCTCCTCCCCTACCCAACGGTCCCGGGCGGCTACTGGGTCGATGGCGGGAAGCGGCCCACGCCAGCAGCCATGGTGGAGGCGGTGGAAACAGAGGAGGAAAAGGAAGACGGGGTGAGCTAGGGTTCTCTGGGGCTGCGGCTCTGTGGCTTATGAAGAGGAGGCACCGCGGTGGTTGCGGCCGCTCGGCGCCGGGTCAGAGTAAAGGTAGTGCACAACGGCTCGGTTAGGTGGATGCTCTGCTCGGTATGGAGGAAGACGACAGAGAAGAGACCCGTCTAGCAGTCTGGTTGGCCTGGACCGCTGGTGGAGGCAAAAGAGAGGGTCAAGACGGACTTGCTGGGCCGCGAGGCTGGACGTGGCCAGCCTGCTGCTGGCGTTGAGCTGCTGCTGTGGCCTGAACATGAAACTGCTGCTGCTCTATTACCCGAAGATGTTAACTGAATTTTTGAAACCTGCTGTTCCTGCATATCTGCCTGCTGCGTTTTGAAACTTTGCCCAGAATTTGAAATGGATGAAGGATTTTGAATCAGCATTGAATGCACTTGAACAGGGACAGATTGAGAAGTTGAGAACATCAAAGGAGATGGTTAGGGAGCGAAGATGGCAACTTTTCTCTGGATCATACATGGACGCATCAAATACTTGCTAAATAGTGCTGAAATCCACCATAGATGGTATATGCCATGGTTACTCCCAACCTCCAACATTTGATTTAAAAGCAAAGAAAGAATATCTATGGAAGCTTTTACGCTCATATGATTTATTTGGATCATGACCATGCATGAATAAGAATGTGGCCTATACTAGTGTGGAGGTACCACTATTATTATCATCTAGCCACACCATAATTCAAACATGATCCTAATTCAACAAACCACATGTGAGATGATCTCTCCACTTCACATGGTATACAAAGGTGGGCAAGCATGCTACCATACACCATATTGTGAAAAAAAGTATAGCCATTGTATGGGAACATGAAGAGGGTAGAAGGAACCATTCTCAATTATTTATGAGCTAGATTTAAAAGTCAAAAGAAGAACATGGGCTCATATTATTTGGGATGGTGGAAATTATGGATAGAACCAAAGAAAGGTGGTGGAGTTTGGAAAAGATATGCCCACAACTCAACTTGGGCATTAAAAAAATATATCAATAACCAAATACAATATATGAAGAGACAAATACAATTAATAAGGCAAGTATAATATGAGTAGAAGAACCAATGAAAAGGGTCTTAATATGATGCTCAAATGCAATGTGGCATGATGACATGAGCATGATATAATTATGATGCAACAATTATATGTAGGAAGGTAGCATTTTATTATTAGACCATGTAGCATTATAGATGTTAGACATATGGGATGCTACAACTCTCCCCCACTAAATAGGAATCTCGCCCCGAGATTCTAGGAAGAAGAAGACACGAAGAGGGTAGGATACTTGGCACGGAGCTCATCCTCGCGTTCCCAAGTGGCTTCATCAACGGGATGGTGCGACCACTGCACCTTGCAGAACTTGATAGACTTGTTGTGAGTGTTTCTTTCTACGACTTCTAGGATTTTTGTGGGGTGTTCTTGATAAGACAAGTCTTCTTAGAGATTGATGAGCTCATGGTCCACGGTCCTGCCGGGATCCTTGAAGCACTTCTTGAGTTGAGAGATATGAAAAACATCATGGACCTTGAGTTTTTCAGGGAGCTCAAGAGCATAAGCGACGTCTCCTCTTCTTCCACAAACTTTGAAAGGACCGATGTATCTAGGAGCCAGCTTCCCTTTGATACCAAACCGGTGCGTGCCTCTCATGGGAGTGACACGAAGGTAAACGAGCTCACCAGGGACATACTCCATGTCCGTGTGCTTTCTGTCATAGTTGCTCTTCTGGCGACTTTGAGCAACCTTCAGGTTTTCGAGAATGACGTGAACCTTCTCCTCCGCTTGAGTTATAATGTCGGGGCCAAACAATGTTCTTTCACCTGCGCCCGACCAACCAATCGGAGTTCTGCATTTTCGGCCATAGAGAACCTCAAATGGCGCCATCTTTAGACTCTTCTGGAAGCTATTGTTGTAAGAGAACTCAGCATAAGGAAGGCATTCTTCCCACTTCATGCCGAAAGAGATGACGCAAGCACGGAGCATATCTTCCAGAATCTGATTGATCCTTTCAACTTGCCCTTGTGACTGAGGGTGGTAAGCTGTGTTGAAGTTCAACTTTGTTCCCAAGCCTTGTTGGAAACTTTCCCAGTACTTGGAGGTAAAGATACTCCCACGGTTTGAGCTAATTACAAGAGGAACCCCATACAGAGAGACAATTCTGTTGATATAAAGCTCGGCCAGCTGACTACCAGAAATTGTTTCCTTGACTGGAAAGAAGTGAGCCACTTTAGAAAGCCTGTCGATGACAACAAAGATTGCATTGTTGCCTTTCTGCGACCTTGGAAACCCAGTTATGAAGTCCATCTCTACTTTCTCCCATTTCCATTCTGGAGGCTTCAAAGGTTGAAGAAGGCCAGAAGGTTTTTGATGAACAGCTTTCACTCTGCGGCATACATCACACTCCGAGACATACTTGGCACAATATCGTTTCAATCCAGGCCACCAATATTGTGTTTCCAGGTCCATGTACATCTTAGTGCTGCCAGGGTGGATAGAAAGAACAGAATCATGAGCTTCTTTAAGAACTTGCTCTCTCAAACCCGGATACTTCAGAACGAACATCCGGTGCTTAAAGAATAGAGTGCCTTGGTCGTCAAGGTGGAAAGGTTCATACTTCGGAAGATGAATCTTGGAGATGATGTTTTTAGTGTAAGGATCACCAAGTTGAATGGAGCGAACTTTTTCTTCCAAGAGAGGGGTAGCTATCAAGTTATGAAGATAGCCCTGAGGTACAAGCTCGAGGTTGAGTCGACGGAATTCCTCGCACAAGAGAGGTTGTTGTTGTTCCACCACGAGGTTGTTCACATATGCCTTACGACTGAGGGCATCGGCCATCACATTTGCTTTGCCCGGAGTGTAGTTGATCGAGAGATCAAAGTCGTTGATGGTTTCAATACATATCCTTTGGTGAAGGTTGAGGTCCGGCTGAGTGAAGATATATTTCAGGCTTTTGTGGTCAGAAAAAATCTCACAACGTTTTCCAAACAAGTAGTGCCTCCATACTTTTAGAGCGAAGACAACCGCTGCAAGTTCAAGATCATGTGTTGGATAGTTGAGCTCATGAGTTTTCAACTGACGAGAGGCATAGGCAACCACTTGTTTATCTTGCATGAGGACCGCACCCAATCCTTGCAAGGAGGCATCACAGAAGATCTGAAAAGGCTTTGATGTATTTGGAGGAATCAAGACTAGAGTGGAAGTGAGCTTCTCTTTGAGGGTTTCAAAGCTTGCTTGACATGCAGGAGACCAAAGGTATTTCTTGCCTTTCTTGAGGAGATCGGTAAGAGGCTTAGCAAGTTTTGAGAAGTTCTGGACGAACCGACGGCAATAACTAGCCAATCCAAGAAAACTCCGGACTTCTTTGACATTTTTGGGAGGGAGCCACTCCATAATTGTCCGAACAATCTCTGGGTTGACAGCAATGCCGTTAGCAGAAATGACGTGCCCTAGATAGGTGACTTGTGGTAGCCAGAACTCACACTTTGAGAACTTTGCATAAAGGCCGTTCTCACGAAGTTTGTGCAGGACACAACGAAGGTGTTCTTCATGTTCTTCCTTTGACTTAGAATAGACTAGAATGTCATCCAGATAGACCACGACGAACTTGTCAAGATACTCCATGAAAACCGAGTTCATAAGCCTCGAGAAGGTGGCAGGTGCGTTGGTGAGACCAAAGGACATGACCGTGTACTCGTACAGGCCATAGTGGGTGGTGAAAGCTGTTTTGGGCACATCTTCCTTGCGAATCTTGATTTGATGATATCCACTTCTCAAGTCAAGCTTAGAGAATACCATAGCTCCAGCTAGCTGATCGAAGAGATCATTAATCCGCGGAAGGGGATATTTGTTCTTGATGGTTTTAGCATTGAGAGCCCGATAGTCAACACAAAGTCTATCAGTGCGGTCTCGCTTCTTCACAAAGATGGTTGGGCTACCCCAAGAAGAAGTACTGTGCTGAATAAAACCCAACTTCTCTTGTTCATCAAGCTGACGTTTGAGTTCAGCCAACTCAGCAGGACCCATTTTATAAGGCCGCTTGGAGATAGGAGCGGTACCCGGTTCAAGCTCAATCACAAACTCGACCTCTCAGTCAGGAGGCATACCTGGTAATTCTTCTGGAAACACATCGGGAAACTCACAGACCACAGGGACATTTTGCAAGGCTTCCATAACATCAATGTTTTGGACACCCAAAGAGTAGAGCTGAATAGAAGGAGTTTTCTTTGGAGAATAGGACTATGTGGCCTTCAGGAATTTTCAAAGAAACCGAATGTTCAGCACAATCAATCACAGCTTTATTTGCAGCTAACCAATCCATGCCTAAAATGACATCAATATCTGAGTTGCCCAGAATAATCAAAGATGCCGGAAAGGAAGAATCCCCAATTTGAACCTGATTGTCATAACTGATCTTGGAAGTTAACATCCTTGACCCAGGAGAAAGAACCATCAGCTTTTTAGGTAACGAATCAGATGACAACCCATTCTCTTGAGCAAACTTGAAGGATACAAATGAATGCGATGCTCCAGAATCAAATAAAACTCGTGCAGAAACTGAGTTAACAGAAAGCGTACCCATCACAACTTCAGGTGCATGTTCAGCTTGAGCGACATTGAGACAGTTGGCACGAGCAACAGTCGACCCGGGCTTGTTGTTGATGTTGACAGCCCGAGGTGGAGGTGCACAAACCATAGAAGAACTTGCTGCAGGTCTTGGAGGGGGTGGAGGAAGAGCCTTGTTGTTCATAGGACAACTCCAGTGTTGATGTCTAGTGTTCCCACACGTATAACAAGCACCAGGCGGACGTGGAGCAGAGTAGCCAGGGACTCCACCATACGGCTCTCTAGGGTAGTTGTGGTTGTAGCCCCTAGGAGCGGCGTTGAAGGAGTTTGGTGGCCTTGCCATGTAGCTTGGAGGTCTTGGCGGAGCCGGGAGCGGCGGTGCGGTATTAGGAACCCACACGTGGCGCTTAGAAGGAGTTGTCATAGCTGAAGAGCTTGCTGCGTCACGACTGTGTTTCTTGGATTCCTCGAACACTTGCCTACTAGCTTCTTCCTGTAGAGCTGTATGTTGGAGTTCCAGAAAAGAACCCGGCCTTGCATGAGTGATTGCATATTTGATAGATGCATTGAGCCCTTGCCTGAACCTCTTTTGTTTCTTCTTGTCATCAGAGATCTCATCACCACCATACCGAAAAAGATTCATGAAGTTTCTGATATAGGTGTCGACATTGTCATTGCCCTGCTTGAGGTTGAGAAACACCTCCTTCATTCTTTCCATGACAATTTCTGGCAGGTATTGCTCTTTGAAAGCCCCAGCGGACTGCTCCCAAGTAGGCTGAAAACCAGAGTGGTTTGCCTTCAGGTAATTCTCCCACCATAGAGCTGCATCTCCTTTCAGAAGGTGAGCGGCGCATTTTACCCATTCTTGTTCAGGAACATCAGCAGTTATCAGCAACCTTGACATCTCATGAAGCCAATCATCAGCATCCAGTGGCTGATCAGACACCTCAAAGTGGCGCGGGTTAAACTTCAAAAAGTCCTTGATGTCTCCTTGCTTGGGAGGTGGAGGTAGCGGGGCAAACTCATTCCTCCTCACACTTTATTCAAAGCGTTTCTGGTTCTGTTGCATTGTGCCCAAGGCATTAGCAATACTTGCCAACGCAGCTCCTAGTTCAGGTGGTATGTCATCTTCAGTACGGCGTGGTGGTGCCATCCTGTGATTGATATAAAACTCAAGTCAGTACCATAATGGAGAATAATAATAATCCAAAATAGTACCAAAATTGAATTAACCAAGATTAAAGGATACAATTTACTGAGGTGATATTAAAATATCAACAAAGTCCAAAGCACCTAGAAGATAGTAAACATATCGCACACGACTGAACAAGGAGTGTGGTACACAAAGCTATCAAAGAAAAAATTTCCGCAAATTTCGGCATTAAAATACCACTATATGCACAAAACCACTTAACGAAACAAGATTAGTAACTCTACCAATTCAATATACAAGAGCGAATGATAAAAGTAGTGGTATGGTCGCGACTCCATCCCGCACTCAAAGCATTACTCCGCACATGAATAAGTAAAACACATATCCCAACTCTCTTCCTTATTAAGATGAACCTAAAGATTAGCAACTACGGAAAACAAACACCCCTAACAAGATAGCGTCGGATAATAGAGAGTAAGACAGATCGCGTCGGTTTACAACGAATCAGATAGATCGCATCGGTTTAGAAAAGCCTGTCGGTATGGAATGTACCAACAGCTGATAACCAAAAGGCAGATAGCGACAACAAGTTGGATGCAACAGATAGACAAAGAATTACCCACACACACACACACACACACTCACACAACCTATGGTACTACAGAACCCAGAACACGTGAATCCTAGTTTGAATTTTTAGAAGAGGATTGAAAACGTTACACTTTCTTACCAGAAAAGGGTGGGTGGGTGGGTAAGAAGAAAAATGGAAGCAGTCCTACTATCGCGTTTTGTTTTTCCCTAGTATACGTAGCTACCAAAATATTTGCTAGACTGACAACGACCATTTTGGCTGTGACCCTGAAGGGCGGAATGGCTCTGATACCAATTGTAATACCTCGGACCCTACGCTCTAAGTTCAAGCCTAGATGAACCAAAAGTGGATAAGGGATTTTACAGCGGGGGCCCAGGCCACCCACGTGTAGGCCCGTCGACCGCCCTATCCAGTTCCAAGAACATCGGGACAAGAGCGAGCGGCGTAGTTGACAAGTAAAGAGATCAAATACATACACAAGTGAGTATGTATGCAAGCTACCTTACAACAGTTCTCAGAGCCATACCATCTAAAAGAAATAGAAATATTGCAACGCCATATGGCAAGATCCAAACATCCTAGATAGAGATATTAGTTTCGGATAGCTCCTCATACATCAATCAACAGAGTATCAAGCGGAAACGGAAAACAAGATCTGAGTACGGATAAGGAGCAAATCGGCATAAGATGCCACATAAATAAGCACATCCCGCCCACAGATCTCATGGATCCTCATCCCCGGAATCCCTACACCGAGTGATCGTTGCCAACATCATCTGTTTCCTCCACCCAGTATACATCTTGCGAATACACCTGTTCATCTGAATCAAACAATTTATCATGTGAGATCCTAGGGGTACTCAGCAAGTCTTTATGCCTATAAAGGGGACATATACCTAGGGTGACGCAATTGCAGCAAAAGATAATAACTAACAAGTCTATAGATACTCGCTAACCATCCGCCTAACCAATGATAGACGGATGTCCGTTAATTAGACACAACAGTTATAACAGTATAAAGTAATAGATCCATCCCCCCTCTCGCTTACCACCGAGTAGGCGGACGGACAACCCATCCGTTGGCAGTTTTATTAACCATTCCATGAGTATTGCACTAATTACTAGTCAGATATTTAGTCAAATTAAACATGGTACTTTAGTTATGCTTGTCTATGATCGAGAAACTGTGCTCCAAGTCATCCATAACCGCGGACACGGCTTTCAGAAAGATTTACCCTGCAGGGGTGCACAAATAGCAACACACACACGATCAACCTCGAGAAGAACCAAATAAAACGCAACGAGGCATCATGACAATGCATTTACATGATTCATAAATCATTTCAGGGGGCCACCCCAATAAGCTACCCGCAACGAAGTTGGCCGGCTCCGAGATGGACCCAGGTTTTGCGACAATGGCTGTAAACGACTGGGAACCCGAAAATGAGACTGGGCTTGTCGATACCGCGTAAACATTCCGCATTCTTAAATTGTACAGGTGCTCCACGCACAATCATAAATAAAGCGGTAAAGCATGGCATAAGTACAAGATAGTAATAAAGCCCCAAACTACTTTGTGGCCCCAAGAAATAAAGTGCAATCAAGCTCAGGCAAAGGGAGATTCATAGAGTCTCCCGTATGTGGATAGTGCGAATAGTCAAGGAACAGGAATCAAGTACTCGGGGTCCTACGGGACATAAGTGATCTTAAAGAACCAAATAGCAGATAATGCTCATCGATACCTCTTTCATTAGTTCTCTACTCATATTAAGTTGTTTAGGTACCCCATTATCCAAGGACTCGCACAAACCCTACACATGCAATTCTACGACTCGCCTGGCTCAAACAACTCCTATAGTAATGGCTCATGGGATGGAGGAACAAGCTTCGGTGTGGTATAAAATTAAAGGCTATGCAATACTTGGGATTCCATTTAATGCAAACGCGACTCAATGATGCAAGAGTAAGATAGAAGCATAGGTACTATATGTATGCAAGCATGTGGTAGTGCTTGCCTGGAACCGCAGTTGAAGCGAAAGATGGATCTGGGTAGTACTCCTGGGATTCCTGTAAATTCCCCTGCTCAGCGTCTATTTGAAAGAAGAACCAAACAAACAAGGGCCAACAGAAATATAGTGCACAAGCATATAAATAAAATGCGACAAGCAACCAAGCATGCCATGATGAATGATGCACAATTTTTACATGGCAATAATGTAGCATGGCAAGGGTGAGGTGTGGGGACAAGAATAAATCATTTTATTAATTATTTGGCCAAGTTTTATTACCATAAACAGTTCTGATTATTTAATATTTATATGATGCATGCTTCAAATGATATCAAGGAATGCATAGTTAGAACGGGCTCGTCGCGCTGATCGATTTAGACATCTTATTTGTCAAATTCCGATTTACAGAATACAAGTTATGATTGATTTCCAATTTTACTTGGAAAAGCCAATAATGTTTAATACTTTTAGTATTTAGAATAGTCAATTCGAAATAACCTTTATGTTTGAAAGTTTTAACAACTTCAAATAAATTTGCTCTTGGAAGTTTTGCATTGGAGCAGACTCTTGAATCTGAGGGATTTTCTTTTTAAATAGTGGCCAAATGTGTAAGACTACAAGGCCATGGCAAAAATAAAATAAAAGGACGCCATCAACAATTGAACCTTTGATCTCTAGGAACAGAATAAAAAGAACAAACCACTAGAATGATCATTTACTATTGATTCAAATGGGCGCAGATTCCTTGAAAAGAATTAAGAATGGATCTGCTTTAGACGAAAACTGAACAACAGATAGACAACTGCAGGTGTGTGATCTCGTTTTAAAATACAGGGGTCGACATGAAAACTGTCCCATCCTTTTGTCTGAACTTTCTGTAACTGAACTCTGAATTTTGTCTATGGTTGCACAGGAAATAGAGAACACAAAAAGAAAATTAGGTTGGCCAATAAAGTAGGCCACGAGTGATTTGATCCTTTGATCTCTCGGCCAGAACACTCGATCACTACCAAGGTGCTAAACTTAGTTGTGGTTTATTTTTAATCTAACAAGGTCGGGACTTGGTTGTCTTTGTAACTGAAGACAAACAACGCTGCTGCCGCGGGGTTCAGGCAAAGAGTTTCAGAGACACCAAAAAAAATAGAATAAAACGATAGAATAATTGGGCTACGATGGGATTGATCCTGGGTCTCCAAGTTGCAAAACAGGCACTAGCCACTCAAGAACACTACTGGCCGAAGCTAGCTAACAAACTACTCTGAACGTGAAGGGGAACGCGAGCGTGGCGGGGAATTCATCAGTGCGGCCATGAATTGGGACCCGAGGGAACGCGAGAAGGACAGGGGAGGGACGAGGTTCCTCACCTCGACCGATTCCCACAGGAATTGGGGTCCGGAAGGGCTGCAGCTCCGGTTAGAAGGAAGGAGTGGACCGGCTCTTGGTGCTGTCGGGGAAGAAGACACGTTGATGATCCTCGAGGCTCCAGCTCTCTTGCTGCTATGGGTTCGACGCGGACGAAGACGGGGCAGCTCCTCCCCTACCCAATGGTCCCGGGCGGCTACTGGGTCGACGGCAGGAAGCGGCCCACGCCAGCAGCCATGGTGGAGGCGGTGGAAACAGAGGAGGAAAAGGAAGACGGGATGAGCTAGGGTTCTCTGGGGCTGCGGCTTAGTGGCTTAAGAAGAGGAGGCACTGCGGTGGTTGCGGCCGCTCGGCGCCGGGTCAGAGTAAAGGTAGTGCACAACGGCTCGGTTAGGTGGATGCTCTGCTCGGTATGGAGGAAGACGACAGAGAAGAGACCCGTCTAGCAGTCTGGTTGGCCTGGACCGCTGGTGGAGGCAAAAGAGAGGGTCAAGACGGACTTGCTGGGCCGCGAGGCTGGACGTGGCCAGCCTGCTGCTGGCGTTGAGCTGCTGCTGTGGCCTGAACATGAAACTGCTGCTGCTCTATTACCCGAAGATGTTAACTGAATTTTTGAAACCTGCTGTTCCTGCATATCTGCCTGCTGCGTTTTGAAACTTTGCCCAGAATTTGAAATGGATGAAGGATTTTGAATCAGCATTGAATGCACTTGAACAGGGACAGATTGAGAAGTTGAGAACATCAAAGGAGATGGTTAGGGAGCGAAGATGGCAACTTTTCTCTGGATCATACATGGACGCATCAAATACTTGCTAAATAGTGCTGAATTCCGCCATAGATGGTATATGCCATGGTTACTCCCAACCTCCAACATTTTATTTAAAAGCAAAGAAAGAATATTTATGGAAGCTTTTACGCTCATATGATTTATTTGGATCATGACCATGCATGAATAAGAATGTGGCCTATACTAGTGTGGAGGTACCACTATTATTATCATCTAGCCACACCATAATTCAAACATGATCCTAATTCAACAAACCACATGTGAGATGATCTCTCCACTTCACATGGTTTACAAAGGTGGGGCAAGCATGCTACCATACACCATATTGTGAAAACAAGTATAGCCATTGTATGGGAATGAAGAGGGTAGAAGGAACCATTCTCAATTATTTATGAGCTAGATTTAAAAGTCAAAAGAAGAACATGGGCTCATATTATTTGGGATGGTGGAAATTATGGATAGAACCAAAGAAAGGTGGTGGAGTTTGGAAAAGATATGCCGACAACTCAACTTGGGCATTAAACAATATATCAATAACCAAATACAATATATGAAGATACAAATACAATTAATAAGGCAAGTATAATATGAGGAGAAGAACCAATGTAAAGGGTTTTAATATGATGCTCAAATGCAATGTGGCATGATGACATGAGCATGATATAATTATGATGCAACAATTATATGTAGGAAGGTAGCATTTTATTATTAGACCATGTAGCATTACAGATGTTAGACAGATGGGATGCTACAACTATGCTATGTTTTCTTTATGTGAAACAAACAAACGTCTTGCAAAGCATTGTTATTCATGAATCTTTTGTTTATGCCTTTTCATGTTGCAACATTGTTGCTTTGCCTTATTGTTAGAACTTTGTCTTTCATGCTATGTTGAAGTACAATGTTGTACAAATACTTTGATAAATTTTATGATGGTGCATGTCACCTCAAAAATTATTCTTTCTTTTTATCACTTACCTACTCGAGGACGAGCAGGAGTTAAGCTTGGGGATGTTGATACGTTGCTAACGTATCCATAATTTTTGATGTTCCATGCTTGGTATTATCTACTTTCTTGTGTTTTGTTCCAACTTTAGAGTACTTTTATACACTTTCTTGGACTAACCTATTAACAAGATGCCACAATGCCAGTTGCCTGTTTTCTGCTGTTTTAGGTTCCAGGAAAGTAAGAAACTGAATATTCTCGGAATTGGACCGGACAAAAGCCAAAGTCGATATTTTACCTGAAGACTCACGAAGCCAGAAGACGAGACGGAGAAAGGCCACAGGGGCGGCCACACCATGTGGTGGCGCGGGCTAGCCCTGGCCATGCCACCAGGTGGTGTGGGCCCCCTGGCCACCCACCGATCTTGCCTCTTCGCCTATAATAAGCCTCCCGATACGAAAACCCTAAATCGTGAAGCCTCCAGCCATGAAAAGTTCCGCAGCGCCTGTTGGGGGGATACCTCGGGTAGGGTCATGCTTGGGTATAAAGGCCGAGTTAGCCGAGGTTCGTCAAGGTCAAAGCGGATGCTGGCCGGGTCACCTCAAGGCAGGCCGAATCACGGAGTAACCCAGACCAGGGGGCGTTCGCCTAACTAAGTCTCAACCGACTTAAGCAATAAGTCGGAAGTTCTTGTTTTACTTGTATGCAGGAATAGGTGCGGCCGGGTCAACTAGGATCCAGGTCACGTCTAGCTTCTAGGAGAAGGAAGGAATCTCGCTGGTCAAAAGAAGCCCCGGTACGCACTACCTGAGCGAAGCAAGCAAGGGCAGGACCACCGGGGCGTGGCCAACAAGGGTGATGACGCCCATGTCGGCTGACGCGGGCGCCGCAGAGGCTCACGTAGCACTTGTAGGTTCCGCTATTCTGATTTGGCTAGGGTTTTAGGTGTGATCTGTGGGTGAGAGTAAGAGAGCTCCTTCTTCCTCCTCTCGCCAATACAGCTCTAGGAGCACTTGTAATCTTGGAAGCAAAGCAATACAAACAACTGTGTGGAGAATCACTTCACTATCCCTCCCTGGATTCCCCTAGCGTGTATTAGTCCCCACCTTTAGCCTATCCATGGCATCTGCCGTGACACCACCACGACAGTTGGCACCCACCGTGGGAAGTGTCTCTTTCCAAGCCACGAAGGATACCAAGAAGGTTCCAGTTGATGACATGTTCCCGGAGCGCACCGTAACAATTGGTACCGGGTTAAGTGATAAATAGGAAAGCGAGATCGTCAGCTTCCTCCGTGAGAATCGGGACATTTTTGCTTGGTCCACACAAGACTTGCAAGGTGTTCCGAGGGAGCTGGCCGAGCACTCTTTGAATGTGAGACCCGGAGCTAAGCCGGTGAAGCAACCTCTCCGCCGCTTCGCCGAAGATAGGAGGAAAGTCATCGGGGATGAGATAGCTCGGTTACTAGCTGTAGGATTTATCATGGAGGTTCTTTACCCGGATTGGCTGTCTAATCCGGTGCTGGTGGAAAAGAAAAAGGATGACCCGAACGTGGCAGTGGTTTGGTGAATGTGTATCGATTACACGAACCTGAACAAGGCGTGTCCAAAAGATCCGTTTCCGCTGCCAAGAATAGATCGGGTCATAGACTCAACTGCTGGATGTGAATTGTTGTCATTGGTTTCCACCAGATACCTCTGAATCCGGATGATCAAATAAAGACTGCGTTTATTACCCCGTATGGGGCTTATTGCTATCGCACCATGCCGTTTGGTTTACGTAATGCAGGGGCAACGTACCAAAGATGTATGCAAAAATGTTTGCACGACCAAATAGGTCAAAATGTACAGGTGTACGTGGATGATGTGGTTATCAAGACCAAGGAAAGCAGAGCGCTCCTTGACGATATCAGGTAAACATTTGCGAACCTAAGGAGGTTCCGGATGAAGCTTAACCCGGAAAAATGCACCTTCAGTGTCCCGACTGGAAAGTTACTCGGTTTTCTTGTTTCTAGCCGAGGTATCGAAGTTAATCCAACTAAAATCTGGGGCATCGAACGAATGGAACTGCCGAAGTGTCTTAACGATGTCCAGAAGTTCACAGGTTGCCTGGCCTCGTTAAGTCGGTTTGTATGTCGGTTGGGAGAAAAGGCATTGCCTCTCTATCAACTTATGAAAAAGTCGGATAAGTTCGTTTGGACACCGCAGGCCAATGAAGCCTTTGCCCACTTGAAAAAGATGTTAGCCACTGCACCAGTGTTGGCCTCACCACTATCAAAGGAGCCAATGTTGCTCTATATAGCCGCAACCAACCGAGTTGTAAGTGCAGTGATAGTGGTGGAGCACGACGAAGAAGGTAAGTCGGTGCAAAGACCAGTGTATTACTTGAGCGAGGTGTTGTCAGCCTCAAAGCAGAACTACCCACACTATCAAAAGGTGGCGTATGGCGTGTACATGGCCGCCAAGAAGCTGAAGCACTACTTTGAGGAGCATCCCATAAGGGTCATATGTGAGGCCCCCATATCCGAGATAATGAGTAACAAGGATGCGAATGGCAGAATTGCAAAATGGGCAATTGAGCTAGCTCCTTATGCTCCGCAATATGATAGAAGAGAAGCCATCAAATCCCAAGCTGTTGCGGACTTTTTCGTGGACTGGGCTGAGGTGCAATACGAACCGCCACTACCCGATCAGAACTATTGGCGAATGCACTTTGACGGATCAAAAACCAAAACCGGGCTAGGGGCCGGAGTTGTACTTACCTCGCCAAAGAAGGACCAGCTGAAATACATGCTGCAGATCCATTTCGCGGCATCAAACAATGTCGCCGAGTATGAAGCACTTGTGCACGGGCTCAAGGTGGCAAAAGAAATTGGGATACGTCGGATCATATGCTTTGGCGACTCAGATTTTGTGGTGCAGCAAGTGTCGGGAGTGTGGGACGCCCTTGATCCAAACATGGCACTGTACAGATTTCATGTGCAGAAGATATCTGGTTACTTTGAGGGATGCAAATTTCACCATGTACCCCGGGTGGAGAATGAGGCTGCCGACATGCTGTCGAAGCTCGGGTCAACTTGACAAGCAATTCCACCGGGTGTAGCATTAGAGCACCTTAGGAAACCATCCATCAGGCCCTCCCTAGAAACTGACTCGATCGATGTCCCGGAGGACACGGAATCCGGAGTTGTGCCCATGGACATTGACATGGGAAGTGGTGCGCGAAACCCGGGGACTGCCTCGGCAAACCTGGGGACTGCTTCAGTAAACCCGGGGACTGCTTCGCAAGACCTGGGGACTACTCAGCGTGATCCGGTTGAAGTTATGCCGGTGGATCAGATGGAGATTGATGAGGATGTGTTCCCTATGCGAGCAATACCAGCTTGGGCACTACCTATATTACAGTTCCTGAAAGATGGAACGTTACCCACTGAGGAAGTGTTGTCCAGGCAAACACAGAGGAGGGCAAAGGCTTAAACAATCATCAATTCTAAACTATATAAAAGAAGTGTGACCAATGTCCTCCAACGATGTGTTGACCCGGAAGAAGGGCTTGAAATCCTTCGAGATATACATCAGGGGGAATGCGGGCATCATGCCTCATCCCGAGCCTTGGTAGCAAAAGCTTTCCGGCACGGATTCTACTGGCCAAATGCCTTAGAGCAAGCGGAAGATCTGGTGAGAAAATGTAATGGTTGTCAGAGGTACGCTACCAAGACACATATGCCAATGTCGGAACTCAAGACCATACCAATTACTTGGCCATTTGCCGTATGGTGCTTGGATATGGTTGGCCCGTTCAAACCAGCAAGGGGAAACATGACTCACATTTTAGTAATGGTGGACAAGTTTACGAAGTGGATTGAGGTAAAGCCTATAATAAAATGTGATGGAGCTACGGCCGTAACGTTTCTCAAAGATATCATCTTGAGGTACGGTTATCCTCACAGTATCATAACTGATAATGGCACAAACTTTGCGGAAGGAGCATTTGCGCGTTTCTGCCGGGATAAGAAGATCCGGCTAGACGTAGCCTCGGTAGCCCACCCGCATCGAACGGACAAGTGGAAAGATCCAACGGATTAGTATTATCCGGGATAAAACCTCGGCTCATTGAGCTGCTGCAAAGATCAGCGGGGTGCTGGATAGAAGAACTACCAGCGGTACTGTGGAGTTTAAGAACAACTCCGAATCGATCAACAGGCTATACACCGTTTTTTCTGGTATATGGGGCAGAAGCTGTATTACCAGCCGACATAGAGCATGATTCACCTAGGGTCACCCAATACACAGAAGCCGAAGTGCAAGAAGCCCGGCAAAATGATGTTGATCTGCTGGAAGAAGTGAGAGAACTGGCACTGTCTAGATCCGCCATATATCAGCAAAATCTCCGACGCTATCATAGCCGGAAAGTGTGCCCCCCGAGTCTTTCGGGAAGGCGATCTGGTGCTCCGGTTGGTACAACATACTACTGGCATGCATAAATTATCCCACCCATGGGAAGGGCCATTCATCGTGAGAAGGGCATTGCACAAGGATTCTTATTATCTTATAGATGCAAAGCCACAGGAAAAGAACAAGGCAGACAGGTCCGGAGAGGAATCTAAGCGACCATGGAATATAGCTCTACTTCGTCCTTTCTACACTTAACTAAGAAGTGTATGTATCTGAGTCGTCTCATATGTCGGTATGTATGTTGGCAATGAGCTTATCAATGAAATGTTGGCACCTCGACCAGTAACTCGGGGACTGCCTTAATAATATTTGTCTTTTTTGTGCGTTAGGTAGAATAAGTTATTCTACTTAACTTGGATTAGTAATGTGTGAGCACCAAGAACCTAACTCTTCGACTTGCTGCTGTCCAACAAGAATTAGCTTAATGGCAAGCAAGAGAACAAGTTTGGAATTGCGTAGCACATGAAAAACGACTAAGGAAAAGAATTTATTCGAGCCTATGTTTGTTTTTCGGACTAACCCTATATTTATTTTCAAGTTATTATGCATTTTTATTTTTGAGCTAAGTCTAAAAGTTTCCCAGTATTGTTAAGACAATTTTTGAAGCTCGGATTCGTATGTCGTAAAACCGAATCAAGGTAGACACGAACCGAGCCAAAAGATTGGATGAACAAGAAAAAGAAACTCGGGGACTACGCCCAAGTTAATCCGGCATAAGAACTTAGTAGCAAAATATCACATGTGTCTGGAATACAACTCCACCCGGCATACCGGGGATCTGATAAATTTTCAAGTTTTTTCGCTCAAGGAGCAGCAGGAGGAGGAAGTTCGGCATCATCTTCGCTACCTTCAATATCCGAGGTGTCATCTTCCCCTTCACCGTCCGAGCCATCTTCATCGTGCTCAACTTCTTCGTCCCCAGCGACTTCCAGGAAGCTCGGCCCCTCAACCCATTCATGAATGGGAGCATATTCGATAAGCCTATGGGCGCAAGCTTGGCGCCGAGCCACCCACTCCGGGTCATTGGTCCATCTGGGTCCTGTGCGCGGGCATGTCAGGAGGTTGAGATCAATTTTCTCATACCACGTGAGTATGTGGTGGAGAATGGTATCAGTTGCGGCACGTCCAGCGGACTCTCTCCAGAGGTCGAGCTGGGTCTCGGTTTCCATTAGCTTCTCAACGAGCATTGCGGTGGTCTCCGGAGTATCTTCACCGGGCCTGAACATGTTGAAGATGCGGACCACAACATCGAGGATGTCCTTGCCATAATTTTTGATGAGCTCCACGCGAGATGACAAGCTGACCAACAGGTCCTCCATGTCATAGGGAATCTCTTCACCATCAGGAGCGGCAGGAGTACCCCTTTCTCGGCGGAAGTCGGCAACTGCTGCGCTCGCAATAGCAGTGCCCTCTGGAAATTTGCCTGGAAAAGAGACAAAGGAACTTAACCCGGCTCTAGGTGTGTGCATATTCGAAGCGTACTAAAATCCGGGCCAAGTGGAACTTAACCCCGCTCTAGGTGTGTGCATATTCGAAGTGTACAAAAATCCGGGCCGAGTGGAACTTAACCCGGCTCTAGGTGTGTGCTTATTCAAAGTTCTGATGGAGCTACGTTGGTTTTCTAAAGAGCATCCGGCCGAGTAACAAATTACTCCCTCGAAGGCTCGAGGACTAATGGTTATTATCTACAGCATGTAAAGGGGAAGCGACGTACCTCCATCATCCGCCCCGCGAGGTTGATCGCCTTAGCGGCTGTGTTCATTTGGGCGGAAAATTCAGCGGGGCCAAACTTCTCCGGAAGATCGTCGTTGTTGACGAACTCTGCCTTGTTCCAATTCATGACAAATTCAATCAAGCCCGGAGGGTACCGCTCACCGGTGGGCATATGGGGCACCACCAAGCCCTTCGCGTGCGCTTCTTTCCTCTCAACCAAGGCAAGGGCTGGGCTGGTGTGCAGAACCATCTGCTGTGCATTAGTTGGCTCGGCAGGGGCGTCCTTCGCTGCTGGAGCTTTCTTAGGAAGCATTGATGCAAGGGTATGCTGCCCAGCCTCGACGAATGCTGACTTGGTAGCGTCCGGAGCCTTTTTGCCCTTGGCTTGTTGGGAAGAGGAAATTGTCACAGCGGATTTCCCCTTAGGAGCTGCCGGGGTAGTTCCTCGCCGAGGTTGAGAAGACTCGGACGAGGCGGAGGAGCTTGGCGTTGGTGTTCTTGTTGATAGACTTGGTGCAGCTGCTGATTTTCTCACTGCCGAGCTTGGTGCTGGTGCCGGAACGGGTGCTGGTACTAGTTTGCTTACTGGTGCTGGAGCTGGTGCTGGCGCCGAGGTAGTTTCAGTGGTTGCTGGTTGCGGCGAAGCCGGAGTTGTGGATGTTGTCGCCTCGGCTGGACCGGTCTCCCCTGCTCCAAGGTTACCCTCCTCTTGACGAGGTGGAGCAGAACCCGGAGCAGCCGCGGAACCCTCTGGAATAGGGCTCAGCGGACGTGACTCATCGTCACGAGGGGCAGAAGGGCTAGGTCGGAGCGGTGAAGAGATGCTAGATCCACTCTGAGGGACCTCCACCGGAGCCCTGCAAAAGAGAATAATGTCAGAAGAGAAATTACAACAATGCAACGAAGAGCAAGTTGCAGAAGGAAAAATGACTTACGCATCCGAGGTTTGGGCCTCCTTGGGTTTCCGAGCCCTTCGTGATGGGGCTTTGCCTATGGGCTTGGAGGCAGTTTTGTCTCCAGACTTCTTTCGCCTTTTGGCGGGCTGAGAAGGTCCGGAGGAAGAACTTGGTGCCGCTACGTGCTTCTTCTTCGGTGCTACCAGAACAGGTTCGCCCGTAGCAAGGGGAGGGTCCTCGTGGATGTGCCCATCGGGATTAGCTGATGCCGAAAATGCAAAAGAAAGGGGGATAGCATCAACAGGTTCAATCACCTCGACATCCGAGCCATCTTCATCATCAGGCCAATCTCTAATAGAAGAGGATTTACCCGTGGGTTGCTTTGTAGCGTCGGTCATTGGGAGGAACATCTCCTGGTCCGGCTCTTCCTCATCCGGGGTCTCCCGGTCCGGCGCCCACTTAAGGGTCGGATCCGTGTCGTCCTCAAGGGTCTGCTGAAGGAATTGCTGAGAAAAGGAACGAACAACAGAGTCAAAAATGCCACAATAACCGACATATAATTAATTTGGGGAAAGATTGCGCCACAAAGCTTACCGCAGGAGGAAGCCTGTCGTGGCAATAATGCTCAATTCCCCAGGTCCACTCAGAGGAGAAATCCTTGTGAGTGGTGAAGAGAGCCTTCACCCGGCGATATATCTCCATGTTGCTCAACTCAAAGGATGAGGTCCGGTTGGGGTCATGGCCGAAGCTCATGTGGCACACCTTGTGGGTGCGCTTCTGGAGGGGGGAAATTCGGTTGCGCACGAACGTGATCAAAGCGTCCTCGTTGCGCAACCCCAGCTTCTTCAGCTCCGCGAACCTCTTGTTGACCTGGTTGGCCAAGGTCGTGGGCTTCTTGGGAACGGCATCCCATAGTTCCAGGTTAGGTGGACCCGGAGTATAGGGGAGCAGCCGGATTAAGTCTGTAGTGCCGGTATTCCGGACGTAAAAGAAAGTCTAGGCCCACCCTTTGCAGGACTCTAACTTGGTGACCCGGGGGAAAACGGAAAGCCTCCAGGGTGAGATGGAAGCAGCTCCGAATTGAGTGAGCTGCTTGTCCTCCGGATCGAGTTGGATGTTTGGGATGACGTTACGACGAAGGCCGAAAAACTGGATCCACAGCTCCTTCGTGGGCCACAGTCTGGCATAGCCTTCGATCGTAGAAGCAAAGGCGGAAAGAGAAGTGATGGCGTTGGCAGGAAGGTGGTGCGGCTGGAGTTCGTAGGTACTAAGCCAATCCCGGAAGAAGTCGCTCACCGGCAAACCGAACCCCCGTTGGAAGTGGGACAAGAACACGACGTACTCACCCGGATTGGGTGAGGGGGCCAATTCGGCGCAGGCGAGGCGAGCGGCGACGCCGGCGGGGATGCGTCTGGTGCGGTAGAGACAATCCAGGTCGTCTTGGCAGACCCAAGACCCGGCCCACGCACCACGGTCCGCTGCCGCGGAGTCCTCCTCCATCTCCTGCTCAGCGACGATGAGCTCCTCCTTCGTCATCTGGTCTTCGCTGCCCTCGCTGGTGCTAGCGGCGGCGGGGGCAGAGGCCTGATTGGTGAGGACCCGTGGCGAGGGAGTTGTGTAGCGGTGGCGGTGACGCAGAGGCACGGGGAAGCAGTGCGGCGGCAACGCTGCTACTGGGAGCACTAGCGGCGGCGTGGTCGCGAGGAAGACGAAGAAGGAGAGCAAGGGGCAGAGGGGCGCGGAAGGGGAAAACTCCTAAGGGGTGCGCCCCTCCCCTATTTAACCACTCCCTCAAGGGGTGAGTGGGATCGCATCCTGCGAATGAGCCACATGGTGTGGTCGTGTATAGCCCACCTCGGCCAATCAGCAGGGAGCCACACAGAAGGCAACAGAGCGGAGATGATCCCATGACGTGACGCTGTGATGCGGTAAACGAGGAGGCAGGCGTGACGTGACGCGCGCACAGTGATAACTGACAATTACTGCGGCGGTTACTGTGCTGGCCCTTAAAATAAGACAACATAATGATTACCCTCCACATGGGTTGGCGTACGAGAGAAGTAAACAAGACCCGGATGGAACCGTGGTAACCCGGCCAGCAAGTGAAAACTTGGAATGTGCAGAGGGAAAGTAAAACCATGAGGTCCGAATCAAAGCGGTAACCCAGCGGCACGTGAAAACTTGGAATGTGCGAAGGGAACGTAAATCCGTATAATCCGCGGTAAAGAAGTAACTCGGCAATAACGACCAGAGCTCAGAATTGAACCTGATGTGGCCTTAGCGGCCAAGGCGGCTAAGACCGCACCAGCTTCGGGGACTAATGTTGGGGGGATACCCCCGGGTAGGGTCACGCCGGGGTATAAAGGCCGAGTTAGCCGAGGTTCGGCAAGGTCAAAGCAGATGCTGGCCGGGTCACCTCAAGGCAGGCCGAATCACGGAGTAACCCGGACCAGGGGACGTTCGCCTAACTAAGTCTCAACCGACTTAAGCAATAAGTCGGAAGTGCTTGTTTTACTTGTATGCAGGAACATGTGTGGCCGGATCAACTAAGATCTGGGTCACGTCTAGCTTCTAGGAGAAGGAAGGAACCTCGCTGGTCAAAAGAAGCCCAGGTACGCACTACCTGAGCGAAGCAAGCAAGGGCAGGACCACCGGGGCGTGGCCGACAAGGGTGACGACGCCCATGTCGGCTGATGCGGGCACCGCAGAGGCTCACGTAGCCTCTGCATGTGTGACGCGGGGGAAAAGCACCCCGGTCGGCTTACTACTTTCGGAGGAAGCATATTCTTAGGAATATGCCTCCACGTATGCCCTAGGCAGAGACCGAGCTCCCTCTATAAAAGGGGGGCTAGGGTTTCAGTAGAAGGGGTTCCACTATTCTGATTTGGCTAGGGTTTTAGGTGTGATCTGTGGGTGAGAGTAAGAGAGCTCCTTCTTCCTCCTCTCGCCAATACAGCTCTAGGAGCACTTGTAATCTTGGAAGCAAAGCAATACAAACAACTGTGTGGAGAATCACTTCACTATCCCTCCCTGGATTCCCCTAGCGTGTATTAGTCCCCACCTTTAGCCTATCCATGGCATCTGCCGTGACACCACCACGACAGCGCCGCCGCCACCGAAGGGGAGATTCAGGGGACAGAAAGTCTCTGTTCCGGCACCTTACCGGGACGGGGAAGTGCCCCTGGAGCCATCTCCAACGATCTCCACCACCATCTCCATCACAGTTGCTGATTCCCATGATGAGGAGGGAGTAGTTCTCTCTCGAGGCTAAGGGTTCTACCAGTAGCTATGTGTTCATCTCTCTCTATGTGTGATCATATTGTGATCATGAGCTTTGTAATCAAGTAGATCTACCTTGCTACTCAAGTGCTTTAATAGATCTCTGCTCTCCCATGTGTGTGAAGTTGACACTGTGCACACCATAGTGGCACTTAGGCTAGAGATTACAAATACTTGTTTTGAGTGATATTTGGAGTTGGATGTCTTTATGAAATTGTGGTGTTTGTTGGACCCATCTAGTACTCAAGGTGATAGTGTGGGGTTATCTAGAAGGGAAACATGAACTTTGAGGTGCGCGGTTATATCCCTACCAACGATTGAGTGTCCAACCGGAGAGTAGTTCAGCGTAGTATCATAAAGAATAATATATTTATATGAGAGTGTTCACTAGTGAAAGTATGATCTCTAGGCCTTGTTTCTAAGCACTGAACACCGTTTGCTATTAGATCTATTACATGTTTGCTTGCTTCTATCTTTATTTCAGTTTTACTTTAGTCTTTTCCATGCCATCAAGCTATTTTCTATCACCGTTACCACTTATAATTATCCATACCACTTGTATTTCACTATCTCTTCGCCGAACTAGTGCACCTATACACCTGACACAAGAGACTTCTTGTATATTGATTGCAGGGTTGCTTGAGAGGGAATACCTTTGACCACTTCCTCCCTGAGTTCGATAAACCTTGGGTAATCCACTTAAGGGAAAACTTGCTGATGTTCTACAAACCTCTGCACTTGGAGGCCCAACAAATGTCTACAAGAATAGAAGTGCGTAGACATCACACCTCCACCAGGAGAGTGATATTTTGTGCTAATCACCCTACTTATTAGTAGACGCATGATCTTATTTACTTCTATGAGAAGGGGATCATAAAGTTAGAAACCCTTCAGATCTTTTGGATCTGGATAGAGCCATTCATGTCATCGGATTGAGGACAAGTACGCCATGAGGGGGTCCTCGAGGCGTGCGGATGAGAGGGGTGTGAGATGTACGGTGTTCCGGGACGGTGAGCACACAAGTTTACCCAGGTTCGAATCCACCGGCTTTGGACGGATCCTACTCCTGCTATCAATCCAATAATACGGCAGAGCCGGAATATGGGTTACAATGGTATCGCCTGTGTAAGTTGAGGGTCTAAAGTATTGGGTGTGCCCTAAAGGCTCTCCCTAGGACGGCTTATATATATATATATATATATCCGGCCTAGGGTTTACAGGAGATATCAATCCGGCTACGACTAAGAGTTGGTTACAGAGTACATCTTGAACTACAAGTAACATTATGGGCCTAAGTTGGTAAGTCTTCTAGGCCTTCCCGTAGCCGGATTGGACTCCGTCTTTCTCCCTGACTGGGCCGCCCGTGAAGCAAAGCTCTAACCCGAAGTGGGCCACCCTGGTCAGTAAGGAACTGTGAGGATACATGGAAAGTATATCCCCAACAGCAGCCCCCGGAGGCCTCCAAGATCCAAAGTCGGATTTATCATCGTCTAGCTTGATCTTCGGCTTGGAGAATCTTGAAGGGTTCCTAAAACTTGACAACAAAAAATACGATCCGGGTCTTAAAAGTAAGTCGGACCTATCAACAGGTTACTCGGATTCTCCAGCTCGATTTCAAACTAAGCCGGAACTTGGTTTCTAATGCCACCTGACACAAGTCATGGTCAAGTCACGTCATCTGACAAGCGTGCTGTCAGCACGACCGTTGGTGGGTACGCGGTTCGCGGAACCGAGGCGTTGTTTCAATACGTGCGTGGAGATCGAGGAGACGCAATCATCGCGTGGGTCCTTCCCAGTTCCTTCCACGACGCGTGGCGGTTACACTGTAGCATTTGCATGAATCTTGGCGTGGTTAGGTGGATATAAGGGGTTTGGATTTCTCCTTCTCCTTTCCACCAGTCCCTTGCCGTTTCCTTTCCTCCCAATCCTCCTGCGCGCACAGAGCTTCCTCGTTCTCCCCCCCCACAGAACTCCCAGCGCCGCCCTTTTTAGGTCAATCTCTCACCGAAGAAATGGCTTCATCTTCTTCCTTTGGCCTGGCGGCAGCGGCGGCGGCGGCTACGGCAGAAGCAGCAGCGGAGAAAGAGAGCTTCCGGGGAATCTGGATCCCCTGCGCTCTCAATGAGGAGGGCCTCAAGAACATGGAGAAGGAGGGGCTTCTCGTCGCCGGCGACTGGCGGAGCGGCTTCGAGGAAACCGTCCCCAATCCACGCGACGGCGAACGGGTCCACTTCGGCACCCACCTCGATAGAGGTCTGTCTTTTCCTCCCTCGGAGTTCTTCTCCGAGGTGATAGATCATTTCGGAGTTCAACTCCATAATCTTCCTCCCAACTCTCTCTTAGAGATGAGTGCGTATGCTTCGCTTTGTGAGGGCTTTCTCGGCATTAGGCCGAGTTTGACTCTCTTCCAGTATTATTTTCATGTCCGGAGAAATTCCATCACTTCCGGTGTTCCTTATATCACCGGCACTATCAACTTTTCACTTAGACGCGACCGGGCTTATCCCAAAATTTTAGCTAGTGACTCGGTCAAACAATGGCCAGCCACATTTTTCTACCATAGGGATATTCCGGCTCCCGGAAATGCTACTGCTTTGCCGGCTTTTGTCGACGGAGCCGCCACGGCCCAGCCTTCCTGGGACGAGGCTGCTCCGGCTCTCACCAATGATCCGATCCTCGTTAAGAGGCGAATCAAATATTTAATCAAACACAAGGGTCTGAAGGGATCCGACTTGGTTCAGTGATGGGTCTCTTGTCGGATCCAGCCCCTTCAGTACCACGGGGATCGACTGATGCACTCCATCACGTCATCCAAAAAAGACTCCCTCTGCATCAGCCCCAAAGCCTACACCCCTCAAGGCTACATAAGCCAGATCAAGTGGCTGATCAAGGAGCGGATCGAGAGGAGAATTTCGGAGATTTCTCTAGACATGCACACGGCGGAAAACCCCGTAGTGCCGGTAAGCTTCCATCAGTACACCTTTTTATCTATTTCAATCTTTAAGTTATACTGCAATGCTGATATGGTTTTCTTGTTTTCAGCTTGCTGACCTCCCCGAGTCGGAACTTGCTCCGCTCGAAGGATATCCTCCTGAGTTTTCTCAGGAGACAGAAGTGGTTCCATTGCCGGACCTTGCGCTCAAGAAGCTCAAAGCTCCAACAGTGGATGTTGGCACAAAGGAGGTGCCTGTTGTGAAGAGGTAACTTTCAATCACAATTGCTGCCTTTGTAACTTTCTCAAATTTCTTTCCGAGATGTAATGTTTCCGACTTTATTACACCCTCAGAGCAAAACCGCTCGTCAAGGGAAAAGGGAAAGGGATTCCTTCGAAGCCCCTGCGACAGACGAAGCTCACCATAGCTTCCCCTGCCATGGCTCATCCGACTCCTGCCCCTCAACCTTCTGCAACTCCGGCGATCACTCCTTCTCTGGTGGTTGCAGAAGATCCGGCTCCTCCAACGGAGCCTGTGATCCTTGGGTCGCAAACTGACGTCACCATGGGTGCGTCAGATCAAGATAAGGGTGAACCCTCTTCGGGTAATGATCCCTCGACAGAAACCTTCGCTGAAAACCTCATCAGCAATCCGGGACTTGCCAAGTTTGGCCTGTCCCGGAAATCTGCAGAAGAGATCCAGTGGCTAGCCATGCAAGTCCTGGAGAAAAGCCATTTATCTCCCAAAGAAGAAGCGCAAGAAGCAGAGGACGTTAAGTTCTCTGACCTTCTCGCTCAAGTCCGCCTTCGCGACGAGAGGATTAGGACTGGCGAGCTTCCAACAGCCCCAGTGATCCCTCTTACTCTTGCCGAGAAGGTGGCCGCTGAAGTGAACGCGGGTTTGGATAAACTCACCCGCGAGCAATATGTAAGTCGGAATTCCAACTCTTGTTTTTCCATTATGTTATATCATATCCTCTAGCCCCCAAGCATGAAGTAGGATATATAATCCGGGTTTATGCTTCATTAGGATGCCAACGAAAGAACTAGTGTAGCCCCCAAGGCTCGTGCTGAATATTAGCAAACAATATTAGCCCGAGTCTTAAGTAGCTTTTTGACTTTGGGTATTCTGACTTACAGAAAGTATGTTCCTATAACCAGGAATTACTGACCAATGTCTGCGATAAGCGGAGAGAGATCAAAGCTCTCCGGCTTAAAAATGTTGAACTTAAAGTAGCCAAGGATGAAGCCAAAGGTAAACATTCTGAGATTTAGACCTTGTCTTTTACTTTTTCAATGTCAAATTTTTTCTGAACTGTTGTTCTTTTTGACTTACAGCGCTGGTCAAACAATCCATCGCTATGATTCAAGAGGCCGAGAACCTCAAGACCCTGGTGGTGGAGAACAAGGGACTTCGCCAAGAGCTGGATAAGCTCAAGGCGGATCACGAAAGGAGCATAGCTCAAGTCCTTGAATCCTCCTCCATGGCCACCGAAGAGCGTGATCGCAAGATCGCTGCTCAAGATAAAATAATCTTGGACCTCAAGAATGAGCTTGGCAGAGAGAAGGATATTTCCCAAGCGCTTTGGGCTAAACTCCAGAGTCTCCGAGAGGAGAAGACCAAGATTGACGACGTCATTCTCGGTGCGTTCCATTTGTCTGACTTATCTTTTTTCTTTTCTTCGACTTCTATCAATGTCAGATTTTTCTTAACTTGTTTTGTGTATAGGTCCTCTGAACTTGACGGACTCTTCCTCCTCTGAGCCCCGCACCCACCGGCTTACCCAAGTCGGTGACCTTCTTCATGACTTCCGCCAGTCCCTTGAGGACATTGGCGAAGCTCTAAAGATTCCGGACATGCTAAGCATGTCGGATTTTCAGGTGCGGGACAAGGCCAAGGAGATGCCGCAGCTTATTCGGGACTGGAATATGTCCTACGCGCGGACTGCTGCGCAGAACGCTCTCACCATGGTCATGAGCCACCATGGAAATATGGCAGGTGACCAGAGGGTACTGCAAGGTAGATGAAGACGGCCAGGAGCAGGACCTTCAAGGCATCATGCACTCCTGCGCCGGATATGGGTGTCACGTGGCTGATCTGACCAGCTATGAGATCCCCTGCTTCACCCGCGTAGCCACTCCGCCTCCTCCTCCAGAAGAAACCGAAGAAGTTTCCAACAATGAACGCACCACCTCAGATGCAGACATCTCGGAACGATATCAAGGCGAAGTAACCAGCGTGCCGGCAGCTCCTTCATCTCCTTCTGCATCATAGACCAGAAACTTATGTATTATTCTGGAAAGAACATGATGGGCTTGTAAATATTAAGTACAATCTATTTTTCTAGTGCTAAGCTTGTGATCTATTCAACACTTTTGGCTTTGATTTTTTTTTGTGCCTGAAATATTTTCATAAGCACTTGAATTTTTTTGTCTCTACTTATCGTTTATCTGGCTTTCCGCCTGGTCTCTTTCGTGAGCCGGCTAAACCTTCAGTCGGAAACTTTGCCAAGCAACGGAGCTCAATTGCTAAACCAGTTTAAACTTGGAAACAAAGCCGGCTTCCAGTACAAACAATTCACTACTCGGAAAATGCCCGCATCCAGCAATCAGAAAAATAACCAAAGTAAAGACTAGAAATTTTAGAGTTATACTCGAGGGTAGCTGTTTTAGAATCAGAAATCTAAACTAGAACGAACATGAGAATAAAGTACTTTCAAGCATTCTAGGATTTTCGACTATGACATGATCATTTGGAAATAAGATGGTAAAAAACTTCTTAGAAAAACTTGAGGCAACCAAAACTTTTATTTCTCAAAGAACATGTACATATATATGATTACAAAGAAGGATAAACTAAGAATAAAAGGGACGTTGCTGAGCAATATTCCACGGTCTGTCTAACTCATCCGGATTTGTACTGCCTCCAGCTCTCTTTCTCTTCTTAGTAGCAGGTCTTTCTTTGACTGGCCTCATGTCAGTTAAGTAGTACGAACCATTGTGTAATACTCGACTAACCAAAAAGTGCCCTTCCCATACTGGGCAAAGTTTGTGCTTTCTCTTTTGCACAAGCCGGAGAACCAAATCACCTTTATTGAAAGATCTATTTCGGACTCTCTGGCTATGATACTTGCGTAACTTCTGATGATATGCTGTAGATCTCATTTTAGCAACGACGCGAACTTCTTCGACTAAGTCGAGATCATTTTGTCGACAAATCTCGGCATCCTCTTCAATATACGCGGCCACTCTAGGAGAAGTATGAATCAAATCACTAGGAAGAACTGCTTCTGCGCCATAGACCAAGAAGAAAGGTGTGTATCCTGTTGACCTGTTCGGAGTTGTTCGTAAACTCCAAATTACAGAGGGTAATTCCTCTGCCCAAGCCCCCGCAGCACATCGTAGTGGTGCTTCGAGGCTTGGTTTTAGGCCTTGTAGGATTAAACCATTTGCTCTTTCGACTTGTCCGTTAGCTTGTGGATGTGCGACTGACGCAATGTCAAGCCGGATATTTTGCTCATTGCAGAATTCAGCCAATTCTCCCATAGAAAAGTTACTCCCGTTGTCCGTGATAATGCTATGTGGATAACCATACCAGATTATAACATCCTCGACAAATCTTTTGGCTGTTAATCCATCACAACTAGTGACAGGTTTAGCCTCAATCCATTTGGTGAATTTATCCACCATCACTAAGAGGTGAGTAAATCCACTTGGAGCTCGTTTAAATGGTCCTACCATGTCAAGCCCCCAGACCGCAAAGGGCCATGTTATAGGTATTGTTCGCAGCTGATTAGCCGGAACATGAGCTTGCTTGGCGTACTTTTAGCAGCCTTTGCACGTCTTGACTAATCGTTCGGCATTTGCCTGAGCTGTAAGCCAGAAAAATCCATGTCTAAAAGCTTTTTCCACTAAAGATTTGGCTGCAGCGTGGTGACCACACTCGCCTTCGTAGATTTCCCTTAAGATTTCCACTCCTTCTTCCGGAGATACACATCGCTGAAAAACCGCAGAAACACTCTGTTTATGAAGCTCACCTTTAACAATAGTATAGGCTTTTGCTCGTCGGATAATCTGCTGGCTCAGCACCTCGTCTTCGGGTAATTTGCCATCTACCAAATAATCGAGGTAGGGTTGAGTCCAGCTGGGAATTACAGCCAGAACTGCTATCAAAGGTGAGTCGGATTTGGTCAGATATTCCTCATATACTCCCTTTATTGAGGGAACTTTAAGGTGCTCTCAAAAAGCGCCATCCGGGACCTCTTTCCGCGCAGAACCTATCCGAGATAGTGCATCTGCTTCCTCATTTTCTGCTCGAGGGATGTGTTGAACTTCAAACCCTTCGAACGATTTAGATAGATCATCTACGACAGCTTTATACGTTCCCATGTGTTTATTTGCATTACAAATATCCGAGACTTGCTGAGCAACAAGATCCGAATCTCCGTAACACATCAAACGTCGGATGCCAATATCCTTAGCAATCTGGATTCCATGCAGCAGTGCTTCATACTCGGCAATGTTGTTTGTCGCTGTGAAGTGGATCTGCAACATGTATAAAACTTTATCTCCTTGGGGTGATTTGAGCACCACGCCAGCCCCCGAGCCCCCTCGAACCTTAGACCCATCGAAAAAGAGGATCCAATATTCCGACTCAGGGAGGATCATGTTCTCCTTCGTCTCTATCCAATCAGCGACAAAGTCGGCAAGGATCTGGGATTTGATTACTGTCCGGGGTTTATACTCAATATCGAAAGTTGAAAGCTCTATGCCCCATTTGGCGACACGTCCTGTGGCGTCACTGTTGTTGATTATATCTCTCATGGGAGCTTTGCTCACCACGGTAATTGGATGCTCCTGAAAAATATGTCGTAGCTTACGAGATGCTAGAAAAACACCGTAAGCCAACTTTTGATAATGCGGATACCGCAGCTTGGACTCTGTCAGGACCTCGCTGACAAAGTAAGTCGGACGCTGCACCAGGTGTTCCTGATTTTCCTCTGGTCTCTCCACCACCATGACGATACTGACGACCTTATTTGTCGCAGCAATGTAAAGCAACATCGGTTCCTGAGGTTCCAGCGCTGCAAGGATAGGAGTAGATGAGAGTACTTTCTTCAGATCTTGTAGTGCAGCTTCAGCTTCGTCAGTCCAGACAAAATCCTTGGTCTTTTTCAGGATTTTATACAATGGTGCGGCTCTTTCACCAAGCCGGCTTACAAATCGACTGACCGCAGCAATGCAACCAGTTAATCTGTGTACGTCCTTCAGGTGAGTTGGCCTGGAAATATTGAGTATAGCCTTGATTTTGTCCCGGTTCACCTCTATGCCTCTTTGAGACACGATGAAACCTAACAATTTTCCGGCTGGTATTCCAAAGAAGCATTTTTTGGGTTAAGCATGATGTTTTATTTTCGTAGATTGGCGAACGTCTTCTCCAAGTCGGAAATTAGCATTTCCTTATTTTTGGACATCACCGCGATATCATCCACGTAAGCATGTAAGTTGCGTCCGAGTTGGTCATGGAGGCAACGCTGCATCGTGCGCTGGTATGTAGCTCCTGCGTTCTTCAGCCCAAAGGGCATCGTAACAAAACAGAAGGTTCCGAAGGGGGTTATGAATGAAGTTTTGACTTTGTCAGATTCCTTCATCCGGATTTGGTGATAACCGGAATATGCGTCAAGAAAACAGAGGAGTTCCGAGCCTGCCGTAGAATCGATGACTTGATCAATTCTAGGCAGAGCGAATGGATCTTTTGGACATGCCTTGCTCAAGGCAGTATAATCAACACACATCCTTAAATCAGTGGTCTCCTTTTTAGGGACCATTACAGGATTGGCTGACCACTCAGTGTGGATGACCTCTTCTATGAATCCGGCTAACTCGAGCCGTGCTAGTTCCTTAGCTATTGCCTTACGCTTTTCATCGCCAAACCGTCGTAAGGACTGTTTGACGGGTTTAGCGTTCGGGTTTACATTTAGAGAGTGCTCGGCAAGTTCCCTAGGTACTCCGGTCATGTCAGATGGCTACCATGCGAAGATATCTTGATTTGCTTGGAGGAACTTGACGAGCGCACTTTCCTATGCGCTACATAGGCCTATGCCTATATGGGTCACCTTGGAGGGGTCATCATCCTTCAACGGCGCTTTCTTCGTCTCTTCTGATGCCTTGAACTTCAGATTTGGCTTTGTCACCTCCTTCTTCGTTGCGGGCATCTCGGATGGATCTATGCTCTTCTTGATCTCCTGGTACTCCTGGGCATGCAGCACGGCTTCAGCAAAGGAGGCATTTCCATCCTCGCACTCTCGCGCTTTCTTCGGGTCTCCCTTAATGGTGATCACGCCGTTGGGATTTGGAATTTTCATCATATTGTAAATGTAACACGGACGAGCCATAAAAGCCCAGTAAGCCGGACGTCCGAATATAGCGTGGTATGCGCTCTTGAACGGGACAACTTCGAAGGAAAGTGCCTCCGTCCAATAATTCTTTGGAGTTGAAAGGTAACATCCAAAGTAATCTCTCCCAGGGAATTAGCTTGTCTTCCTAGGACAACTCCGTGAAAAATCACAGAGCTATAGCTGGGTTTCCGAGATCTTCATCCGGCGTAGCGTTTCGACATAGAGAATATTTATGCTGCTACCACCGTTCATGAGGGTCTTGGAGAAACCATAACCATCAATAAGTGGGTTGACAATTAAGGCATATTTTCCTTGCCTGTATAGCTTAGGCAGATAATCAGCACGGTCAAATGTGATTGCCACTTCCGACCAGTCCAGATATTGGGGGACAGCCGGAACTATTGCATTGAGCTTGTGGAGAACTGCTTTCTTGACCTTTGCTGGTTGAGATCCGAGGAAGGTGACATAAGTGTCTTTCTTGGTGGGAAAAGTTTTCTTCCCTACCGGCTTGGGATTTGAAGCATCAGCTTCCTCCATGTCGGAATCTTCCTTGGTCTCTTTGTCTTTTTCGGGATTCTTCTTTCCCTTCTTCTGCTTAGCTTTGTAGCCTGCGGTATCATCTCTCTTGATGTCGTCGTTAAAACGACATTCAGTGTTGGTGTGGGATGAGCCCCCATTGGCGTCTAAGTGATGCACACATGGGTTATTGGCAATGTCGGCCCAAGAGTAGGTTTTGCCGGGTTGTTGTTCTCCTCTACCTTGGAACCTTGAAGTCCCACGGCCACGCCCGCGGCCTCCTCGTCCTCAAGACCCGGAAACAGTAGTAACCACCGATGTTTCCGCGTCGGGTATTTCTTCCGAGGTATTGTTACGCTTCTGAGCTTGTTGCTTTGTCTTCGCTGACTGAGGTACAACCAGGACATTGAGTAATCCCTCTGCATCATCGTCAGCATCTGCATACTTTCTCGCTGTTTCTATCATTTCTCCCAAATCAGTAACCTTGTCACACTTCAAGCGGTGACGTAGTAGACCAATTGGGAGTCCTGCGATGAAAGCTTCAATCGCGGTTTGATCGTTTACTCCTTCACAGGAGTTCTTGGTGTCGATCCATCGTCCAATGTAATCCCGGCAAGTTACTACGGCTTTCTGGGTGCAACGCTGTAGGTCTCCGACCGAACAGAGCCTCCGATATGTGCCTTCGAAATTCTGAAAGAACGCACTTTGCATGTCATACCAGTTATGGATGGTGTTCTCCGGAAGTTCATTGAGCCATGATCGTGCCGTCTTCCGCAGCATAAGTGGGAGATATCGGGTTGCGACCAGGCTGTTTCCGCCTTTGGCGATGCAGCAAGCTTGGGAAAAATCCCGTAGCCAAGTGTCTGGCCGAGCAATGTCGTTGTAGGCTTGGACATGCCTTGAGATAGCAAATCCTTCCGGGGATCTTGTAGCTCCGATGCGTGGTCCAAAACACTTTGGGCCCATGTACATGTCATCATTTTCATAGCGTTGCGCCTCTATGTTGGAATTGATCATGTGCCTTGCGTCGCTCAGGGATAGAGATCGTCCCGAATGTCGGTTGTGGCTGCAGTGCCTTGGAGCCAAACTTCGGCTTCTGCCACCACCTCCTCCGCCATGTCGTCCTCCTTGTCCCCCTTGGGAGCCGTTGTGATGGCTGCTTGGTGGAAAGGGTGGGGTAGCTGAATTATTTCTAGCTGATCGCCGGCCTCCGTCCGGAGCGTCATTATTCCGGTTCCGGGGAGGATCTTGACTACGACGAGCCCCCTGCCAGCTCGTACCAGCATGGTTTCCGCCGTTCCTTCGTCCATCGTTCCCACCATGGTGAGGCTCAGCCGGACGGCTTGCATGTCTAGGAGGTGGCATTTTTTGGCGATCCTCCTCCTGTCGTTTCTCTTTATCTTCTCCCCTTCGATCGTTAGACTCTCGTCGGGGAGGGTTCTTCGGGTTCAGTGCAGCAATCGCATCTTTCTCGGCCTTTGGAGCCACATTGCTCCAGTTACGCGCAGTTCTGTGTTGCTGTCTTGACGATCCGGTTCTTGAATAATCGTCTTCCCGTCGTTCGGGGTTATGACCTGTGCCCGAACTTAATGGGATCTTACGTCAGCCCATGACGGATCTGTGCGACATTGGTCAGAATCCAAGACCGGTTTTGACTTCCAGACAGGGCGACCTTTTGCTGCTCCAGTCCCTTGTTGAGTAGTTTGATACCCAAACGGATCTCCTCCGGTCCTGGATTAGCCGATAGAATTTCTTAGGCTGCCATTGTATTCTGTACTGGGGTTGGGTAAACCCAATCTCCATTGCTATCTTTCCGTGGCTTCCCCATCTCATCCCCAAATAGGACGGCACGGACATGTGGGAATTGGTCATCATTGGTGTGACGCTTCCGTGTCTTCTAATGCAACCGAGACATGTAGTCCTTAGTTGACATGCGTTTCTTCTCCACCTCGATGTTTTTGGGCTTCATCGAGGAGTTGTTGACGACACGCTTCTAGGGCCTGCGCCCTTTCGTCCAGCTCATCCGCAGTAAGTTCTGCGGCTGTAGGGATAGGTGTGGTTAATGCAGCATCGATGAGTTTACGCGCACCTTCGGTGATCACGTGTCCATCCACCGATGCTTCTTTTTTCGGCTCTTTTGGGATAAGTGCTCCATCCGAGTCTTCCTCGTATTCCTCGGCAATCACCTCCTCTGTCAGAGGGTCTTTTGCCGGGGTCTTGTTCTTCTTGTTCCTCTTCTTTGCCTTCTTGGCAGCGCCGGTAGCAAAGACGGCTTTGGGTCCGTTTCCCAGAGTCAAGCTCTGATCGGTACTTTCGGACATCTGGACCTCGGGATTGTCTCCGACGTCCATGTCATCCTGCGCTTTGGGAGAGTTTTCCCCGGATCCTTCATCCATGGCTTCTCCTTCTTCTGCAGCTTTGGATTTATACTCCTCTTCATATTCTGCGGAGAACTTTCAGAAATCCGCTGACGTCATCGATTCATCCGAGGATGCGGGTACGTCAGCGTTTGTTCCAATCGCCTCTAGCACAGAGTCAGTGTTTTCTCCAGCATCGGTAGAGCCGAATCCGGATCCTACGTATCCGACGAAGTGCGTCGCGTGCTTCCTGAGGTACATGCGTCCCTCGCGATCAGCCATGTCGAAACTTTTGATGGTCTTGAGGATTGAATCGGCGCTTTCGCCTTACAATATCATACGTCTTAGTGTGTACCTCAGGAAAGGCCTGTCTATCCCGGCGTCATCAGAGCCGGAATCAGTGTCGTTGATATGCTCCTCCTGAATCTCGACTTCCACGGGTGGGTCGGTCTGGGATCCGGCCTCTCCAGAGAGATCCACTCCAGATCCAACTTGGACCGCTAGGTCTTCTTCAGGCTCGGATTTCTCCACTATCTCTGCAATTGGTGCGGGCTGGGTGGGATTAGGATTTTCTGAGATCCGGAACTCTGCCGCCTCCGCGGACAAAGGGGACCTAGAAAATTCTTCTTCCTCTATCATCACCACTGGGGTGGGTTGGGCGGGTTTAGCGAAACCGATGTAAACATCGATCACGCCAAAAGACATGATTGTGTAGGCAGTCATAGCCTCCTTTGCCAGAATCCAAGTCTCGTCGAGAATAATGAGAGGGACGTCGCTGGCGTAGAGGATGCGACCGACGGCGTTAGTCTCGTCGATTCCGATTCTTGCAGATTCCGCTCGGAACGCAGATCCGAAGCTCACTTGCCCCACGATGGGCGCCAACTATCGTCAGATTGAGGACAAGTACGCCATGAGAGGGTCCTCGAGGCGTGCGGAAGAGAGGGGTGTGAGACGTACGGTGTTCCGGGACGGTGAGCACACAAGTTTACCCAGATTCGAATCCGCCGGCTTTGGACGGATCCTACTCCTGCTAGCAATCCAATAATACAGCAGAGCCGGAATATGGGTTACAATGGTATCGCCTGTGTAAGTTGAGGGTCTAAAGTATTGGGTGTGCCCTAAAGGGTCTCCCTAGGACGGCTTATATAGATATCCGGCCTAGGGTTTACAGGAGAGATTAATCCGGCTACGACTAAGAGTTGGTTACAGAGTACATCTTGAACTACAAGTAACATTATGAGCCTAAGTCGGTAAGTCTTCTGGGCCTTCCCGTAGCCGGATTGGACTCCGTCTTTCTCCCTGGCTGGGCCGCCCGTGAAGCAAAGCTCTAACCCGAAGTGGGCCATCCTGGTCAGTGAGGAACTGTGAGGATACCCGAAAAGTATGTCCCCAACAATTCATGATCATGTTGTTTGTCTTTCCTATTAGGCCACGGGATGCACCATAGTAGTATGTTAGACTGAGGTTTTATGTTAGTTTTGTTAGTTTCAGTGTGTGGTCTGATGATGTGTCTATGTATATATTGTAATAAGTTGAATCATTGATACATGGAGCTCGGTTTTAAAAATAAAAATAATTGATTTCAAAGTTCAAGAAAAAACCTAAAATATCAAAGATATCAATGATATATTCTACCAGCTTTCAAAATCATTGAGTGATGTACCTTGTATTATAGGCTACGAAAACAAAACCTTTGATATGATTGCAGTGAACACGTGAAGAGTTTCGAACAACAATTGTTTTCAAATTTATCATTTTCGCATAGCCTAGGTTATAGAAATTTTGATGTGATATATTTGAGGATGGTGGAATACACCATTAACTGCATTTATTCCCTAGTCATCGCCACTGATCCATCACTATCACACTCCCCTCATCTTCACATCTCTTGCCCACTCACGCATCCCTCCTTCATAAGCTCGGCGACCATCACCACCTCCTCGACTATAGAGATTTGTCTCCATCCTCTACGGCTGCGATAATGGCTTAACGGATAACACCTGTAAGGCGGCGGTGCATGCCTATTCCTCTTGTCTAGAGGTGGCAACTAATGGCGGTACTAATCCCCAATCGCACGGTTTCTTAGCATTGTTTGGTGTACAATATGGTTTTTAAGAAGTTTCCGTATACTATGATTACACATGCAAGCAAGTTTTGGTGTTAGATATGCGGTGACAAGTAACAATAAGCTAAAATTTAGTATTGATCAATCCAAGACCGATGATGATTTGCGAGGTCATTGGCCATGTTTTGCACAGGTGATCTATATCTGATGATGGATTTTGTTGTTTGCTTGATCGATCTCTTTACTGGCAGATTATGAAGTGCAATACTTTGATGCTAGCTGAACCTTGCCAGCAACATGCAAGGTCGTCATGCTAGACAGAGTTCCATCCCCATAGCTAGGGTTTGTATCGTCTTTGACTTCGGCCAAATAATTTGATGAAACAGATAAATTGGTCATACCTATCGGCCTAGCTATCTAGATTGAAGCTTCATTGTTTAGATTGTGTGTTTGATAAGAACAATGATAAAATTGATTTTGTTAGATGTCTTTGTTTAGGTATTATTTTGCAATTACGATCTATAGTAGCCTGAGACATTCCCTGATTGAGTTATGCAGTGTTCAAGCAAGAAGCTCAAGGTTGGAGAGAGCTCATAATGTAAGAAGACAAGAGAGAACGGCTCTACTTCCAGCTTGATCTAGAGTCCACTAAAGCAAGCTGGATACGCCCACTAAGAGAAGACCACTGACAGCTTCTGAAATGTGATGCGTGAATCCGGGTTAAATATGCTTGCCATCGCTAGTTTATTTTGCTTTTTTTAGGGTGAGTGTCCTGCAACCATCAAGCTGAAGATCTCCACAACCTAGATCTAGGATGTTCACTTGAAGGAGCAAGATGGCAACATTTTCATCGACGCAGGATGGCCAGAGTTTGCCATCGCACATGACTTGAAGAAAGGACATCCCCTGGTATTCAAGAAGCTTACCACCAGATCCTTGAAAGTACTTTTGTTTGGTAAGCATTATTGCAAGAAGGTGATCAAATGTGTAGGTTATCACCCATGACCCATGACTAGAGGAACAATATAAATCACATCTATATTTAGTTGGTGCATGTTCGGTTCGGATCACAATTGTTCTCTATAGAGGCGGTCTAAGTATACCCCTCTCTTTGACGTACTCGATCTTATAAATATATGTGCGTGGCCTGATCATTTGAGTGTAGAATGTGCTCTTTTCTTTTGAATCGTGGCCTTGCTACACCTATTAAATTTCAATGTTTTTATTGTCGAATATGTCAATTCTTTTGGTCATTGTCTATGTACTACTGAACCAGTCACTTTGAAATGTTTTTGAATCTATCAAGTGCTTCTGAATATGATCTAGGAATCTATTGATATTTATTCTATACCACTGAATCTTTCTAATGGTACTAAACCTAACAAATGTTATGTCCTTGCTATTACTAAAATATTTTGTAGGGCTGAAAAGATAACTGATTCTCTCTATAGTGCTATTGAATTTTGGTATCTGTATTGCTGAATCGGTCACTTTGAAATGCTGCTGAATTTGCTTCTAAAAAAAGGAACTAGAAATCCATCGATTTTTTCGTATTTGTATCTTTCAAATGCTACTGAATCTATCAAAAGTTCTATCATTGTTGCCTGGCTATTTGCACTAGAGCATTTTCCTTTATGTCATCGAAACCGTTGGATGTGTTTTAGACAGAGATTAATTAGGGGTAAAGATACAACATGATTTGTCATTGGATATCAGTCCCCTCCCTTGGTGAGGTCTTTGTTCGGAGTCTAGCCGAGCCATAGTACAACTCAATTTTTACTAACGAGGAGATGAAAGCTAGCCCATTTAGCACTTCTTTAGCCCAGAACATTTTAATTAGGCCCTTTCGGGGTCAGCGGACTACTGAGAACACCTAGTGAAATTTGAGAAAGGAGCCCATGGAGCATAGTCCATGGAGTATAGCCTAGAACATTTTAGTTCGGCCTTTTCAGGGTCAACAGACCGGTGAGCATATCCAAGTGAAAATTGAGAAAGGATCCATGGATCATAGCCCTATAGATTAGCCCATAAAGAATAGCCAAAATCTTTTTAATTTGCCTTTTGGTCATTTCCCCCACCTCTTAAAAAAATCCGCCCAGCTATATTTTCAAAAAACTAATCCATTATGTGGCATTTTATAAATTAAGATGCCAGGAGTGCTGCCCTTTTATTTTAGAATAGATAAACATGGACACACAAAATATTTTCAAGAAGACTAATAATACATAAGTTATAGGTACTAAGAAGTGCTTAATGATAAATTTCTACAAATATATTTTCCATAGTGGCAACGTGCTCAATTTACATCTATTGAATGTCTTGAGTTCGAATCCTTTGTGCATACATATATTTATCTTGGGTTTACATTTTTTTTCTTATAGCAATATTGCTTTACGGAGAGGATGACACTATGGAGCCACTAGCATCCCACCAGCCATAACATACATGGCTGCATCGAGATATGTCAAGAAGGTCAAAGTAACAGACGCAACCGAAATAAAAAGTCCAACATAGACACATTTCCTATAGAGAGATGCTGACATATGGGACCCAATAGTCAGAACATACATGGATACTACATTGAGCAATGTTCGCAATGGCACAATAGTGGTTGCGACCGAAGAAAACAAGATCAAGATAGACACATTTCTTGTCTAGAGAGGCTGGGACTACGAGCCTCAACAGCAAGACAATACACGGCTGCCGCATCAAGAAACATTACCAAGGTCAAAACGGCGGACGCGACAGAAAAATGTCCAACAAACACACGTTTCCTCTATAAAGGAGCCTGACATGAGGGACCCACCAGCCTGAATAAACAGCTGATGCATCAAACAATGATATCAAGTTCGAAATAGGGAGGCGCGAGCGGATATATATAGTCCATCATACACGTTTTTCTTCTAATGAGTGGCTGACATGGGGTCCCAGTAGCCTGACTAAATGGCACATGCATCGAGCAATGATATCGAGTTCAAATCTGGGAGGTGCGACTGAGGAAAAAAATTCCATCATACACATGTTTCTTCTAATGAGAGGCTAACATGTGGGACCCATCAACCTGACTAAACGGCAGATGCACCGAGCATCTCTATCATGTTCGGAATAGAGTAGCTTGAGCGAATAAAAAAATCCATCATACACATGATTTTTCTAATGAGAAGCTGACATAGGGGACCCAACATCCTGACTAAATGGCGGATGCATCGAGCAATGTTGTCGAGTTCAAATCAGGGAGGCACGACCAAAAAGTATGGTCCGTTAGAGACACTGACATATGGGACCCACACACCTCAAAATATTTTGGTCAGTCAACACCAAGCCAGGAAAAAAAATCGTACTTCTTCTACATGCCGGTCAAGTTTCGTCATACTATTAGCGGTTTTGTCGTAGTAGAGGGTCGTTAAAATGGAAAAAAGTTTCCCATCAGCCAAGGTCGAGCAAACGAAATCGTCGCGGAAGACACGCCTTCTACGACGACGAACTGTCCAAACCGTTGCGGATGGAAACATTTCTTGTAGTGCTGGCTGGACCCTCTGCCAAGTCATGCCCCGGCTAGGCCCTCTCCTCCACTCGCCCTTGGGATGGGTCTCCCGCTTCCAGCTGGTCGGATTGGTGCTTCCGGATTGGTGGGATCGATCAGGACGATCCTAGACGGCCCCTTTGCTTCTGAACACGTCGGTAGCTAGACAAATCAATTCCCGCCGATTGTTGTTATATCAATAGTATCCCAGCTCGCACATTGGATACTCCTAGGCACGTGCCGGAGAATGTGCTGCCAGAAGACAGACGAGGACCATACGAGGAGACAGATCACTAGAGCCACACTGCATGTACTACTACTACATACACTATAGTGGTGCACTGTGCATTGCCTCACCAAATGACACATGTAATAGTGTAGTTAGCCTACGTGGGTCATACATTGTCCCTTGGGTACCCTTTATAAGTGCACCAAGGAGGCCCTGCTCAGGGAGAGGCTCACACACACTAGCACTAGATGGATTGATCACATTCACTGAGAGCTATCTCTCTTACTCTCTTAGTGTCGGGGGATTATGCCCGGGTACCCCAAAGAAGTACTCAAGGCGGATAGAAAAGGAAAAAACAGATAAGAGAAAAAGAAGACAGCGGTCCCGGGCCGACTAGGAGCTCCCAGTCGGCCTGCAGCAACACTCCCGGTTGGGCCCTCCTCTCCTTCCGCCTGGGCTGGCCGCTGCCCCTTGGGCCGGCTGGCCCAGCCGGCCGACCCGCCGCCTCTCCACCTGTGCATCCCCGCCTAGGCTCATCCGGCGCCCGCTCCGGGTGGGCCGGTCGCCACCAGCCGGCCCAAGCGGCTCCGCCCCAACTGACTCCGCTGCTCGCCCGAGCGGGCCGCCTCTGCGCCCCAACCGGCCCATCCGGCTCTGCCCCGGCTCCCCCTCGTCGCCCCGCCTGGGCTCCTCCCGTGAGGCCCTGGCTGGGCCTCCCACCGGCTCTGCAGTGGCTCCGTCCGGCTGGGCCTTGAGTGGCTCTGCCCGGTTAGGCCTCCCTCTGCTCCATCCGGCTAGGCTGCTGGCGATAGGAGCAGCCAGATCGCTCGCCCAGCTCCCGATCGCCTCCACTCGACGCTCCCGGATGGATCGATCCCATCCGGATCCTTCGCCTCACTCGGCACCAGTTACTACCCAGCGATGCATTGGATTCCAGGCCAGTTACTCCCTGTACGAGATAAGAAGAAGGACCAGACAAGAAGATGACCGACAAGACTGAGAAGACCAAGGCCCATGCTACTTTATCAGATGATGTGTGCAATAGTATACACTATACACTACATCATGCATGACACATGCAATAGTACTAGTTAGGCCAGTGGGTCCCACCATGTCTCTTGGCCACCTTTATAAGGCAAGGGAGGGATTCACTCACAGGGAGACCATTCGATCAGCTCACACCCACACACGCACTGGCATGTTGCCATTGATAGCTAGCCAGCTCACTTCCATTCACTGCTAGCTCTCTCACTCCCAGACTAGCTCAGATACAGCTCAAGGAGCGCCTTTGTAGCCCGATTATACTCACATATACTGTCAGACATGCAGGAGTAGAAGTTTTACCTCACCACGAGGGCTCCGAACCTGGGTATTTCCTATGTCTCGCTACACTCGCTTGTACCCAATCCCGCCTGTGGACACCGTCGCAGTCGCCCTGCTCGCTCCCACACCTCTATTTAACCTTCTTAGGTAATGTCGTTTCCAATACAACGACATTTGACGCCCACCGTGGGGCGAGTATGGCTGCGGCCGGAGCCCGTTCCGCACGGGACCTCTTCATCGCCGTCGTCGCCGACGCCATTTCGAGTTGCCCGGGGGCTCGCTGCCTCCGCCGGACCATGGTCACCAACTCTGAACCTCTTCCAGAAGACTCATGAGCTCGCCGGCCTCGCTGTTCGCATCGTCGCCGGCCTCGCCGGCCGTGCCGTCCTGTTTGCGCCATCGTTGGCCTCACCATTCGCGCCGTCGCCGGCCTCTTGCCGTTCGCACTGTCGGCCGCCTCGTCGTCCGCATGGTGGCCGCCCTCGCCATCTGCGCATCTCCGCGCCCGCGGCAGGTCCAGCCCGTGCCGGTGGCAGTGTCATCCGGACGTGCCCGTCATCAACCTCTTCGGCGAGCCTCGCCAGCTCGCGTCCGTCCGCGCCGTCTGAACCGACCTCACCCACGCACCTCCTCGCCGGTGCTGTGCGAGGTTTCGTCTGCGTGCGCCTGCAGCCACGTCTCCACGTGTCCGCGCAAGCTGGCACCGTCGCCGTTCCATCTTGCGGCAGCACGCTCGAGCGCCCGCGCCTCCGCCTCCGTCCTGGTGCCTGCGCGAGTCCGCCTCGCCGCGTCCGCATCCTGGCATGCGTGCGTCCGCCCGCCGCGCGTCCTCGCGCCTGTGCTTCCGCGCCGTACCCTGCGGCTGCGCCCGATAGCAACCCCGTCTCTCCTTGCCTGATGCTTTGCGCGCGCGCATGAGCTAGGCAGACACACAAGCTGCTCAATCAATCCTCGTACAAAGATACAGCCGTATACCTATATACGTGCGCGTACGGCCGCGAACTCAAAGCAAACGGCAAATGCTGGGCCTCACGCTCATGCCATGTAGATCGATTTTCTCATGGATGCCATGCACACATACTCTGCTCCATTTGGCTTCCTGCGCGTGCACACACGCCCCGCTGCGTTTTGCGCGTCCGGCTCGCCCTCGCCGGCTCCCACGCTGCGCCGCTCCGGCCGCGCGACCGCATGCCTCTTCCGCCCGGCCGGCTGCCTCTATGTCTGTAGCAACGGCTGCGCTCCGGCCGGCTCCCTCGTTTGCGGCCAGCTCCGGGTCCGCGCCGGCTCACCGTCTGCCGGTTGCAGCCCTGTGAGTCTCCTCTGTCGGCGATAGCGAAAACAGATCGGTCGAGAAGAGTGGTACTACCGGGTTAAAGAACCCAGCTGAGAGAAAAATAAGAAAGAAAAAAAAAACGAGAAAAGAGGGGCCGGTTGGCTGTAGTCGGTTGAAGAAAGAAAGGCAGAGAAAGAAGAAAGGAGAAAAAGTGAAAGAAGGGCCGACTGGGACCAGCCGGTTCAAAAAAAAAAGAGAAGCGGATAAGAAATCCGGCTGGTAGTTGACCGGTTAGAGAAAAGAGATAAATAGAAAAGATCGAGAGGAAAAAGAAAAGAAGCTGGCCGGTTAAAAATGAGACAAAATTTCAGATCCGGCTACGTCAGGCTGTACCGTTTCGGTCCGGCTGACTCAGTTTGTCTGTCCGGCTCGCCCGATACGGACCCGTTCCGGCTGAGTCGGGCCGACTCCGCGAGACTTCGCCTTGTTTGGTTACCGGTTGGACCGGCTGGACCGTTCCGGCTAGGCCAGGCTGGCTCGGCGCGTCCTAGCGCGTTTGGTTGTCTGGCCGGCTAGGGACGGAATCCGGCTACGCCGCGTTTGGTTGTCTGTCCGGCTGGAGCCAGGCTATCCGGCTGGAATGCCAGTTAGACCGTTTCAACAGCCGCAACGCCTATAGAAACGCGTCTTCGACCCTACTACACCGACTGCTACAATGTGAGTGTTTTTCCGACCTCGAGCAACCCTCGAGGTCTCGCTAGATGTTGTTTTGCTTCCTGCTTTCAGTTTTCCGGCGCCGGCAACCCCTACCCGGGGGCTCGCCGGTTGGCCCCGCCTGCTAAATCCGTAAACCGACTGAGTAGTGTGCGACGGTGTCAGAGGCCCACTCTTCGTCTCAGCTATAGACCGCAACCCAGCTGTCCGGCTAGCAAGAGCAAAAGCCCGAGGCATCCCACATGAAAAACGGCGAAGGGTGCGACAGATCGGACATTTCGGCCTTGTGCCTAGTTGGTATTTTCCGGCTGCTCAGCCCCTAGTACCGTGTGCAATGTACTGTCAGCTCCCCCTTCGGTTCCGGCTCCAGACCGCAACCCGGCTGGCCAGCAAGGACACAGCGTAAACAGCAGAGCGCACGGGAAAGTGATTAAGTATTCAGAAAAGCACGAGCTAGTTTTTGAAAATAAAACCGTTATCCGGTTGATAGCATGTGTACTATATGTTGATGTACTGACAGCAAGTTCATTTCTGTGTTTTTGTTTTGCACGACTGCACCGAGTCGGATTTCAAGTACATATGAAGATTCAAAGCACCTGGCATCGCCAGCTCCTTCGAATCTCGGGGGCTACACCCACCGGGTACGCTCGCGCGCCCGCGGTGTAACCAAGCTCTTCGGTCCGGCTGAGGGCGTTCAGCCGGATAGCAAGTTCGAGGTGTCGAAAAGGGCAAGACATAGAAGATTCGCAGCACCTGTCTCCGTCAGCTACTCCGAATCTCGGGGGCTACACCCCGCGGGTGCGCTCGCGCGCCCCCGCGGTAGTTGTGTTGCTTCCCAGGCTGGAGGTGTCCAGCCGGACGCTATTCAAGAACTTCATCTATAATGACAACGGCAAGTCTTGTGGAGCTCGTGCAAATTCCCCCCTCCGGGTGAAATCAGCGCGCGCTCGGGGGCTAGTGTCGGGGGATTATGCCCGGGTACCCCAAAGAAGTACTCAAGGCGGATAGAAAAGGAAAAAACAGATAAGAGAAAAAGAAGACAGCGGTCCCGGGCCGACTAGGAGCTCCCAGCCGGCCTGCAGCAGCACTCCCGGTTGGGCCCTCCTCTCCTTCCGCCTGGGCTGGCCGCTGCTCCTTGGGCCGGCTGGCCTAGCCAGCCGACCCGCCGCCTCTCCACCTGGGCATCCCCGCCTAGGCTCATCCGGCGCCCGCTCCGGGTGGGCCGGTCGCCACCAGCCGGCCCAAGCGGCTCCGCCCCAACTGACTCCGCTGCTCGCCCGAGCGGGCCGCCTCTGCGCCCCAACCGGCCCATCCGGCTCCGCCCCAGCTCCCCCTCGTCGCCCCGCCTGGGCTCCTCCCGCGAGGCCCTAGCTGGGCCTCCCACCGGCTCTGCAGTGGCTCCGTCCGGCTAGGCCTTGAGTGGCTCCGCCCGGTTAGGCCTCCCTCTGCTCCATCCGGCTAGGCTGCTGGCGATAGGAGCAGCCAGATCGCTTGCCCAGCTCCCGATCGCCTCCACTCGACGCTCCCGGATGGATTGATCCCATCCGGATCCTTCGCCTCACTCGGAACCAGTTACTACCCAGCAATGCATTGGATTCCAGGCCAGTTACTCCCTATACGAGATAAGAAGAAGGACCAGACAAGGAGATGACCGACAAGACTGAGAAGACCAAGGCCCATGCTACTTTATCAGATGATGTGTGCAATAGTATACACTATACACTACATCATGCATGACACATGCAATAGTACTAGTTAGGCCAGTGGGTCCCACCATGTCTCTTGGCCACCTTTATAAGGCAAGGGAGGGATTCACTCACAGGGGGACCATTCGATCAGCTCACACCCACACACGCACTGGCATGTTGCCATCGATAGCTAGCCAGCTCACTTCCATTCACTGCTAGCTCTCTCTCTCCCAGACTAGCTTAGATACAGCTCAAGGAGCGCCTTTGTAGCCCGATTATACTCACATATACTGTCAGACATGCAGGAGTAGGAGTTTTACCTCACCACGAGGGCTCCGAACCTGGGTACTTCATGTGTCTCGCTACACTCGCTTGTACCCAATCCCGCCTGCGGACACCGTCGCAGTCGCCCTGCTCGCTCCCACACCTCTATCTAACCTTCTTAGGTAATGCCGTTTCCAATACAACGGCACTCAGGCACACACACATGCACATATACAAATAGGTTGGATTTTGTGAGATCGATAGCACTCATGCAGCTCGAGGAGCCCTTGTAGTTCTTGTTGTCGTGGAAATAGCCACGGCAGTCGCTGCCATAGGCAGCGATTGATAGAATTGGGGGCGAGAGCTGGCGGCCATCTGCGTGCGCGGTGAGCTAGTAGAAGCCATGTCGCATGGCCTTGGCGATCATCGACTTGGCGCCGACGTGATGGCTGCAGTCGCCGGCGTGGATGTCTTGGAGGATCTTGCATCCTTCTTCTGGCTGTACACAGCGCTAGAACACGCCGGTCACGCTGCTTTTGTGGAGCTCGCCGTTGATGATGACGAAGGATTTGCAGCGGAGCACGATCATTCGCGTTGCCATCTCGTTGCTTGGCAGGATCTTGTGCTCGAGGAAGGCGACGTATGGTGCCGTCCAGTCGCTGGGCTCCACGATCATGGTGACTAGGGCCGGCTCAGGATGCAGTGGTATCCCGATGTCGATCTCCTATGGCGGGGAGACTGAAGGCTTGTGGATGATGTCGAGGAAGACGCTTGAGGGTGGCGTTTGCCGAGCCGACCTGATGTGGGAGAGGGTGTCTGCCTCCTCATTATTTCTCCTGTCGATCCATTCGACTGAGTAACCGTCGAAGTGTCCTCCCAAATGGTCTACTGCTTAGCGGTATGCTATCATTGTCGGGGAGACGGTGTTGCAGGTCCCGGCAACTTGGCCGGTGACTAGGTCGGAGTTGCCGTAGCACCGTAGGCGGTTGATGTTCATCTTCTTGGCGGCCCGCATGCCGTGAAGGAGGGCCTAGTACTCTGCCATGTTGTTGGTGTAGGGCTTGAAGTTGAGGTGGAGCATGTAGCGGAGCTTGTCTCCCTTGGGGAGGTCCCCTGGCCCCAGCACCATCGGCGTTCTTGGACCCGTCGAAGTGGAGCGACCAGTAGTGGAGGTATGGGAGCTTCTCTGGCTACTGTGCTTCTTCCCAGTCGGCGAGGAAATCAGCCGGGGCTTGCGATTTGATCGCTTTACGGGGCTCGTATTTGACGTTGTGGACGCTGATTTTGATGGCCCACTTGGCGACTCGCCCAGTTGCCTCGCAATTGCGTATGATGTCCTGTAGTGGCGCGGAGGAGATGACCGTGGTTGGGTGCTCCTGGAAGTAGTGAGGGAGTCGCCGTTGAGCTTGGAATACCGCGTATACCAGTTTCTGGTAAGGCGGGTAGCGCTGCCTTGAGTCCGTCAAGACTTCGCTGATGTAGTAGACGGGGCGTTACACGGGGCACTCCTTGCCCTCCTCTGGCCGTTCGACGACCATCACGGCCCTGACGACTTGAGTGGAGGCCGCCACATAGATGAGCATTGGCTCTTTGTCGATTGGGGCGGTGAGTAGTGGAGCCACGAGTAGCACCTCTTTGAGTGCTTTGAGTGCGTTGTCCACCTCTGCGTCCCATTGGAACGTGGGGTTCTTGCGCATTAGGCGGTAGAGGGGCATTACCTTCTCACCGAGCCGGGGGATGAAGCGACTGAGAGCCGCGACTCGCCCGGCCAACTTCTGGACGTCACGTAGGCACTCGGGTTTCCTGAGTCGCACGATGGTGTCGATCTTGGTGGGGTTGGCCTCGATGCCTCGTTTGGAGACCACGTATCCCAGGAGCTATCCGGTGGGGATGCCAAAAGTGCATTTTCCTGGGTTGAGCTTGATGCTGTACCTCCACAGGTTTGCGAAGGTTATTGGCCAGGTCGCCGAGCAGGTCGTCCTGGTGGGTGGACGTTACCACCATTTCGTCGATGTAGACGTGTATGTTGCGGCCAATTTTGCTCGCGAGGCACTCTTGCATGCACCTTTGGTAGGTGACGTCGGCGTTCTTGAGGCCGAACATCATGGCCATGTAGCAGAAGGCACCGAATGGCGTGATGGACGTCATCTTCTCCTCATCCTCGACCGCCATTTTGATCTGGTTGTAGCCAGAATACGCGTCAAGGAAGCACAGCGACTCAGATCCCACGATCGAGTCGATGATCTGTTCTATGCGCGGTAGGACGAACTCCTCCTTCGGGCATACGCTGTTGAGGTTGGTGTAGTCGATACACATTCTCCATGTATTGTTCTTTTTCAGGACCGGGACTGGGTTGGCCAGCCGCTTGGAGTATTTGATTAGCCGAATGAAGCCTGCGGCTAGCAGGAGATGTACTTCTTCGATGATTTCTCGGCGGCGCTCTTCATTGAAGGGCTGCATCGATTGTTTTACTGGTCGCACTTTGGGGTCAACGTTGAGTTTGTGCTCAGTGAGTTCCCTCGGGACACTGGGCATGTGCTGACTCGTAGTTGATGTACAGCTCGTTGGGAACCCCAAGAGGAAGGTATGATGAGCACAGCAGTAAGTTTTCCCTCAGTTATGAAACCAAGGTTTAATCGAACCAGTAGGAGCAAGGAAACACCCCAAAGGTGTTACTAGCTGAGCTTTGGCAGGGCGCACTACCGGTGCTAGTAGCAACGTGGAGACCTGCACAACACAACCACAGAACTTTGTCCCCAACTTGCGATGAGGTTGTCAATCTCACCGTGTTTTGCGGAAAACAAAGGATTAAACGTATCGAATGGAAAGAAGTAAAAGTTTACAGAAAGAAAACACAAAGTAGTATAAGATTGTAGATTGTATGTAAAGAAAAGGACCGGGATCCATAGTTCACTAGAGGTGGCTCTCCTTAGATAGATAACATGCTGGGTGAACAAATTACAGCGGAGCAATTGACAAACACCGAGAAAGCAATACATGCATATACTAATCATCTTGACTCCTCTGAGACTTGATTGGGCATTACAACATAATACATAGACCGCCATCCAACTGCATCTATGACTAATAATCCACCTCCAGGTTATCATCCGAACCCCCTCCAGTATTAAGTTGCAAGCAACAGATTATTGCTTTATGAACTGCGTGTAAAGTAAACAATACGATTGTTCTATGAACAAAGGATTGTTGTTTTCTCCCTAGTAGCAACAACACATCTAGTACCTTAGAGATTTATGTCACTTCCCCAGATTACCAGAGGCATGAACCCACTATCGAGCATAAATACTAACTCTTGGAGTTTCTAGCATCTACTTGGCCAAGATAGCTACTAACAACAGAAAGCATGCAAGATCTCAAATAACAAAGACATGATAGAATCAATAATCAATCTGAAATAGCATCTCAATATCCATCGGATCCCCGCAAACACAACATGTATGAATTACAAATAGATGATCTTGATCATGAACGGAGCTCACAAGATCTAAACATGAAAGAACAAAGGAGGAGAAACCAGCCATCTAGCTACTACATGGATCCGTAGTCCAAGGATGAACTACTCACCCATCACACCGGAGGCTTGCATGGTGATGAAGAAGGCCTCCAGGGTGAATTCCCCTCTCTAGCAGGGTGCAGGGAAGAGCTTCAGATCCCTCCCGATCTAGGGTTTTTGTCCCGAGGGCAACTTATATGCGGAAGGAGAGGCCGAGGGGGTGCCAGGGCTGGCCTCACCACCCCTGGCGCCGGCCAGGCTGGGTCGCGCGGCCAGGTGGCGTGGTGGCCCCCTGGTCCCTCTCCGTCTCGTATTCTGGCACTTGACCCCTTCCGGAAAAATAGGCACTTTGGCTTTTGTCCCGTCCAATTCCGAGAATATTCATTTTCTGACTTTCCTGGAACCAAAAATAGCAGAAAACAGGCAACTGGCACTGTGGCTCTTGTTAATAGGTTAGTCCAAGAAATCATATGAAAAGTACTCCAAAGTTGGAACAAAACACAAGAAAGTGGATAAAACCAAGCATGGAACATCAAAAATTATAGATACATTTGCAATGTATCAGCATGTCAGATGGTTTCCATGCGAAGATGTCGCGATTCCAACGGAGGAACTCGATGAGCGCGCTTTCCTATGCGGTGCCCATGTGCACCCCAATGGTGACCGTCTGACTGGAGTCGCCCGGGATGAGCTCGTCAGTGCGGGTGTGCGTCTGACTGGAGTCACCAGCTCGAACACGACCCGCTCGGTGCGGTAGTTTGCTGGTGTGCCGAAGGTGACTGGCAGCGTTACTTTGCCAATCGGGTACGCCTTCCGACCGGGGACGATGTCGTGGAAGGTTGTTAGGGTCGGCTCAATTGCTGATTCTGGGAGCTCGGGCCTCTTGAACGTGTCCAAGTACATGATATTGATGGAGATCCCACCGTCCATCAGTGTCTTGGGCAGCCAGTAGTCGACCACTTTGGGCCTGACCACCAGGGCAACTCGCCCTGGGTACTCGATCTTGGGTGCGTGGTCCTGGCCACTCCAGGTGATGCTTTGCTCAGACTAGTTGAGGAAGCGGGGGATATCAACCTGTGTCACCGCATTGACGACGACTGCGCGGGTGAGCACCTTGTTCTCACGCTTGGTGCCAAGCCCGGTGAAGGTGTGGAGTGATCCGACAATGTTGCTGAAGCCGCCGGCGTTTCCGTTGTCCCCCTGCGGGTTGTTGTTGGGGTCGTCGTGCCCACCTTGCCTTCTTGATTTCCTCGAGGGAGTGGCAGTCTGCGATAGTGTGGGTGGCGGGCTTTCCCTCCCTGCTGTGGTAGACATAGGGTTGGTTGAGTAGGGCGGCGGGGTCGAATTTCGGCCCCACCGTGTTGTTGGCGCGGCAGTTTCTGCTGTCGCGGTAGTTTCCTCTGTCATGGCAGAAGTTCTTTGGGTCGCTTTGGCCGTAGCCGGCATTAGCGACGAAGTCGACTCGCCCATCACCGCGACGCTTGCTAGTGATGCGAGTGTTGCTGTAGCGCATGCCGCACTGTCGCCCGCTGTCGTGGGCGCTGATGCAGCATCTTCCTGCCGACTCATCGTCAGAGTCCTGGTTGGGGTCCTCTTCCGCGTAGCGCTTGGCGATCTCGAGGAGGTCAGGGATGTTGTCGAGCGTCCGCTAGACCCTCTTAATCTTAGGACTAGGGGTTTGTACCAGCACGCGTTCTTGAAGTAGTGTATCACCGTGTCCGGGTGGATACCGGAGGCGTTGATCCATAGTTCCTGCCACCTTTGGATCCAGTGGCGGGTCGACTCGCGTTGTCCTTGGATGCATCACTCCAGGTCCTCGATGGTGGTGGCATGGGTGTAGGATCCCTCAAAGTGCCTGAAGAAGGCATCCCGCATCTCTTCCCACGAGTCGATGTTGTCGGCGGGGAGGGTGTTGATACGTTGCCAAGTCGCACCCTCCATCATCAGGGGGAGGTAGCGAGCGGCTAGCAGGTCGGTGTGGCCGGCGATTCCCATCGACATGAGGTATGTGTCCAGCCACACCGATGGGTCATATGTTGGGTCGTACTTTTCGATCTCCTTGGGTGCCTTGAAGTTGGCGGGGTACTTCTCACCTCAGATCATTGGTCCGAAGTGTTGGGTCCGCAGCATAGAAAACAAAAAAAAATTCTACGATGAGAACTACACGCCAAGATCTATCTACTAGGTACATAGCAACGGATGGACATACATCCAATGAGAACTTACCCTCGAAGAGAACGAGTTTTGTTAACGAGTAGGAACTCGTGGTTGATGTAGTCGTACACTTGTCGATCTCAAGATCATGAGGAAGTCCGAGCGCCGCAACTCAGTAGCGCATCTGCACTCGCACACATGTTCAAGCCACCGGACAACCTCCACCTCCTCGCTCCAGCGATCCAGCGGAAGCAGCAACTCCTTCCAGACGAAATGCCACCGGGAACATGTATCTCGCTAATCCGAGACCATGGGGGAATAATTCTAGAGGGGGAGAGAGATCCTTCACAAGGAGGTGTGTGTAAGAAGGAGGAAGATGGGGGCCTTTTATAGGAGGAGGGGGTGCCCCTCCCCATGGCTGGCGCATGGGGGAGGTGACCCTTCACCTCCTACATTCATGTGGTGGTAACCCCTCCACATTAAAATGGCTCTTCACATTCCCCTTTAAAGTCCCTACTTTAAATGCATTAAAATTCTCTAAGTTTAATGCTCTCTCATTTAATAAAACTCTTTTATTAAATTTATTCAGAATTTTGTTAATTACTTTAATTAACAAACATTCACATATAACCCCTTGCAATATTTCAATATCACATGCAGAACCACTTTCTGCAATTTCACCCGAAACAATTTCCGGTTTCTATCGAAACAATTCCTGCGCTTTGCAATTCTTTCGTCTGAAACATATGTGCTCTAAAATGGTGTCCGGTAACTCTTAAGTGTGTCACCCTACGGTTCACGAATAATGCAGACATGATTGAGACTCCTCTCAGATCAATAATCAGAAGCGGGACCTAGAGGTCCATACTGACTCCTGCATATTCAACGATGACTTCTGTGATCGTGAGAACCTTCAATGCTTGTAGTTTAATCCCTTTGTCCCTTGATATAATACATGTCCGAGATTCGATCATCGGTATCCAAATACCTAGTTTGATCTCGTTACCGACATGCACTCTTTTCTCATTCCCGTGATATAACATTCTAGTGATCACATCACTTGCTTGCAAGCTACCTTAATGTGATATCACCGAGAGGGCCCAGAGTATATCTATCTGTCATCAGGATTGACAAATTCCACTCTTGATCCATGAGCCTCAACATAACACCTTCGTAGCATTGAACCCATCTTTATAGTCACCCAGTTCGGTGTGACGTTTGATGTTATCAAGATACTTTTCCGGTGTTAGCAATTAACATGATCTCATGGTCTAAGGATAAAGATTACTTCGTATGATGTTATAGCAATGTAAACATAATGACTTGATCGTAATGCTATACTTTGGATGAATGTTCTTCACATCATTTCACAAATGTTGTGACCTTGTTATTAACAACATCCAATGTCCATGATCAGGAAACCTTGATCATCTTGTTAATCAACAAGCTAGTCTATAAGAGAGGCATAACTAGGAACCCTTTTTGTTTATTAAACATACATGTATTGACGTTTCCGATCAATACAATTATAGCATGCAAAATAAACATCTATCATATATAAGGAATACATAATAACAACTTTATTATTGCCTCTCAGGGCATATTTCCTTCAGTCTCCCACTTGCACTAGAGACAATAATCTAGTTCACATAGTGATAAATCTAACACCCATGGAGTTCTGGTGTTGATCATGTTTTGCCCTAGGGAGAGATTTAGTCAACAGATCTGCTACATTTTGGTCTGTGTGTACTTTACAAATCTTTATATCTCCATCCTTGACATGTTCGTGGATGGAGTGAAAACGACGCTTAATATGCTTGGAATTCTTGTGAGACCTCGGTTCCTGGGCGTTGGCTATGGCTCCATTGTTGTCACAATAGATCACCATCTGGTCCAATGCACTAGGAACCACACCTAGTTCCGTAATGAACTCTTTCATCCAAACCGCTTCCTGCATTGCTTCTGAAGCAGCAACATATTCCGCCTTCGTCGTTGATCCAGCCACCACATGTTGTTTGGAACTCCTCCAACTAACTACTGCTCCGTTCAAGAGAAATATGTATCCGGATTGAGACTTAGAGTCATCCGGATCGTTGTCAAAGCTAGCATCGACATAACACTTAGTGACTAGCTCTTCTTCACCTCCGTATATAAGAAACATATCCCTAGTTCTTCTCAAGTACTTGAGGATGTTCTTGACCGCTATCCAGTGTTCCGAACCTGGATCAGATTGGTACCTACTAGTCAAACTAATATCATGTGCCACATCTGGTCTTGTACATAGCATGGCATACATTATAGAGCCTATGGCCGAGGCATGGGGGATCTTATCCATTATCTCTCTTTCTTCTACCATAGCAGGACTTTGAGTCTTACTCAATGTCTTGCCTTACAACATAGGTAAGAACCCCTTCTTACTTCCATCCATATTAACTTTTAACGCTGTTTAAATGATCTATATCATTTCCAATCAATAATATGTCATCCACATATAATATCAGAAAAGCCACATTGCTCCCACTCACTTTCTTGTAAATACAAGCCTCTCCATAAGTTTGGACAAATCCAAACTCTTTGATCACCTCATCAAAGCAGAGATTCCAACTCCGGGATCCTTGCTTCAGTCCATAGATGGATCGCTGAAGTTTGCATACCTTATTAGCATCCTTAGGATCGACATAACCCTTAGGTTGTATCATATACAACTCTTCTTCAATATTACCATTGAGGAACACAGTTTTGACATCCATCTGCCATATTTCATAATCGAAATATGCAGCAATTGCTAACATAATCCTAACCGACTTAAGCATCACAACGGGAGAGAATGTCTCATCGTAGTCAACTCCTTGAATTTTTCGAAACCCTTTTGCGACAAGTCGAGCCTTATAGATGGTCACATTACCATCAGCATCAGTTTTTATTTTGAAAATCCATTTATTCTCAACGGCCTTTCGATCGTGAGGTAAGTCCACCAAGGTCCAAACTTGGTTCTCGTACATGGATTCCATCTTGGATTTCATGGCTTCTAGCCAGTTGTTGGAATCCGGGCTCATCATCGCTTCTTCATATGTCGCAGGGTCATCCATTTCATCAACCATGAAATTCACAACAGGATTACCGTACAGTTCAGGAGTTGCACGTGTCCTACTTGACCTGCGAGGTACGGTGTGTCCTCTTTCGGAGTTTCATGATCAATATCATTAGCTCTCTCTTCATTGGGTGAAGTCAACTCCGAAAAAGTTTCCGGTGCTGCGCTACTCGCCATTTCATGAAGAGAAGGTTCAATAACCTCTTCGAGTTCTACCTTCCGACTACTAACACCTTTCGCGAGAAACTCCTTCTCAAGAAAGGATCCATTCTTGGCAACAAAAACCTTGCCCTCGGATCTGTGATAGAAGGTATACCCAATTGTTTCCTTAGGGTATCCTATGAAGACGCATTTTTCTGCTTTGCGTTTGAGTTTATCCGGTTGAAGTTTCTTCACATAAACATCGCATCCCCAAACTTTAAGAAATGATAACTTAGGTTTGTTTCCAAACCATAATTCATACGGTGTCGTTTCAACGGATTTAGATGGTGCCCGATTTAAAGTGAATGCAGCTGTTTCTAGTGCATAACCCCAAAATGACAGTGGAAGACAGTCAGAGACATCATAGGTCGAACCATATCCAGTAAAGTACGATTACGACGTTCCGACACACCATTACGTTGTGGTGTTCCAGCAAGCGTGAGTTGTGAAACTATTCCACACTCTTTCATGTGTGTGCTAAACTCGTAACTTAGATACTCACCACCACGGTCAGACCGAAGAAATTTGATCTTTCTATTAAGATGATTTTCCACTTCATTCTGAAATTCCTTGAACTTTTCAAAAGTTTCAGACTTGTGTTTCATCAAATAGATATACCCGTATCTACTCAAATCATCCGTGAATGTAACAAAATAACGATATCCACCTCGCGCCGACACACTCATTGTTCCACATACATCAGTATGTATGATTTCCAATAAATCTGTCGCCCGTTCCATTGAACCAGAAAACGGCGTTCTAGTCATCTTGCCCATAAGGCATGGCTCACATGTATCAAATGATTCAAAATCAAGTGATTCCAAAAGTCCATCAGAATGGAGTTTCTTCATGCGTTTAACACCAATATGACCTAGACGGCAGTGCCACATATATGCAGATATATCATTATCAAGTTTAATCTTTTTAGCATTAACATTATGAATATGCGTAATATTACTATCGAGATCCAACAGAAATAAACCATTCAACACAGGTGCATGACCATAAAAGATATCATTCTTATAAATCGGACAACCATTGTTTTCAGATTTAAAGGAATAACCCTTTGCATCAAACACGATCTGGATACAATGTTCATGCTTAGTGCAGGCACCAAATAACAATTATTTAGGTTTATAACTAATCTCGATGGCATATGAAGAGGTAGCGTCCCGACGGCGATCACATCAACTTTTGATCCATTGCTGACCCACATCATGAGCTCATCCCTTGCTAGTTGTCGCTTGTTCCGTAGCCCCTGAACCGAGTTACATATATTAGCAACCGATCCCGTATCAAATACCCAGGTGCTACTGCGAGTACTAGTCAAGTACACATCAATAACATGTATATCATATATACCTTTGTTTGCCTTGCCGGACTTCTTGTCCGCCAAATACTTGGGGCAATTGCGCTTCCAATGGCCAGTCCCCTTGCAATAGTAACACTCGGTGTCAAACTTAGGGCCAGCTCGGGGTTTCTTTTCAGGTGTGGCAACAGATTTGCCACCCTTCTTTCCCTTGTGCTTGCCTTTCTTGTCCTTCTTGAAACCGGTGGTCCTATTGATCATCAACACTTGATGTTCTTTCCTAATCTCCACTTCTGTAGTCTTAAGCATTGACAGAAGCTCAGGAAGAGACTTCTTCATGCCCTGCTTATTATAGTTCATCACGAAGCTCTTGTAGCTAGGTCGAAGAGATTGGAGAACATGATGTATGCCTAAGTCAATGGGAATCGTTATTCCCAAGGACACAAGCTTATCGGCGTACCCAGACATTTTGAGTACATGCTCACTAACGGAGCTGTTCTCCTCCATCATGTAGCTAAAGAACTTTTCAGTAGCATTATAACTCTCTACAGCAGCATGGGTATCGAAAATCATTTTCAATTCTCCCATGGTATCAAAAGCATTGCCATTTTTGAAACGCTTTCGAAGTTCTGGCTCTAGCCCATACAGTATGCCGCAATGAACTAAGTTGTGGTCCTCCTGACGAGTCACATAGACATTCGTTTCTTCGTCAGGGGCATCGGGAGCTGGTGGGGGGCCTAGCGGCGCCTCTAGCACATATTGCTTTTGTGCAGCAGTGAGGAGAATCCTCAAATTCGTAGCCCAGTTGGTGAAGTTGCTACCATTCGCAGCAAGTTTCTCTTTCTCCATGAACACATTGAAATTAAAAGCAGGTGGTGCCATCTACAACAGAATTTGTAAAGTTTATTTAGACTAAGTTCATGATAGAGTGAGTTCAACTAATCCAAATTACTAATGAACCCCCACTCAAAAACGACATCCCTCGTGTCCTTTTGGTGATTACATGAACCAAATCCACTACACCAAGTCCGATCATCACGTGAGTTGATGTAGCTTCAAAGGCGAGCATCTATATGGGCATCATATCAACTATATGACTCATGCTTAACCTTTTGGTCCGTGTTCCGAGGCCATGTCTGTACATGCTAGGCTCGCCAAGTAAGAACCTTAGTATTCGCGCGTGTAAAACTGTCTTACACCCGTTCCTATGAAAGCGTAGATTTGAGTACACCCGATCATCACGTGATGTCTCGAAACACGATCCACAGAACGTTGCATACTCAAGGAAGATCACATTTTTATCTTGATATCTAAATGAGGGATCATCTTACAATGCTACAGAAAGCGCCAAAACTAGCAGTATAAGATGCTAACATCTAATGCGTAAAGTGAGATGACATGGTCCATGCATTTGATCTCTATCATTTGCATCGTGGTATGATCTCTATCATTCCTTTGTGTGTAAGGCCAAGGTCTATAGAACTTACACGTTGAATGTGTTGTAAGAGTATCTATCATACATCTACTTACAACAATACCATATCAATACACTAGCCCATCAACGATCTAAACTAGACGCCTCTAATTTATCCATTGCAATTTTTACGTGGCTTAGGGCTTTCGGAGATAGAACCGTTCTTACCTACGAACATGAACCAAAACGAGGATAACCAAGTTATTAGCAACTCGCTGTAAATCAGATATTTACTATAGTAGGAGAGACAGACACCCGCCAGCCACTTATGCAAAACTAGTTGCATGTCAGTCGTGGAACCGGTCTCATGTACAATGACATGTAAGGTTGGTCCAGGCCGCTTCATCCCACTATGCCACCAATATCCAAAATACATAGAAGATGCAATAACATGATCATCATTTGCCCACATATAAACATATGTGTACTACCCGTGCAAAGCACCTACGCATAGATCAGGCTCTGATACCACTGTTGGGTCCGCAACATAGAAAACAAAAACAATTCCTACGATGAGAACTACACGCCAAGATCTATCTACTAGGTACATAGCAACGGGTGGACATACATCCAATGAGAACTTACCCTCGAAGACAACGAGTTTTGTTAACAAGTAGGAACTCGTGGTTGATGTAGTCGTACACTTGTCGATCTCAAGATCGTGAGGAAGTCCGAGCGCCGCAACTCAGCAGCGCATCCACACTCGCACACACGTTCAAGCCACCGGACAACCTCCACCTCCTCGCTCTAGCGATCCAGCGGAAGCAGCAACTCCTTCTAGATGAAATGCCACCGGGAACATGTATCTCGCTAATCCGAGACCATGGGGGAATAATTCTAGAGGGGGAGAAAGATCCTTCACAAGGAGGTGTGTGTAAGAAGGAGGAAGAGGGGGGTGCCCCTCCCCATGGCCGGCACATGGGGGAGGTGACTCTTCACCTCCTCCATTCAAGTGGTGGTAACCCCTCCACATTAAAATGCCTCTTCACATTCCCCTTTAAAGTCCCTACTTTAAATGCATCAAAATTCTCTAAGTTTAATGCTCTCTCATTTAATAAAACTCTTTTATTAAATTTATTCAGAAATTTGTTAATTACTTTAATTAAAAAACATTCACATATAACCCCTTGCAATATTTCAATATCACATGCAGAACCATTTTCTGCAATTTCACCCGAAACAATTTCCGGTTTCTATCGAAACAATTCCTGCGCTTTGCAATTCTTTCGTCTGAAACATATGTGCTCCAAAATGGTGTTCGGTAACTCTTAAGTGTGTCACCCTATGGTTCGCGAATAATGCAGACATGATTGAGACTCCTCTCAGATCAATAATCAGAAGCGGGACCTGGAGGTCCATACTGACTCCTGCATATTCAACGATGACTTCTATGATCGTGAGAACCTTTAACGCTTGTAATTTAATCCCTTTGTCTCTTGATATAATACATGTCCGAGATTCGATCATCGGTACCCAAATACCTAGTTTGATCTCGTTACCAATATGCACTCTTTTCTCGTTGCCGTGATATAACATTCTAGTGATCACATCACTTCCTTGCAAGCTACCTTAATGTGATATCACCGAGAGGGCCCAGAGTATATCTATCCGTCATCGGGATTGACAAATTCCACTCTTGATCCATGAGCCTCAACATAACACCTTCGTAGCACTGAACCCATCTTTATAGTCACCCAGTTACGGTGTGACATTTGATGTTATCAAGATACTCTTCCGATGTTAGCAATTAACATGATCTCATGGTCTAAGGATAAAGATTACTCCATATGATGTTAAAGCAATGTAAACATAATGACTTGATCGTAATGCTATACTTTGGATGAATGTTCATCACATCATTTCACAAATGTTGTGACCTTGTTATTAACAACATCCAATGTCCATGATCAGGAAACCTTGATCATCTTGTTAATCAACAAGCTAGTCTATAAGAGAGGCATAACTAGGAACCCTTTTTGTTTATGAAACACACATGTATTGACATTTCCGATCAATACAATTATAGCATGCAAAATAAACATCTATCATATATAAGGAATACATAATAACAACTTTATTATTGCCTATTAGGGCATATTTCCTTCACGAAGCATTGGGGACCGACTCGACTGAGCGAGCCCCTAGGTTCGGGGTCACCGCGGTTCATGAGGGTGTGCCTCAAGTCATTGGGCTGGCGTGCCCGCCAAGCCTGGTTGTTGACGATGTGCGTTCGGGGGTCGATGGGTTGCCCGTTGGCGGCGACCGTGTTGTTCACCAGCCGCGGCTCATTGGTGGAGAGCGCGGGGTTGGCGGCCCGTGGCTGGTGCGCCAGGGGCTGGGGCAGTGGGCAGGTCATGGTGTTGGCGATGGTTGGGTGGCCGCTTGGGGCTGCCCTGCTTGCCGACGAGCGGGAATACATCCGTCCTTGCAGGACGACTCCCGCGGCTTGTTGCTCGACGGCCCTAGTGAGTAGGGACTTCACGCATTGGATCTGTACCGCGCCTTCTCCTTGGACGTCAAGGTGGGCGACTGCGGCGTCGGCTGCGACGACGTTGTCCATTGGAGTGGAGTACAGTGGGAGCACGTTGGTGTCTCGGTCCTATGGCGAGATTATGATCCGCGGCTGGTCCGGTGGGGGCGCGCGACCAATGTGTGGCGGTGGGGCCCCAATCACTGGTGCGCTAGGTGGTGGTCGGTTGCTGCCACCTGGTGGCGAGTTCTCACAGTATTCGCGCTCAACTGCGCGTGCGGGGTCGCTTTCATCGTTGAAGTTCAGGACGTGACCCTGGATGTTGGAGTTCAGGCGGGTCCTAATGCGGCACTGGTGGTACAGCGATAGCTCCTGCGCCGTCGCCTGCTCGAGGTGGAATTTCTCGCGCTCGGCTAGCTCCTTGCGCCGCGCCTCATCTAGTCGCAGGCGGGCTTCCTCCACCTCCATGGCCGTCGCGGTTGGAGGGATTGGTGTAGAGAATGAATCTGGCGGGGCGACCGTGCTGCCCGCCATGTAGATCATGTTGAAGCGATTGGATCTAGCGCGGAAGTCCTTGGGGGACTCTGAGCCGGAGTCGGAATCAAAGATCCCAAGGATGGAGGAATCCTCGAAGTCCTCAGGGTTGGAGACCTGCGTGATGGAGTCCTCCCGTGATGCCGCGGTGATGGATCCATCGATCGAGGCAGGGTTCGCAGAGTCGGCGTCATCGTGGAGGGCAGCGTCGTCCGTGGTAGCGTTGGCCTCGACTGTGTTGCTGTCGGCAGAGTCATATTCGGTGGCGAGGTAGCTGATGGAGCGGACCTGCTCCTCCGAGAGCAGATCGTGGCGTGGCGGCGATCCACCGACGATCACCGTTGCCGTCGGGTCGACTATGCCGGTGAAGGCGACGGACAGGTTGATTGTGTCGACCGGCATTATCGCGCTGTGGGTGATCGGGCGTGATGCCGGGATGTAGCTGCTGGGTAGGATCTGTAAGATCCCGCCGATGGCGATCATGCAGCCGGTAGCGATCGGCCGATTGATCAACGAGTAGGGTCTCGCTGCAGAACTCAGGCCAGTCCGGCTGGGCCCCACGATGGGCGCCATTGTCGTGGAAATGGCCACGGCAGTTGCTGCCATAGGCAGCGATTGATAGAATCACGGGCGAGAGCTGGCAGCCATCTGTGGTGCGAGATGGGGGCGGATGCACATGGGCCAAAGACCTACTCCTGCTAGATTAGATTGATGGAGAGTGAGTTACAGGGGTGGCGAGCTCGGCGTCTAAGCAGCGATTCGCTTGAAGGGGTGTATGATGGAACGTTAGTCCTCATACTACCCTCGGGAGGCTTATATAGGAGGCACCTCGCTAGGGTTTACAGTTCACAACCGAACAAGATATGGATTCGGAGGCTTTGACCTAATCCTACTGGGCTTCAAGTACGCTTGTGGGCCTCCAGTCTCCAATTGCCAGGCCTTCTCCCCAGTCGTATTCCAGTCGCCATCCTGTACGCCCACTCGCTAGGCCTTTGTCCCAATCGGAACGTCCTACTAGGCATACCCCATTCGGCATATCCCATCACTTGTGTTCATCCTTATAGTTAGATCGGTAGGAGTAGGAGTTTTACCTCTCGTACAAAGGGCTTCGAACCTGGGTACTCCGAGTGTCACGCTACGCTTGCTTGTGCCCTATATTGCTCGCGGACGCTGTCACTAGCTTACCTGCTTCGTCCCACCCTCTATCATACCTTCTTAGGTACTACCTCCGTTCCATAATATAAGCCTTTTTAGAAAGCTATATTAGCTTGCTAAAAAGGCTTATATTGTGGAATGGGGGTAGTACTTCAGTTCCACATACAACGATAGTTTTCGTCCATCGTGGGGCAAGATAGTTGTGACCGGATCCTGTTCTGCATAGGACCTCTCTTCATTTCCATCGTCACCGACTCAATTTCAAAAACATCCTGGGGCCTCGTTGTTGCCTCCGCGTCCTCCTCGCCTTCACCTCGTCAAGGTTCCCAGGGGCTCACCGTCACCTTTGCATCATCGCTGACTCTCCTTCGTCAAGAGTCACGGGGGCTCACCACCATATCCGCATCGTCTTTATCTGTGTCGCTCGCCGTTGTCCTTGCTCGCCCGTGCCTTGCGACCTCCTCCGCTCACGCACCGGCGAGTCCCTCCTAGTACCGGTTGTTCCTCCATCAGGATAATTCTCACGCCTCCCATGCAGTTCCATGCTCTCACCCCGGTGTCCGTGCGCCCGTGCATCCTGGCTGTCTGTGGCTCCGTGCACCCGAGCATCCGAGTTCCCGCACTCCGGCTTCCGAGCGCCTCCGCCCATGCGGCGACAAGCTTATCCCCTGCTTGGAGCAACAACTGCTCCCGCAGGAGCCTGGAAGCTCGTGGTCGACGTTCCTCCATGCGCGATTGTGCTCGCGCGCCCTGCAGCGCCCCAGACCGCCTCCAACAAAGGGCATCGCCCGCACCTATGTAGCCCCGGACGTGCCTGTGCTTACTGGCCCCTCAGCTTCCCGTGCAGCTATGTTTCCTCCATGACTTCAGTGGTGCCAAGATCTTCCTACTAACGCATCTGCTCGGCTCCACCCGCTTCGCCACCTGTGCACCCCCAACAGCAGATCGCCACTGCTTTCCTCCCCGACAAGGTCCTCTCTGCCGTTGCCTCCTGCATGCTTGTGCCACCGTGCCCCCGCCTCACTCTCACACGTGCCCTCCTGCACGCGCACCCCGCCGTGGCCATCGGTGCACCCTCATCCCAACACCTTCTCTCTGGTTCCAAAGTGGGCTCACCCTGCCTCTGACGGCCAAGCTCGATCACCCCTCCATTCGGCTGGGAAGGTAGTCGAGATGATGGGGTCGTGGGGCCATCCAGGTAGGAAAAAGAAACACTAAATAGAAAAAGGTAAATAAAAAAGAAAAAGAAACGAATGATGGGGCCGACTAAGAAAAAAGGAGGGGAAAAAGAAAGAGTAAAAGAAAAAGGAAAAAAGAAAGGAAAAAGATGCTGGACCGGATGGTCCATATCGCCCCTGCCATTTGGTTTAGCCGCTTAGGACCCAATCCGTCCGGGCCAGGTCAGCTAGGTTTGTTCCAGCGTGTTTGGTTGTCTGGCCAGCTAGAGACCGAATCTGACTGCTTCGCATTTGGTTGCCTGGCCGGCTGGAGCCATGTCATTTGGATGCGACCTCTCTTCGACTATTCTGCGGGAGTGCATCTCTGCCTCTCCTGCACCAATTACCAAACTATGAGTGTTCTTCTGACCATGAGCGACCCTTGGGGCTCCTCGCCAAACATCGGCATGATTCCCACTTTGATTTTTTCTAGATCTAGCAACCACAAACCCGAGGGCTCACCGGTTGGCCTAGCCTGTTGTTTTGTAAGTTAATTAAGTATTGTGTGTGGTGCTAAATGATCACTCTTCGTATAAACTACAAACTGCAACCTGGCTGTCCAGCTAGCAAGAGCAAAGTGATGAAAGACATAGCAGTTTGGATGACCTAGATAAAACCTCCTAGTTCGCTTGTTTCCAACTGCTAAATCTCTAGTAGCGTGTGTGATGTATTGTTAGCTACCTTTTCGATTCCGACTGCATATCGCAATCCGACACACCAGCCGGCAAGGACACAACATAAACAGTAGAATGCACAAGAAAGTGACTAAGTGTTCAGAGAAGTGCGAGCTAGTTCTTCAATGCATAAAACCATCACTCGATTGGTATCATGTATTATGTATGTTAATATATTGACAACCAACTTTTATGTGAATGATTGTTTTACACGGAGTACGTCGAGTCAGTTATAAGATGCAGATAAGTTACAAAGTAGTTGACTTCATCAACTGCTCTGAAACTCGGGGGATACACCCACTGGGTGTGCTCGTGCCCCTAGTGGAATCAAGCATTCTCATATGGCCAAAGGAGTTTAACCGGCTGATAAGTTCAAGGTGTTAAAGAAAGGGAGAAAGGAAAAGTTTTGAAGCAGTTGTCTCCATCAACTACTCCGAAACTTGGGGCTACACCTAGTGGGTGTGCTCACACCCCCAATGGAATCATGTTGCTTACCCGTCTAGAGGTTTCTAGCCGAATGCAGTTCATGACGTCATCACCTAATATGACAAATTCGATTTTTGAGGGAGCCCCCATGAATTTCCCCGGCAGGGTGAAATCTAAAGGGAATATGCCCGAGAGGCAATCATAAAATTGTTACTATATTATTCCAAGTATATGATAGATGTTTATTTTGCATGCTATAATTGTATTAATTGGAAACATTAATACTTGTGTTTTTAATAAACAAAATACAAAGTTCCTAGTAATGCCTCTCATATAAACTAGCTCGTTTATTAACAAGATGATCAAGGTTTCCTGATCATGGACATTGGATGTTGTTAATAACGATGTCACAACATTGGTGGAATGATGTGATGAACATTCATCTGAAGTATAGCAATATGATCAAAGTCATTGTGTTTAAATTGTTATAACATCATACGAAGTAATTTTAGTCCTTAGACCATGAGATCATGTCAATCACTAACAATGGAAGAGTAACTTGATAACATCAAATGTCACACCATAAGAGGGTGACAATCAAGGTGGGTTCAGATACTCCGAAGGTTTTACGTAGAGGCTCATGGCTCAAGAGTGGGATTTTTCCATCCTGATGAAGGATAGATATACTCTGGGTCCTCTTGGTGATATCACATTGAGATAGCTTGCAAGCAAGTGATGTAATCACTAGAATGTTATATCACGAGAACAAGAAAACAGTACATGTTGGTAACAAGATCAAAACTAGGTATGGGATACCGTTGATCAAATCTCGGACATGTAATATATCGCGAAACAAGGGGATTTAGTTACTAATGTTTAAGGTTCTCATGATCACAGAAGTCATCGTTGAATGTGTAGGAGTCAATACAGATCTCCATATCTCGTTGTTGATTATTGATCGAAGAAGGGTATCAATCATGTCTACATTATTCGTGAACCATAGGGTGATACACTTAAGCGATACTGACGCCATTTGGAGCAAATATGTTTCAGAGAAAAGAATTACAAAGCGCTAGAATTATTTCAATGGACACCGAAATTGTTTCAGGTGAAATTGTTGAAATTGGTTATGTGTGTGATATTAAAAGTTGCACGAGGTTTTATGTGAATATTTGTGAATTAAAGTAATTAACAAAATTATGAATAACATAAATAAAAGATTTTTATTAAATGAGAGTTTCTATTAAATTTGGTGGAAATATAATGGGGATGAGTGGAATTTTGAGTGGAGGAAAAATTGATGTGAGTGGGAGCTCCACCCACATGAATGTGGAAGAGGTGGGGGCACCTCCATGGCCGCCGGCCATGGGAGGGGGCTGCCCCTATCCCTATAAAAGCCCCCTACTCCCTCATCTCATCATAAACCTCCTCGTGAAGGATATCTCTACCCCTCTAGAATTATTCCCCATGGTCTCGAATTAGCAAGATACATGTTCCTGGTGGCTTTTCGCCTAAAAGGAGTTGCTGATTCCGCTGCATCGCTGGAGCAAAGAGGCGGAGGTTTTTCGGTGGACCAGACATGTGTCCAATCATGGATGCGCTGCTGATTTGCGGCGCTGGACTCCCTCTCGATCTTGAGATCGGCAAGCGTACGACTATATCATCCACAAGTTCAACCCCATAACACTTTGTCGGTCTTCAAGGGTATGTTCTCTATGGATGTATATCCACCCATTGTTTGTATCTAGGTATATAGATCTTGGTGCTTAGTAGTTCCCATCATAGGAATTTTCTTGTTTTCTATGTTGCGAACCCAACAGTGGTATCAGAGCCTGATCTATGTGTAGATGCTTTACACGGGTAAAACACACAAGAGTATGTGGGCGATGATGATCATGTTATTGCATCTTATATGTATTTTGGATATTGGTGTCATAGTGGCATGAAGTGGCTCGGACTAACTTTACATGTCCTCGCACATGAGACCTGTTCCACGCTTGACATGCAACTAGTTTTGCATAAGTGGCTAGCAGGTGTCTGTCTCTTCTACTATAGTCAACATCTAATTTACAACGAGTTGCTAATAATTTTGTCATCATCGTTGTGGTTCCATGTTCTTAGGTAAGAATGGTTCTATATTTGAAAGCCCTAAGCCACGTAAAAACTTGCAATTGATAAATTAGAAGCGTCTAGTTTTTTTGTTGATGGGTGAGTGTCATGATATGGTAATGTTATAATTTTAAGTATGATTGATACTCTTGGAAATTATAGCATACCCAATGTGTAAGTTCCATAGACCTTGTCCTTACACATAAAGGAATGCTAAAGATCATACCACGATGCACATGATAGTGATCAAGTGCAAGAACCATATCATATCACTTTTCGCATATGATGTTTTTTTGCATCTTATATTGCTTGTTTGGCGCCTTAGTAGCATTATAAGATAATCCCTCATATAAATATCAACACAAAATGTGTTCTTCCTGAAGTATGCACCGTTAACAAATTTCATCGTTTCGAGACACCACGTGATGATCGGGTGTGATAGACTCTACGTTTGCATACAACAGGCGTAAGCTAGTTTTACACATGCGAATACTAAGGTTCTTACTTGGCGAGCCTAGCATGTATAGACATGGCCTCGGAACACGGACGAAAAGGTTAAGCATGAGTCATATGGTTGATATGATGCCCATATAGATGCTCGCCTTTGAAGCTACACCGACTCACGTGATGATTAGACTTGGTGTAGTCGATCTGGTTCATGTAATCACCAAAAAAAAGACACGAGGGATGCTGTTTTTTAGTGGGAGTTCATTTGTAATTTGGATTAATTGAACTCAATCTATCATCAACTTAGTCTAAATAAAGTTTACAAATTCTGCTGTAGATGACACCACCTGCTTTTAATTTCAATGTATTCATGGAGAAAGAGAAACTTGTGATGAATGGTAGCAACTTTACCAACTGGGCCATGAATCTGAGGATTCTCCTCACTACTACACAAAAGCAATATGTGATAGAAGCGCCGCTAGGCTCCCCACCAGCTCCTAATGCCTCTGGCAAGGAAAAGAATGTCTACTAGACTTGTTAGGAGGACCACAATATGGTTCATTGCGGCATACTGTATGGGCTAGAGTCAGAACTTTGAAAGCATTTTGAGAATGGCAATGCATTTGATACCATGGGAGAATTGAAAATTATTTTCGATACCCATGATTCCCTAGAGAGTTATGATGCTTCTGAAAAGTTCTTTAGCTACATGCTGGAGGAGAATAGCTTCGTTAGTGAGCATGTACTCAAAATGTCTGGGTACGTCGATAAGCTTGTGTCCTTGGGAATAACGATTCCATTGACTTAGGCATACATGATTTTATCCAATCTCTGCCACCTAGCTACAAGAGCTTCATGATGAACTATAACATGCAGGGCATGAAGAAGTCTCTCACTGAGATTCTGTCAATGCTTAAGACTGCTGAAGTAGAGATCAAGAAATAACATCAAGTGTTGATGATCAATAGGACCATTGGTTTCAAGAAAGATAAGAAGGGTAAATAGAAGGGAAAGAAGGGCGGAAAATCTATTGATGCGCCTGAAAAGAAAACTCGAGCTGGCCCTAAGTCTGATACCGAGTGCTATTATTGCAAGAGGACTGGCCACTGGAAGCACAACTACCCTAAGTATCTAGCAGATAAGAAGGCCGGCAAGATGAACAAAGGTATACTTGATATACATGTTATAGATGTGTACTTGACTAGTACCCGCAGTAGCACCTGGGTATTTGATACTAGGTCAGTTGCTAATATATGTAACTCGAATCAGGGGTTGCAGAACAAGCGACTGCAAGGAAGGGATGAGGTCACGATGCATGTCGACAATGGATCAAAAGTTGATGTGATTGATGTCGGAATGTTGCCTCTCCATCTACCGTTGGGACTAGTTATAAATCTAAATAATTGTTATTTGGTGCATGCACTGAGCATAAAAATGTATCCATATCGTGTTTATTGCGAAGAGGTCATTCGTTTAAATCCGAAAACAATGGTTGTTCAATTTATATGGATCATATCTTTTATGGTCATGCACCTCTGACAAATGGTTTATTTCTGTTGAATCTCGATAGTAGTGATACACATATTCACAATGTTGATGCTAAAAGGATTAAACTTGATAATGATAAATCCGCATATATGTGGAACTGCCGTCTATGTCATATTGGCGTAAAACACACGAAGAAGCTCCATTCTGATGGACTTTTGGAATCACTTGATTTTGAATCATTTGATACATGTGAGCCATGCCTTATGGGCAACATGACTAGAACCCCGTTTTCGGGTACAATGGAGAAGGCGACAGATTTATTGGAAATCATAAATACTAATGTATGTGGTCCAATGAGTGTGTCGGTGGGAGGTGGATATCATTATTTTGTTACTTTCACGGATGATTTGACTAGATATGGATATATCTGTTTGATGAAACACAAGTCTGAAACCTTTGAAAAGTTCAAAGAATTTCAGATTGAAGTGAAAAATCATCATAATAGAAAGATAAATTTCTGCGGTCTGACCGTGGATGTGAGTATCCAAGTTACAAGTTTAGCACACACATGGGAGAGTGTGGAATAGTTTCACAACTCATGCCTGCCGGGGCACCACAACGTAATGGTGTGTCAGAGCATCGTAATCGTACCTTATTGGATATGGTTTGATCTATGACGTCTCTGACTGACGTGCCACGAAAAATGATAAACATGAGTTTTGACAACTTTGGAAAAACCAGCCTCACAAAATTGGCCTAGCATGTATATGAATAGGTTTCAAGCCAAAAGACCAAGGTCATGGCCACATCCAACATCATAGTTTATGATAATTTTACCATACTAGGTAGATCGGTGCATCTTGGCATGGTAAACAATGTTTCCAAGAGGAGTTTCCAATAAGTATTAGGAAAAGAGACAATCTCAAATTTCCAAGTGAGAGGAATGTTTTTTCTGTAAATCAAGTACTACTACTACGAAGAATATGGCTCAAAATGGAGGGGGAAATCGAAGAGAGAGAAGAGACTATGATCTTAGAGAATAAAACGTAGGCAAGGGAATAGGACATCAGCGTAGAGGAGTTGATGGAGGTTCAATGTAAAAGCAAAGTTATGATGGGTTCCTGATAGGAGGTACTCTTGCGGACTTATAGTGTACACTCTACTAGTAGTAAATTTCAAAACCTATGTACACAAAATAAATTGTGTGTTTTGTCTCTCCTTCGCTACATATCACCATCCATCCTCCTCCATCTCTCCTCTACAACCCCGCACGCACCGGCTCGGTTGATCTCTCCCTTGTCCACAACGTGGCGCTGCGCATGTGTATCCTTGTACGGTGGTTCTGTATATGTGCCTTTGGTGTGTTCGTCAACTGCATTAGTGTGTAGGAGTACATAGGAAGGAAACCACTTTGGTCCGGTTCAAAAAATTTACTATTCCATGGGTTCAGTTGATTTGGAAATATTACTATATGACCTCCATTCCTGATATGGCTAAACCATGAGGGTAATTTTGGTGGCGGGATATTGTTAAGCTGCATGGAAAATTTAAGCAGGTGGTAGTAATTTCCTTGGGTACTCGTTTCTGTTTCTGGTTGGATAGTTGGAATTTCCTAGGATCGGCTGAGCCTTTGGCCACTCGATTCCCTAGATTATTTTCCTTTGTCCTATATCCAGTTATGATCGCAGCTGAAGTGTATGCAACAACTGATCTCTATTCCTTGTTCTATCGGTCTCTCTCGGCCCATGCATATGATAAAATGATCCTAGTATAGCAAGGCATGGTGGATAATCCTATATATATCATGAAACTGACACTTGGGAATATAAATGGGGCCAAAAGTATGCTTCCTCTGCCTACTATACACACTTACATGATCATATGATGGTGCCTACTATGCACACTTGCTGTGGGGCTTGTGCCTCACAGTTGTGGGTTAAAAAATAGGAAAAAATACATTCAATTTTCCTAGTGATGACGGTGGTGTTTTTTTTGTATAGAAAGTCCGAATAATATGGTTCGGAATGCCACAAGCCCATGTTTTCAGGCGTAGCGGATCATGGTTTCTATCTAACTTTGGCACTTAAATGGCTTTAAATCGATTTATTGAAACTACGTAAAATTAATTTGAAGTACAAGTAAGTGGTAATTTCTCTTAAGATTTCTCATAAGGCCTTTGAAGGTACTATATCCGCTAGGCAATCAATGTACGGACTAAGAGTTTTGAAAGATTCCATTTCTTGCTAATAATTTGCGTGCATACAATGTTGACCCTGTTTTGAAAATAATAGGAGAAAATCAGGAAATCTTAAAAACAAAGACTTACGCATGCATCCTTTTGTGTGTATTACTTGCCATGAAAATGATAAACATGAGTTTTGACAACTTTTAAAAAATCAGCCTCACAAAATTTTCCTAGCATGTAGTTGAACATGTTTCAAGCCAAAAGACCAAGGTCATGGCCATATTCATCATCATAGTTTATGATATTTTTTCATATTAGGTAGATTGGTGCATCTTGGCATGGTACACAATGTTGCCCATGGGAGTTTCCAACAAGTATTAGGAAAAGAGACAATCTTAATTTTTCAAGTGAGAGGAATGTTTTTCTGTAAATCAAGTACTTATACTAGGAAGAATATGGATTGAAATAGAGGGGAAAATTGAAGAGCGAGAAGATACTATGATCTTAGAGAATAAAATGTAGGCAAGGGAAGAGGGCAGTAGTAAAGAGGAGTTGAAGGCAGTTCAATGTCAGAGTAAAGTTATGATGGTTTCCTGACACGAGGTACTCCTGCCGACTTAGAGTGTACACTCTACTAGTACTAAATTTAAGGACCTATGTACGCAAAAAAGTGTGTTTTCTCTCTTCTTCGTTGCCTCTCGCCATCAATCCTCTTCCGCAACCCCGTGCGCACCGGCCCGGCTGATCTCTCCCTTGTCCATAGCATGGCACTGCGCACGTGTGCCCTTGTATGGCGGCTCTGTGTATGTGCCGCTGGTGTGTTCGTAAGCTGCAGGATGTGCATGAGTGCATAGTAAGGAAACCACTTTGGTCCTTGGCGGCAAAAAGCAGTGGCAATTAAAAAAATCTGATTTCGAAATTTTCACTTGCTTCCCACACATCAGGGGGAAGGTTATTCAAAAGATCAGCCATTCAGAGTAGTACTTCTTATCTTATCTTTATCTTCTATTATTTTATCTTACCTTACCATACCACCACTATATAGTGTACTAATAACTTTGAACATCGACCGTTGGATCAAGACTGCCAAATCCCAAAATTTGCTTACCCTTGGATCTTGTTTTACATTCTAGCATATATATGATTCCTTTGATAGTATCTAGCATAATCAATGATAGTATGCACAAACCTCAAAACACACTTGTGCACCATTCTAGAATCTTCTCTTTCATTTCTCTAGAGCATGTTACCAAAATCTTCGTTGTTGCTTTTGTTAAGCAAGTAGTACTAGTACAAAGAGTATGACTCAGGTGCTTGGTAGAGAAGGAGCCGAGCCAGATTGCTTTTCCTTTTTTAATTTCATGGTACTTATGCTAAATGTATGGACTTGGATGTATTTTTTATTTTTTATGACGTCCTTGATGTAACTTGTACTTCCACTGATCATGTTAACTCAAGCAACTCGCTCCTACGGGACCTACGCCAGATAAAACAAAATGTCACCACCCCAATTATAAGAAAAATTGGACCATGCTTTTTACAATTCCGAAGTTTTTAGGATTTTTCAAGCTTTCTAGATCAGTTTGCACACTTAAATAACTTTATGCCAATTTCACCAAATTAGGTCAAACTTGAACTACAATTAAGCGTGACAGATTGTTGTTGCATTAAATGTCTTTTCGGAGATAGTGGGTGTAGTAAGCAATGACGTCGGTGTGAGCTTCCAAATATCTGGAAAGAACAATCTCAATTTTCTGAGTGATGACGAGATTGTTCTTTACCATAAAGAACATCCAAACAAAATGGATCTCAACACCACAAGCCAAGTTTTCACACATACTCCCTTATTTCCATAATATAAGATGTTTTAGCTTTGTGAAACGAATGTATCTAGACATCTTTTAGTGTGTAGGTTCTACACACTAAAAGCGGAAGGAGTATATAAGAAGGAGCCATTTTGGGCCTTGGCGGCAAAAAGTAGTAGAGTGGCATTTCAAAATTTCTCGATTTTGAAATTTTCACTTGCTCCCCAAACATCAGGAGGGAAGATTATTCAAAAGACCGACAATCCACTGAAATTCTTATCTTATCTTTATCTTGTCTTATCATGTCTTACCTTACCATATACCACTATACAGTGTGGGACTAACTTTGAGCATTGACCGATGGACAAGGGATACAATACTTGATACGTCCAATCGCATTCGATGCACTTTATCAACAAGCGCTAGCAGAAATTGAGTAGCGCGGTATTTTCTTTTGTTAAGCAAGTAGTACTAGTATTAAGAGTATGGCTCGGCTGCTTGTTGGAGAAGGAGTTGGACCCGACCGCTTTTTCTTGCTTAAGTTCATGGTCCTTGTGCTAAATGGATGGACTTGGATGTAATTTTTATTTTTATGAGGTCATTGATGTAACTTGTACTTCCATTGACCATGTTAACTGAAGCACCTCGCTCCTTGGGACCAACCAAAGATAAAAGAAAATGCCACCATCCCAATTATCAGACAAAGTGGACCATGCTTTCTTACAATTCCCAAGTTTTTAGTACTACTAGGATTTTTCAAGCTTACTTCAATGACTTTATGACAATTTAACGAAATTAGGTCAAACTTGAGCTACAAGTAAGCACATAGATTGCTCTTAAACTAAGTGTATTTTCGGAGGTGGATGGGTGCATCTTCTTGTAGTAAACAATTATGTTGGTGTGAGTTTGCAACTATTAGGAAAAAACATTCTCAATTTTAGAGTGATGATGAGATTGTTCTTTTCTATAAAGAACTTCTGAAAAATATGGATCTCAATGCCTCAAGCCAAGTTTTTGACATATATAGTGGACCACATGTTGTACTTATGATTCCCATGTTTTTTGAGTTTTCAAACTTCCTAGCTAACTCCGTCAACTTGAATGACTATGTCAATTTATAGAAATTAGATCAAATTTGTACTACAAGTAAATTGTAGGTTACTTCAAAAGTTCTATGAAAAGCTTTTGGGGATACCCATCGGGCAACAATTAATATATCAAAAACCATCGAGAGTTTTGATGACATTTTCAACTTCTTCCCAAGATTTTGCATCTTGAAAATTTTGAACCAGTTTTGAAAACAATCACATGAAATAAAGGAAAAACAATAAACAAAATATTTACGTAGGACGTCCAATCATGCCGTGTGCACTATGTGCCATGAAAATGACAACCATGAGATTCGACAAGTTTTGGAAAACAACTCTACAATATTGTCCTAACATGTATGGACATTACTGGGTTTCAACCCGAATGACCAAGGTCATCATGGCCAGATCGACATCATGGTTTATGATCTGATAAATTTCCCACACTAATTTTGTAGATGGGTGCACCTTGGCGTAGTAAGCATTATTTTCCATGGGATTTTTCAACAATTAGGAAAAAATACATTCAATTTCCCTAGTGACGATGGTGATGTTCTTTTGTAAAAAAAGTTCGATTAATATGGTTCGAAATGCCACAAGCCCATGTTTTCAGATGTAATGGATTATGCTTCCTATCTACCTTCGGCACTTAAATGGCTTTACGCCGATTTATAAAAACTAGGTCAAATTAATTTGAAGTACAAGTAAGTGGTAGATTGCTCTTACGATTTTATATACTAGTCTTCAACCCCGGCTATCTTTATAAAGAGAAATTATTTCTCATGGAATTAAAAATATTACAAATAGGAATACATATGAAACTTTATATATAGACTACGTACCTCCTTAATCTTTCTCCAGAACGGTGAAAATTGCATAACTACCATGGACTTGTTAATCACTTTATAGCCATGCCTAATATCAAAGAAATCACTTAGCATAGCAAGACCTTGAAAGATGATTGTTGTACGTAAGAGATCAATATAATATAGTACCCGGTCTTATCATTGCAGTTCATCCGTAGGAAGTTTTTATTTTTTTAAATATGTAGAATTATCATAAGAGTACATATGTGTGGCCGTGTTAGATGGGTAAAAATTGTTATCAACTATATAAAGATAAATCATCAGCCTAGGTGATAATAAATAGACATTTTAAATAGTAAATAACTTAATATACCATTAAAATGAAGCCTTTGATACACAGCTTTTTCTGCAAAACTGCTAAAAACTATTGCTTGGCACCTATGGATAGCCAAAGTAAAATATATTGATTGTTTTGAAAATTACCTGTGCTTATAAATTAAAACGTACAACCCTTTAAGAGAGATGACCAAAGATTATGCCCTGACAGCATTTCAGATGTAATGCAGCTTTGAATGGTAAATAGATTAAAATACTTAATGAGCCATTATGTCAAATCTTATGCTATACATGGAAATATAAATCAGAGGAAAATGAAAAAAAAGTTTGGTGTTTTTTGGGCATAGAAACTTGATTTGAGGATTGGTTGCCTTTGAGATGAAGCCAATTTAGACTGAAGCAGCGACAACCATAGTTGACCACAGTAATATGTATGCATCAGGAAAATGCACGTAAAAAATGACCAGCTTACATGTCTAGTACTACATAATACTCGTAGGAGTTTATGGCATGTGGCAATATTTCCGAAGATAGAAGGGAGAGCAAAGTCATTCCACCCAAATAATTCATATCATGACCCCATCATTATAATTACCGAGGAGCTGGAAGAATATTTTAATACGTACCGCAAAGTCATTCCACCCAAATAATTCATATCATGACCCCATCATTATAATTACCGAGGAGCTGGAAGAATATTTTAATACGTACCGCTCTATTTTACGACATAATAAATAATTAAGTGGTTATATAATAGAGGGATTCAAAGAACCAATATGGTCTAAGCCAGTATGACGGCTTTGGATATAAATTTTGGAATAAAATCTATGGAACTAACCTTTCACCGATGAGCTATGGCCTTGAACTGCAAATTATTTAGTTCTTTCCTACTCTTTTTTATCAGGTTCTTCCATGCTTGTCTGCTTGTACACAAAAAGAAAAGGAAGAAGAGAAGTCCCTTCGTGCTTGCTTTTGCGTGCACCATTTTTATGGAGATATAAATTTAAGAATAAAAGCTTTAGAGCTAATCTTACATCGATGAAATATGACCTTAAACTGCAAATTGTTGGGTTCCTTCCTGCTTCCACGCAAAAAGAAGTAAAAGAGATTTGTGATTGCCTATGCATGCCCCACATCTACATTCTTATGGATATAAATTAGCTCGAGTATACATCCTTTTTCTTGAAACTTAAACGAACCTCAGGAAATCAGTGCAGCAAATACCATTGACATGCCGGATATACATTTTATTTCTAACATGTATTTGCAACTTACACAGATGAAATATGGCCTTAAACTGCAAATTGTTGGGTTCCTTCCTGCTTCCACGCAAAAAGAAGTAAAAGAGCTTCGTGATTGCCTTTGCATGCCCCACATCTACATTCTTATGGATATAAATTAGCTTGACTATACATCCTTTTTCTTGAAACTGAAACGAACCTTAGGAAATCAGTGCAGCAAATACCATTGACATGCTAGATATACATTTTATTTTTTACATATATTTGCAATATAATATTGTATAAATAAGAATATAAAATTCAAGATGTGCAATATAAGTAACCAAGACATATGGTACTCCCTCCGAACCAAATTAGTTGACTTAGATTTGTCTAGACTTAATTGTATCTACACATGATTTGGTATTAGATTCATCTATATCTTGTCAAATTTTAGTCAACTAATTTAGGTCGGAGGGAGTAATTTTAATGAGCATAGTAATTTCCTTACCGTGAGGTTGCTCTAAAGGCTAATTTGATCAGCACATACATCGGGCACGGTTGCTCGCCATAAATCACGAAGTCACCTGCTAGCAGGACTACCATTAATCATTAGTATTTGCCACCATGACGTGACAATTTAGGCGCAGGTGGCAGCCGGGTGAATCTATCAATCAATAATTGCCGATCAGAGTAATTGGAAATAGAAAGTTGACTGCTCAACTTTTACCGGCGAGACTACTTGCAGCGCCGTCCAGCCTTGCGGTGGATGTCGGCCATGTGGCTTCATGCGGAGAGACCACACGTAGATCCGTAAGCATGGCTTCTCCTTTTCTTCATGTTCCAGCATGTAAGACAGATCGATTAGAGGCAGTTTAGGAGAAGGACGTGAAGGCTGGATCAAAGACGCGCTGAGGAGACGTTTAGATCTGTTTCCCCTGTTTCCTTCTTTTACGCAGAGAAAGGTCATGTGGGTATGACATCAAACGGCTGAGATGCATTGTCCTCAGATCGGATGGACTAAATTTTACTAACCTTTAGGATTAACGTGGAGGCTTCAACGGTGCCTCCAATTAGTAAATATAAGAAGGCCTATGGAGGTATTGTACCCGCTAGACAATGAATATACGAGAACGACCTAATAATTTGTGTGCCTACAATGTTGACCCTCTTTTGAAAATAATAGAAGAAAATAAAGAAAAATCCTAGAACAAAGACTTACGCATGGCGTCCTTTTTCGTCTATTACTGGCCATGAAAAATGCTAAACGCGAGTTTTGACAACTTTTAGAGAACCCGCCTCACAAAACTGTCCTAGCATGTATCTATGTGAAGAGGTTTCAAGCCGAAATACCAAGGACGTGGCCATATCCAATAGCATAATTTATGATAATTTTCTCATATTAGATAGATTGGTGCATCTTGACATGGTAAATAATGTTGCCAAGGAGAGTTTCTAACAAGTGTTAGGAAAAGAGACAATATCAATTTTTCAAGATATAGAGTCATATGTATTACTTTCTTCGATCCATATTAATGGCCTCAACTTTATATAGATTCATATGTATCTAGTTAAGTATTTATACTAGATGCATTCGTATCTACTAGACAAAGTTGAGGCTATTAATCTAGTAAAAGTTGAGGCCATTAATATAGACCAAAGGGGTAGGAAGAATATGGCTCAAAATGGAGGAGAAAATTGAAGAGCGAGAAGAGACTGTGAGATCAAAGGGTAAAGCGTAGGTAGCACGAGAGGAGTTAAAGGCGGTGCGATGTCAGAAGAAAAGTTATTATGATGGGTTTCTAACACATTGTAGTACACGCAATACTAGTAAATATTATCTATCATATGCCGTCACTCACCATCCATCCTCCATTTCTCCTTCCTTCCCATGTAAGCTTTCGTGCAATGATTATACTTCTAGTCTTAGTATAACTAAGCCATGGGGCATAAAATATGGGGCCCATACCATGTAACCATCAATCAAGTTAGGTGACGAAACTTTATGTAATGTGTAGTAGTAGTGTGGATAAGAATGTCGAGGCACTTAATTTTAAACGGAGGGAATATGAGATACAGAGTAATACATCATGATATGCATGATTCTCTTCGTTTTTGGATAAAATAGGTGCCTCCTGAAATCCCTGGGCCAAGAAAAATCAAGCACCAAGTTAGGTACAATCTTTTTCTGTTGACGGGACGAGTCTGGTACAATCTATATATGATATTTTGGGACACTTTTCAAGAAATTAATACAAGCATGACTGTAAATAAACAATATAAATTGCAACAGTACGCACCCCTCCTTCCCCCAAGAACACCCAACCTACTATTGTTTAGAACTCGATTGTCTGCTTCCTTCCAAAATGTCGTATGGCAACTCTTTTTAGAACAAGTCGAAAGACTTGACAAACAGGAACGGCCCGACACTCTACCTGGAAGTCCAGACTCAGTCGACGGGTCATTGCTACCTCCATATCCCGACTCCTCTAATGAAGAAGATAGCCACTAGCAGCGCTTTTACGAAGGGACACCACCATGAATGCTGAGCAGCTCTGACAAGACGGACGATGAGACTGAGGACGACGACAAGGAGGAGTCCGAGGACGATGAGGAGGGGGAGGAGGCTGAGGATGATGATGAGGAGGAGGCCGATGGCGGCAACAAGGAGGTCTCTTCCCCCTCCCGAAGAAGTTTGCTTGCGAGCAAAATTAAATGGCATCCAAAAAATAGGCGGGAGCAATGATAAAAAACAAATGGTAGTAATGTATCTCATTGTAGGAAGCATCCTAGCTTGGTAAACAATGCTTCATTCAGAGTTAAATACTTTTCAATTTCCGAGTGGTAGGGTTAGTTTTATATAGTAATTAAGTATGCATGAATTTTTTGTCTTAGGGTGCACTCATTGTGTGCTAGGAAAATATAAATAATTTAACTATATGTTCATACTATATGAAAATACTTATTTCAATGTGTCTAATGATATATAGTTTATATATTATTGGTAATAATTTTCCATAATATTTGTCAAACTTGATATTATTTAGCTTTTCAGAAATTTTATACGCCTTACTTTACAGAACGAAGGTAGTACGTATATTTTGCAAGCACCAAGAGTTTTGAAAAGTTTCAACTTTTTTCTATGAAGTTGCATGCCAACAATTTTGAACTAGTATTATAAAAAAACTAAATGGAAATAAAAGAAATGAAAATCTTCGCATAGTGTCCTCTTACATGTGTGCTAGTTTCAACGAAAACCTATAAACCGGGATTTTGACAACTTTTGAAAAACTTGCTTCAAAATATGATCATAACCATGTATGAACATTGTTCATGTTTTAAGACAAGCTATCAGTTTCAAGGTCATATCTACATCACTCGTCCTATTTATTTGGGATAAAACAAATAAAAAACAATAAAAAAGTTAAGAACTTGTGTATGGTGTCCTCTTGCGTAAATGATAAACGTGATTTTTTACAAGGTTTAAAAACACTTGCTTCACATTTTGACCAGTGATGTATTAACATATTTGGGTTTAAATCTAAATAATAACCAAGGTCATGGCTATTATCTACATCATAGTTTATAATAATGTGTCCATGTCTAGTAGATGGGTACTGCATCTTGGCATGGCATACTAATGTTGTTAATGGGACTTTTCAACTTTCATGTATAGAAACATTTTCATTTAATTTTGGAAGTGACATATATAATTGTTTTTTAAGTAAGTACAAAGGGTATGGCTCTGAATAGCACAACACACACTAAATTTCACAAAAAATAAACTATGTTTTATGGTTAACAACTTTCATAAATTTTCAAGCCTTCTAACCAATTTCACATACATAAATGATTTTTTGCATAGTGACTAAAGTAGGTCAAATTTGAATTGCACGTGTGTGATAGATTGCTTGTAAATGTGTCTAAAATTCATATAAAATTATTGTACCCATGTGGTCACTACATTGAAAAACCAACGACTGTTTTGAAAGATACAACTTCATTATATGAATTTTCATGCCAACACATCTGACCCTGTTTAGAAAAAAGTCAAAGAAAATAAGGAAACATCGGAAAAATGACTAAGGTCATGGCCATATTATATAGTAGTACTCGAAAAAAAATCTTCACATCCAAGGGGCGCATCCAAAAAATACATCCAAGGGGCGGAGGCACAAAGTTGGATCTGGAATAGATTGGACATCATCACACGCTAAACAATTCAGGTATTTTCTAGTAAGACGGTAAACAAGATGTAGTTAAAGTTTCAATAAAAGGTACTTGGGTACCTTCACCGGCCCTCCACGATTAACCTTTCTTCCTCTTCTTCCTCCTTCTCCTTTACAACTTTGTAGATATGGCTATGAAGACTAGAGCTCCCCAGGGGAAGTAGAAGAATATCCAGGTGGTGGCGACCAAGGCCATGGAGAATTCGAAGACATGTCGATGGATTTCGAAACCTTCTTTGGCCACTCTAGGTCGTAGTCTCGCACCAGGCAACCATTGGAAGAAGCAAGTGACGAGTTCCTTCAAGATCGGGTTGCATTTCCCCGTCAGCTGGATTGGGCACTACATCAAGGACGGTCGATACTCCCAGCGCATAGGCTTTGGGGATCCCGTCTACCTTGTGGCCATACTCGAGTACCTCACGGCCAACGTGCTGGAGCTTGCCGAGCAAGCTGCCACGGACAACAAGAATAACCGCATCATCTTGAGGTACGTGATGCTTGGCATCATGCGCGACGAGGATCTTAGCAAGTTGATGGCCATCATCACCATGGCGCACGGTGGCGTGCTTCCCAACATCCACAAGTCGCTGCTCGGTGACGATGATGTGCCCGTGGAGGATGCTGCCAAGTCGCTTAAGAAGACCGTGGAATCCCCTATAGAACTTGTTAAGAGTTGTACTCTGTATGAGGTTGGGTAGTGTTATGTTTGCAGTTTCGCTAATCATCAACAACAACATAATGTTCAGATATGTGATGGTAAGAAAGAGTTTGTGAGGGTTCTAAAAGAGTTGGTTTCCTAATCTTATCTAATCCCATACCACTATATAGTATACGAATAACTTTGAATATTGATCGTTGAATCCAGACTAGCAAATCTCAACATTGTCAACTGTTGGATGTTTCTTTCCATTCTAGCATCTAGAAGATTCTATTTATAGTCTTTAAAATCTTAAGACTTTACCTGTTATAATTTTATATAGTGATGATATGGCGTACTTCTATTAACCGATTCTCGCATGTGGAGCACGTACAACTTACTAGTAGTACTAAATGAGGGACAAGGGATACAATACTTGATAGTATGGCCCATCGTATTCGATGTACTTCATCAACAAGCTCTAGCTAAAGCGAGCAACATGTTTTTTGTTGTTAAGCAAGTAGTACAAGTACAAGAGTATGGCTCAGCTACTCGGTGGAGAAGGAGCCAGACCCGGCTACTTGTCCTTTCTTAATTCTAGGGTCCTTATGCTAAATGTATGGAATTCACTACAAAAAAGTTGGCTTTTACAACAGAAGATTTTCGTCGTTGAAGGCCCGTTTTTCGTGGCTAAAAAGTATTCTATGATGGATGCCCTTCATGGTAAAACCCCGTCACTAAAGAATCTACCACGATTTTTTTCTAACTGTGGCAGATCGCACCCTTCAGCCACGAAAACTTGTTCTGTCATAGATCTGTTCGCCAGCCGTGTTGACTGCTAACGTCATGCAAAATGACACATGGCAAACACTGTTAACACCGAGTTACCACCGTTAACGGCCACAGAACATGGTAGAAGTCAGGCTTAGCCAAGGCCTACTAATAATTAAGTGCGCCGGCCCATTAGGAGAGCCCAATAAGATTATGGCCCATTACTGTTTCGTCCGACACTGTTTGAAATGGGCCCAACAGATGTGGCCAGCAGCAGCCCACGAATGTCAAGCCCGTTACTATTTCGGCCTTCAAAAGCCCACATTATTCGAATATTGTGTGGTCCGTCAACAGCTTGTGTCAACTTGGCCCGATATTATTAAGGCCTACGGTCAGCCCGTCACTGCTCTTATAGCTTGTCCTGGGCCGCCTATGAATGACCCATTTTTTAGAAGGTCTGGTACTGTTCTGGCCTTTTACTGTACCGTCCTTTAACTTTTCAAGCCCACCGGCGACTTGCAATTGTTCTGATCTGGTACTGATCTGGCCTAGCAATATGTCCGGCCTATTACTATTCCTATCTGGTACAATTTTTGGCATGTTACTATTCTGGCTCGTTACTATTCTAACCATTTACTATTCAAGTATGTTACTGTTGTGGTCCTTTACTGTTCTGGCCTACCACTTTTCTAGTCTGTTACTGTTCTGGCCCGCTACTGTGTAGGGTTGCCGCTGTTCTGGCCTGCTGTTGTTCTGGCAAATTACTGTTTTGGCATGTTACTGTTCTATCTTGTTACTATTTTAGCTTGTTACTGTTCTAGCATGTTACTATTACTAGTTGCCACCTAAGGGTAGGCCCATTACATTCACGGACACCTACAGAAGTTTTGGCCTTTTTGAAGCCCATGCAGATATCATAAAATCAGCATAATTACGAGCATCTTTTACTGTTCATGGTAGGCGCAATACAAGAATGGCAAATAACAAAACCCTATACTGTCACCTGATCGACCTGGCTGGCGCAGTTATGGTACCTCCATGCGTGGACAGCGTCAACTAAATGTCTACATGGCCTATGCGAGTTATCTAGATATTACAAAGCTGCAAACTTCTTAAAAATATTACATAATATGAACAAAAGGGAAAGAAAATTCAGCATTTCAGTTGCCAATCAAGTTGATAGCAGAGTCCTCAATTTTCTTTCTCAATCCATATACTTATCTCCCTTTGAGTGTGACAGTTACATTGGAAAACCACCTTGAGACATGATCTTGCAGTCCCCTCTTTGATGGTGACAGAAATAATAGCAGTCTGAAACTAAGTAATAACAAGTTAATACAACAAACAAGAAAAACTACTCATAGCTAAGAATGAACTAGATAGGAATTATAACTACATAATATAAACTTGTAGTGTAGGAATGCAAACCATGAATGAACTATATAGTAGAGGATAGTTATGCCGTTGCCTAGGACGAACCAGAACCAGATACGAGATATAACGGTATGGATTGTGAACATGTATAACAGGACAAAAAGCATTAGACAAGTATGCCAACAATGAAATAAGAAATCAAAAAAGTGTTTCTTAGAATTTCAGTATAAACTAGCGAGGTCATTTCAACAAATATATATGGAAGCAGTGGTATCTCCTGGAATGCAAGAGACGTTGGGTGACTTAGAATTTGCGGTGAGCTACACAATGGCATGTAGTTACTGTCATAGATAAGAATGAACCACATAGAAATTATAACCGCATCATATCAAAACTTGTCGAGCAGGAATGGAAAACATGAATAAACTATACAGTAAATAATAATTATGCCATTGATTAGGATGAACCAGCATTAGATACAGAAAATATATAATGGCATGGCCGGTGGACCTATAGGTTGTGCAAACCAACATGTTCAGTGTTGCCTTTTTGAGCTCTACGCAAAGAAAAAGAAAATAGTCAGTGTTGCAGTTTTTAAAAAATCAGATGGGAACAACAAAATTATAATTAAACTAGTATGAAGAGTTTGAATGAATACTACAGGATAGTAGAACAATGTCAGGGAGGAAATAATAGCAGGAATTTATCTCAGGAATAACCAGATAGAGTCAGTAACTATGGGGTAGGGAATCCACACTAATATTTTCCTCTAACATTACATTTTGCAAGAACTACACAATAGCAGGCATTTACTAGTGTATAGAGTAGCTAAGATAAGAACATGTGCATGACAAAATAACAGACATGTGCATGACTTCAAATTTGTAGAGCAGTGAATGCAAACAAACATCTCTTGTATGTACTAGCACAAAGAACATGTGTGACCAGTGACTTGTATTTACTAGCATAATTACAAAAAATGCAGTTCACTGCGATAGGCTTGATCCTGCAATATATCTAACAAAACAAAAACGGGTTGGAGATTTGGTTACCTTGGTTGGAGAGGCGTCTAAGCATCATTGGTACCATGTGAGTGACATGCAGGTCACCGAGGGAAGCAGATCTTGGGCGATCGATGCCGGTGCAGTCAACAACGACGACTATGTAGCTGGTCACGAGCAGTGGATATGGAACTTGTTGAACTAGATCCCATCTAGTGGACAACGGTGAAGCTGCTTCGGTACGCTTGGGTAGCTTTTGGCGGCGGGGAAGCAGAGCATGAGCGGCCGATGATGCCATGGGCGCGGTCAGGGAGACCACAACCCTGGTGGAGTGGCAGAGAGACCTGGTGAACTAGATCCGATGGGGTGGGAGTCGATGAAGTGGCTCCGGCAGCCGTGCAATTTCAGCAGGGCGGTGCGCGTGGTGGTCGTGGAGATGAGGGCGTGGGAGAGAGGCCTAGGATTTTGGGAGAGCTAGCTAGAAAAACTGCGTAAATCGGTACAATGAAGATGAACAGAAAAATAATTACGATCATGCCCCCAAGCTACCGAATTTAGCGTCCCATAAGGCGTCGAAACAATGGGTAGAAAAGGAATTTTAACGTCAAAAGCTTTTGAAATGGAGGGGCGCGAAATGCTTCAAAGTCGGTCTTTGGTTTTGCCGCTCGATTGAGATTTTTGAATTTGGCTAATAATAGAAAATGGTAATTCCCCAATGGGAGATTTTTCCTAAGTTTTCGAAACGGTGGGGCAGGAAACACTTCAAGGTCGGTGTGTGATTTTGCCGCTCGACAGAGATTTTGAATTTGGCTGCCAGACAACTAATAATAATAGAAAGATGATTCTCCACGGTGGGAGATTTTGCCTCAAAGTTTTTGAAACGGCAGGGCAGGAAATGATTCAAGGTCGGTGTGTTAATTTGCCGTCAGATTGAGATTTTGAATTTGGCTACCGGACAAATAATAATACTGTAATAGAAAAATGGTACTTCACGATGGGATATTTTGTCTCAAAGTTTTTGAAATGGTGGGGCGGGAAATGCTCAAGGTCGGTGTGTGATTTTGCCGCTCGATAGAGATTTTGAATTTGGCTACAGGACAAATAATAATAATAGAAAAATGGTACTCCTCGGTCAGATATTTTGTTCAAATGTTTTTTAAACGATGGGGCGGGAAATGCTTTAAGATTGGTGTGTGATTTTGCCGCTCGATTGAGATTTTGAATTTGGCAAGGATCTAAGTAATACTAGAAAAATGGTGCTCCATCGGTGGGAGATTTTGCCTGAAAATGTTTGAAACGGAGGGGCACGAAATGCATATGAGTCGGTTGAGATTTTGCCACTCGATTTTACGATTTTGAATTTGGCTAGTGGCGAAGTAATAATAGAAAAAGATAGTTGTAGACTAGTACGCTATCTAGTCAGGAATTGAAGGCTGAGAGTCACATCAACGGACCATCCATTGCATAATTGCGTAGAACATTGGTAAATTTTGCTACTCAACTGAGATTTTGAATTTGGCTAGAGTACAAGTAATAATTCGAAAAAATGGTACTCCCTATGTTTAGGAAAAAAATATTCCCATAGAAAAAATAATGTTAACTCCATCTACGAAATTATTTGGGCTGTAGGTTTTTACCCTCGATTAAGATTTTGAATTTGGCTATAGTCCTAGTAACAAAAATTATGAGAGAACCCCACCACCCAACCCAGCAATTTTGCAGTATACGAAAGATTAAATGGAATTTCGCAGTATACGAAAGATTAAACATGGGGCCCAAATATTTCGTCTAGGTGGGAGCTTTTGCCTCTCGATTCAGAAATTGAATTTGGTAATAGTCCAAGTAATAACTGCTAGTAGACTGTACTTCCCTTTGTTCACGAATCCAAGGCCTGGTCACATCAACTGATCATCCAGGACCTTGTTCAAAGTAGCCTTTTTCTAGACGAAGGGGTAGAAAACTGGATACCATGATCTCAGATTCAAAAATATTACGGGGGACAGTGGGAGGATTTGCGGTTGTAGTATGGTTTTGAATGTGACTGCTCCAAATAATAGAACAGAAAAATTGTATAAGGTCTTTTTTTGCGGGTCGTACTCCATCTCTTCATCAATCCATTCAGACATGAAAGAAAATTTTGAGATCTGATTCAAAAATATAGTTCCATTTATCACATGACGCGTATAGATATGGTGTGCAACAAAGGGCTAAGACATTGTTTTGAGAACCTTAACCTTACGATCAATGATCCAGGACAACAGTACTTGTAACATAATGTACTGTATCATACTAGTACATATTGGTGCATCCACACATAACCAGTTTGTGGCATTAGTTGCACAAAACACAGAAATAATTTATTTTTTGCATCTAGCACAGTTTCTTTTGTGTCACATAAATATTCATAGTTCATATATATATAATATCAATAAATTAGTCATACATAGTAATAGCATCATCCCAATTTGCTAAAATCTCACGTCAACTCATACTTAACAAGATGAATAAGAGAGAAGCTCAATGTTCATACACCATTATTCATACATGCAAGCTCCATTTATTCATAGATTTCCCGTATTGGAGTAAATTACTAGCAAAGTCCACCTATTCATAATTGATACTAATGACCTTGCATCTCCACTAGTTCTTTCATTGAATTTGGCATGTATTTCTTCCTAAAATTGTTGGAAAGGATGGTAGATTCCAACAATGGTTTGATGATGCCAAGCAAAGTACAAATCATTGTCGTCATCCTCGTGCCATGGAGCTTCTCTCTTCTTCACCTTGCTAGGAAGAATCATCTAGATTAGAAAATTGACGAGCTTTAACCAAAAATGCTATGAAGAACCTTGGAGCTTATCTCTTCCTCACCTTGTTCTGGCGGTGCCAGTATGGGAAGGTGTTGGTGCGCGTCTAAGGGCTGGTGCCGGTGCAGCTGCTGGTGCCAGATCTAGAGCTAGTGGCAGCGCGGGTGCTCACGACGCCGCTCCTGCGAGCTCGGTCGAGGAGTTGCAACAGCGTGTAGTCATGCCAGAGGGTGCTTGGCCTCGAGGATCCGATCGTATCCTGTCAAATCCTGGCCACGGTGCGTCAAATCCGGCGAATCTCGGTGGTGCATTTGTGGCTGGGGAAAATGGCTCGTGTTGGCTGATTACGGCAACATAGGATACCAGGAGAAGCATAGAGGGTAGCTGGGCATTGGCGGAGCACAGATCCGGCGAAGGGCAGCGGGAAGGGGAGCTGGCTGACAGCGGACGTGCAGGTGGGGGAGAAAATATAAAGGACTCGAGGTCACGGTGGCAAGTCCTATATTTATTCTCCTCTAAACGATGATAGGAGTTAGAGTTAGGTTCAGTGAGGCTTTGGCCGTTAGAGGAGTAAATTTACTCCTCCATTGAAATTTTGGGGATGGGTTCGAGGTGCTCTAACCCATCAGGTTAAGATGTTTATTTCGGCCTGGTGCAAAAAATTAAGCCACAAAACGTGCTAGCCACAAAAAGGTTATGTTTTTGTGTTCTATGCAACAAATGCCACAAAGACTGGTGTTAGATGCAATTTTCTCCATCAGTATATAAAGCACCAATATTAAGTAGGCTAGCAATCCAGAGATCACACATTTAGAAATCATACTACTTCCATATTGGTGCATTATGTTCCCCAATAGTACATCCATTGATATTATAAGGATCTTTAGCAAGCTAAAACAGCTTTGCTAAAAAGGGATATATTTTGAAATAGAGGTAGTACATTATAAGGTACCATACAAATTATAGACATGTTGCAACAAGGAAACAACCCAAGTTCATAACAAGTGCAGACTAGTGCACTAACAAATACTTTCGGCTTCAGGTTCCATTTCACGACAAAGGGACTGACCTCAACTATTAGTGCTCAACCACAAATACTGAGCATCTTCATAACTTTCTCCTTATTTTCTATGGAGTGCTCCAGCCAAATTAAAATTTCTTCTAAATTTGTGATCAAACATTCATTGTATACACTTAGGGAAGATGATAACGATTGTTCATCTTGGAGTTTTTCCTCTAGAACTTGAATATGCAAAGAAATGGCCTTGAACTTGGACTTGAACTTGAACTTGGACTTTGACGAGCTCGCTGGGAACCTAGCATTACGCAGCAACATATTCTTGGCTATAGCACTATGTTGTAGTACCTTGGAAAATAAATCCACACATTCTTTCGGAGTTTTTACTAAACAGTCGTTCCTAGGATTTGCCAGCTCCTCTTTCAATTCAGACTGGAAAGTTTCAATTGATAGACATGTGTAAGAGAAGTGAATGTACTACAGAGAAACATGCATACATGTTTAACATGTGCATGAACTGCTATAATTGGCAGTGCTGATTACGCATCTTATACACTTCAGTAAAAAGATCATCTTGTCGTGTATCTTTTTTTGATGTCATTTACTAACATGACTAAAAATGTGGCTTCCTGTGTAAACACTGTGAGGTGTATGATGTGCCAACTGTTTGTACAATTCATAACTGAAACTGACATTAGTTGCAAATTATGAAGAAAAATGAAAAGAAAACTGAGAAGTAGTCCAAGCAAAGCTGCATATCAAACTAATACATACAAATCACTTCAAGTGCAACATCACAAAATGCAGAGAAGACTTACAACAACTTTCTTTACAATGACACCATATCTAGTCGTCTGGCATCCCTCAAATTTCTCTCGCAGAGTCAACTATTTTTTGGATCCCCATTAGACTTCGTCTGCATTTGGACGAGCAAAAATAAATTGCATCACATGGTGGAAACATTGGTTGAAAGATAAGATGCATACAGATTCCACAACATCAATTACATACTTATTTAAAATATACAGTACAGAACAACAGGTCCTTACCAATTGGTAGAGGTGCCTAATTATGCTGCGGGATCCTGTACGACTTAGTACTCGTACTTTATTATGGCTGGAACAGTTCCTTTGAGCGATGGCCTACAAAATGAGACTTGTAAAATACAGACATAAATACAAATTGACAATGCGATCTAGTCTCAGTCTTCTCAAAGCATACCTCATTCTTTTGATCAAGCCAGTGGTGGAGAAGATCACCCCACTGATCGTCAGCCATGTGATTCATTGGATACGTTCTTGTAACATCCTTAAAACACTTGCCAGAGAAGTGTTGCTTCTTTAGCCTGTGGCTCTACTGGTGCAAACATGCGGAGAACATGCTTTTGATAACAACCTTTACTTCCTCGCTATTCTCATCGAACATGAAAAATTTCAGTAGACAACAATGAGAAGCATATATAATAAACAAAAATATAATAAGACAAGGGACAGAGCAATGGAGTATGTCCAAGAGACAGATGACTTACATGTAACTTCTTTAGTAAACCTTCAAAATGCTCGAGGGTATTTCGGTGGTGTTTTCATGAGGGCAAGATGGGAATATCATTTCTCATGAAAATGCATGTGATCAATGCAATATAAGAAGATTCATGTGGATCTAGTGGCCTTCTGAATCCTGCTATAGATGTGATCGGAAGTCTTGATTTAGTTATTTCAAGCATCTGTTCAAGATTTTTTCCCATCGTCGGCCCCCTTGTTAATCTTCGTCGTAGTGCAACTAAAAAAATTACATCAAAATATCAATGGATACATATTACATATGAAAGGGCATGCTACTGCTAGTCTCTGAACACATAACAAATTTGGTGTCATGCTCATTTGCAAGGGAGTATATTTCCCTGTCAGTACTAAAGGTCGTTGGGAGATCATTATCAGTTCGTTGTTGAGAACCTGCTGTTGAAACTGGTTTTGCTGCCAATTCTTCCTGGGTAACTGGATGTGCTACTGGTGGTTGTGGGATGTGTATTTTTCTATTTGCAGCCGCCAGTGCAACTGGACCAACTGGTGCAGGATTAGGACAAAACTTTTTATGCTGATGTTTTGCATTTTTTGTATTTTTTGGCCTGGTTGTCATTTTCAACTAGATTAAGTAGAGTCTGAGACCTTGTTCTGACTCCGTTTCCTGCATTAGAAGCAAATAGCTTTTTAGATTTATCATAGAATCGTGTGACAAAAGAGGAAATTATTATGAGTACTTGCAGAGGTTGACAGCTCGAAAAGCAATGATTCCCATCACAACTCTAGTACAGTAACTTACTTTCGCTATGCGTACTCTAACCATATGTCACCCTGAGTGAGAAGAAAACACATGAAGTTCCTATACAATCGACTAACCTACAGGCTTGACTATAATATTGATACCATAACTAGCAGGGCCCGCCTGGTTACACTCTAAACAAGGATCCATGACATACTAATTCGGCTCAGGACATGAGCTAGAGTTGATGTATACCAGCTGTGTAATCTATAAACTTGTACGCCCCAACTAGAATCATTTTAGGAGATATTTGACAAATGTCAGAGGAGCTTCATAACGATGGTAATGAAGGCTCTAGCAAACTTTAGTAACGATCGAGTATATGAGTGTCGGGGGCATGACCCCCGGATACCCCAACTAGACAAGAACTAAGACAGGCGGCTCGCGTCTGGCTAGCAGATCATAGCCGGACACAGGCACTTCGTACCGGTTACCAGCTGGTAGCCGGAACCAGGAAGGGCGGCAAGATATGAGGCTAGCTACACAAACATAGCTGGGCACAATCAAGAGGTCAGGGCAACGTGCTGCACAGTGCACGGTATGCCCTGGTACAGCGACAAGACCCCCAACTACGAGGCCATATCAAAGACTTTGCTGGTGACACGGGCACAGTGGCCGGATGCTGACGACAGGCTCGCACGGCGTTCACTGTACCCATGACCACCCGCACGACTTGTACTTCAACATGATATACCATACCGAGTATTGTAGATGACCAGCCGGCTAGGGATCGCCTATGGGACCTGCTAGCCGGACTGGCCAGTGAGACCGTTGCCCCTCTGCCTATATAAGGAGGGAAAAGGCTCTTGTAGCAAGGGTTGGACTCTGAGCATTTAAGAGGTAGCTAGTTCATACAGCTCGCGGAGCGATTGTACCTCGTATTCTAATCATAGTCAGATCGGCAGGAGTAATAGTTTTACCTCACCACGAGGGCTCCGAACCTGGGTACTTCTTGTGTCTCATTACACTTGCCCGTTTATGGATGTCGTCAAGAGCTTCCCTGCTAGTCCCCGCACCTCTATCTAACCTTCTTAGGTACTGCCGTTTCCAATATAAGGAAAGTTGGCGCCCACCATGGGGCTTGATGGCTTCGAGCAGAGCCACATTCCGCACGAGACCCTGCACTTCAGCCGATGACTGCGTGGCCTCCGGCCTCGTTCTTATGCTCAGAAACTTTGACTGCGTCATCGACAACGCGTCGTGTTTCGCCGGATCCACCTTTCTGGCAAACCGCTCCATCCTGCTATTCAACAACCTCCCTGTCTACGTCACCACCATGTCGGAGCGTTTCCCTAGGGAGATTGTCTCCGTCTCGGAGTCTCTGCTCCCCAGTAGCGGAATTTCCATCGCTCCACACGGCGCTGAGGTCATGATGGCCGGATCCAGCTCCCAGCCTCGCCGTCCTCAGGAGCAGGGCAGCGACAAGGCCGGAACTTCCACCCCACCGCGGCCGAAGAACCCGGTGGAGGAGGCCATTGACCGACTCCTCACTTCGGTTAAGCTCGGGGACAACCCAGAGGAGGCGGAGGCGAACTTCACCATGGAGAGGCAGCTCCTCCTACAGGAGGCCATCGAACTGGCAGCCACCAAGAAGCAAGTCGACATCACCATGCGCGAATACGACCGCGCTCACAGACACACTCCGGCTACCAAGGAGCCGAGCCAGCACGGACAAGTGGGACACTGGGGCGGTGAGCTAGTCGGAAGGATGGAGAGGGATGGCAAGCCGGATCCACCGCCTCTCCTTGTTCAACCCACCTACGGCACGCCCATCAAGAACCTGCACGCGGCGGACGAGCTTCCCAACATGGAGGGAAAAGAGCGAGACCAGCAACAAGCCCGGGTACAGGAGCTCCTCCGGATCGTGGATGAGCAGGCCGACGCCATCCGGCAGATGCACGAGGACCTCAGCTGCTCTAGCGGAAGCAAGCCACCTGGCAACAGGCAGGGCACACCCTACGAGACCTAGTAGGCGTCCTCTCCTCCGGCAAGATCCCGCAGCAGGTGCCGCGACTCGGGTTGCAAGGGCCAGCCGCGCCAGGAGAAAACGGTGAACAGCAACCCACCACCTCGCCGACCACCCACCGGAGCGCCATGACCTACCGGTTCCCGTCTCTCAGGCCAAGTAGGAGCGTCCAACCCGGACCGTCCGGATGCCCATGACCGCATCAAGCTCCTAGCTCAAGCGCGCATCACGGAAGAGGAACATTCCACAGGGCTGCTTTGTTTCGGATCTCGCATCTAGAATGAAATGTTTCCGGATAAGTTTACCCTGCAGCGGGACACACCCAAGTATGACAACAGCATGAAGCCAGAGGACTGGCTGACCGACTACACCACGGAAGTCGGCATCGCCCATGGGAACAAGCGCATAGCGGTGTGCTACATCCCCCTCATGCTAACCGGCTCCGCAAGGACATGGCTCAATAGCCTCGCGCCCAAGAGCATCAACGCCTGGTCGGACATCGAGAGGGTGTTCGTCTGCAAATTCAACGGCATGTACAAGCGTCTGAGTTGCCCTCGTGATCTAGCCCTGTGCATCCAGGGCGACCATGAGTCGGACCGCGAGTACCTCACCAGGTGGACCGAGCTGCGGAACACTTGCAAGGGCATCCTAGAGAGCCAGGCGATCAGGTTCTTCATTGAGGGGTGCCGGGAAGGCACCATGCTTCGCCACCGGCTACTGTGTGACGAGTCGAAAACCATGGCGGAGCTCATGATGGTTGCGGACTAGTACGCCACGACCAACACCGCGATGAAGAAGCCCCTCCAGGTGAATGCCGACGGCCAACCGACTCCGACAGAGCCGGCTCACGACTGACCAAGTAACCCGGGCGAAGAAGTCGGATCCTCTAGGCGGCACGGCAACGAAAACCGGTTCGATCGGGACTGCCAAGCCGATCAGCAAAAGCCCCGCTACCACGTGAGGTATGTCAATGATGTGGAGGGTGCGTCCGATGGACCGACTAGCAACGCAAGAAGGCAGAAGCTGCGGTTCACCTTTGAACAAATGTTCGATGGGTGCAAGTGGCAAGCGGACCCTTCAAACCAGCTACTCACACCACCCGGAACTGCAGCTAGACCCGCCAGATGAAATACAAAGGAGGCCAACCCCATCTACCACCACTCCTCCCGGCGGACTAGCACCACCGGCTAGGGGAGCCGGCAACAACGCCAATGGCGGCAACAATAACAACGGCTACTCTCAGCCACACAACGCTTACCACATCTTCAAGACCGAGCCAGACGATAAGCACAGCCGTGGGCAGCGCTCGAGGGAGGTCAACACCATCGCCTCCCCCATTCCCTAGTACCTGAACTGGCCGGAGACACCCATCACCTAGAGCCGAGAAGATCAGCCGGATCACCTCCCGAATCATGGGGGCTACGCCATGGTGTTGGACCCCCTCATCGTCTCCAACGAGCGCACCTGCCTCTTCTCGCGCATCCTCATCGACGGGGGCAGCAACCTCAACTTTCTCTATCGGTCCTCCTTAGAGAAGCTCGGCATCCGTGATTGCGACCTGCACCCGACTACCACGACATTCCACGGTGTATTGCCGGGGCCGGCTTGTGCCCCGCTGGGTAAGATCCAGCTGGACGTCGTCTTTGGAACCAATGAGAACTTTCGGTGCAAGCCGGTATGGTTCGAGGTGGTGAACCTAACAAGCTCCTACCATGCTCTCCTCGGGCGTCCCTCCCTCGCCAAGTTCATGGTCGTCCCCTACTACGCATACCTCAAGACAAAGATGCCGGGGCCAAAGGGTGTAATCACCCGTTGGCTGCTTTAGGTAGTCCATGGAGTGCGCGTCAGCTGGCTCCAAACTGGTCAAAGCCCTCATCATAGCCGAGGAGAAGCGCGAGATCATGCGCAATGTGGCCATGGATCAGCAAGAGGTGCCGGCTAACAATAAGCCAACTGGTGACGCGGCTTTCTAGCCGGCCAAGGAGACGAAGAAGATCCTTCTGGACGCCACCGACCCGACCAAGTTCGTCATCATCAGTGCCGGCTTGGACAGCAAACAGGAATGCACACTCGTCGACTTCCTCCGTGAGAATCGGGACATCTTCGCATGGTCACCCAAGGACATGCCAGGTGTTCAGAGGGAGTTTGCCGAGCACTCACTCCAAGTGCGGCCGGATGCCAAGCTGGTCAAGCAGTCCCTGTGCCGGTTCACGGAAGAGAAGAGGAAGATCATTGGTGACGAGATCACCCAGCTCCTCGCACCTGGGTTCATCATGGAAGTATACCACCCGGACTGGCTGGCCAACCCACTCCTGGTGTTGAAGAAAAACAAGACCTGGTGCATGTGTATCGACTACACCAGCCTGAACAAGGCGTGACCGAAACACCCCTTTGCTTTGCCCCATATCAATCAGGTTATCGATTCCACAGCCAGTTACGACTCGTTATCCTTCTTGGACTATTATTCTGGTTACAATCAGATCTGGTTAAACCCGGCTGACCAGATTAAGACGTCATTTATCACCCCGTACGAGGCCTTCTGTTATGTAACCATGGCTTTCGGTCCAAAAATGCAGGTGCTACCTATCAGCGTTGTATGCAGAAATGCTTGCACTCACAGATCAGCCAAAACATGCATGCTTACGTGGATGACGTCATCATCAAGACTAAGGAGAAACGACCCTCCTCGAAGACTTGGGGGAAATGTTCGGCAACCTCTACCGGTACCAAATGAAGCTGAACCTGGAGAAGTGCGTCTTCAGCGTCCCATCCGACCAGCTACTCGGTTTTCTTGTTTCGAAATGAGGGATTGAGGCAAACCCGGAGAAGATTGCAGCCATCAAGAGGATGCAGCCGCCCAAGAGCTTGCTCGTTGTCCAAAAGTTCACCGGATGCCTGGCCTCCCTTAGCCGTTTCGTCAGCCGGCTAGGGGAAAAGGCACTCCCGCTGTACAAGCTGATGAAGAAGACGGACAAGTTCTCCTGGACCTCACAAGTCGACACCGCCTTCCATGACCTCAAGAGCATGCTATCCAAATTGTCGGTTCTAGCCACGTCGGCTAGCAAGGAGCCGATGTTGCTCTATATAGCAGCCATCAGCCGGGTCGTCAGCGTCGTCCTGGTGGTAGAGCACCCCGAGGAAGGCAAGGCTCAGCCGGTTTAGAGGCCCGTCTACTACCTCAGCAAGGTCCTCTCCCTCTCCAATTAGAACTACCCCACTACTAGAAGATGTGTTATGGCGTCTACCTAGCGTGCAAGAAGCTCAAGCACTACTTCAAGGAGCATCCGATTAAGGTGGTGTGCACCGCACCTTGTTCGGAGATCATCGGCAACAAGGACGCCATCGGACGAGTCGCAAAGTGGGCAATCAAGCTCGCCACCTACTCCATCCAGTATGAGCCAAGGCTCATGATCAAGTCCCAAGCCCTGGCGGACTTCCTCGTAGACTGGGCTGAAACCCAGTACCTGCCACCGGTTCCCGACTCGCATCACTCGAGGATGCACTTCGACCGATCGAAGATGCTCGGGGGCTTGGAAGTCGGCATCGTCCTCACCTCGCCCAAGGGAGACCCGCTATAGTACGTTCTCTAGATCCACTTCAAGGCCTCTAACAACATCTTTGAGTACGAGGCACTGGTGCATGGCCTCTAGCTGGCCAGGGAGATTGGCATCAACCGGATCCTTTGCTTCGGCGACTCGGATCTGGTGGTGCAGCAAGTGTCCGGTGAATGGGATGTCCGCGACGTGAACATGGCCCTCTACCGATTCCACATGCAGAAGCTTAGCGCTTGTTTCTACGGATGTGAGTTCCATCACATCCCTCGCATAAACAACGATGCAGTCGATTCGCTGGCCCAAATCGGGTCCACCCGGCAGGAGATCTTGCCAGGGGTCTCCTTGGAGCATCTGCGCAAGCCCTCCATCACCTCGTCTCCCAAGTCGGATTCCATTGTCTGGGCTGGAAGCGCGCCGACTGACGGCTCAGCAGAACCAAAACCCTCGGAACCGGCAAAGAAGAAGGCTCGCCCCCACAGGAGTTGGAAGTCATCCGGCTAAGGGAGTTTAGCCGGACAAAGATAGTCGGATGATTGTAACCAGCAAGGGCGAAAAACATCAAAAACAAAAGGTCATAAGGAAGAACAAGAACAAGAAAACAACATATTAAGATAAGGGTATTCGAAGCTCCTAGAGGTTCAACCGACATCAACAATAGTCGGCATAGACAACAAGTTCAGCAAAAGGAAAATTACTTAATATGTTGTTCGCAGCGGCCAACTTCTGCTCCAGCGACCGGTTCCTGAAAAAGAGGTATGGGTGGATGTTTGATATTCTATGAAAACAAGTACAAAGGAATCCTTAGGAAAAAATCCTATGGGAATCAATCCTACAAATCACTCAGTCGTCGTAGGAAAAATTTATATAGGATTTAATCCTACAAAATTCCTAGGGAAATCCTTTGGCTCAAACGGACCCCTATGGTGGAATCAAACACACTTTGGTTCATATGAATTCCTATAGGATTGGAGTGTGCATGACATTGCAATCCTTCATTTTTTATACTCCTACGATTATCCTATCCTACGAATCAAACATGTACACTCGCATTTTAGGGAAAAAATACTACGATTTAGTATACTACCTCCATGCCGGTTCATTAGGCAAATACGTACTCAAAGAAAATAATTTGACCATAAATTTGGTCACCAATTTATGAATTGTATGTCACAAAATTGTAACATTGGAATCGTCTTTCCAATATAAATAATTTGGTTATTAAATATAATTATATATTATTGACCAGATTTACGGTCAAACTATGTTCTTGAAGTATTTGCATAATAATTTGCACGTGAGATGTGTGTTCTCTTGTGAGACCTTTAGCTTTGTTCACATGGTTGGTGTTTGTATCAACCTTATCTGATCCATAAACTATACTCGGTACTTGGTTTTTAATAAAAGGGATGTGTGCATCCTTTGAGTACAGAGGCTGCGGTATCCCCATTTCAAAAAAACAAACGTGAGACTCAAATAAAACACTATCATGTCATCTCTAGCTATGATATGGAAAGTATGACATATCATCACTTATAAAATTATAATAGGTAAAGCTCAAAAGACTATTAAAGAATTTTGAGCCACATCATATCCATAAATTATTAGGTGTATACTTTGTTCTTGGTACATAATAATACTCAAAAAAATTGTAACATGCTTATACAAATGATAGTGAAGATTCTAGAATGGTTGAGAATTGTGTTTTGAAGTTTTAGAATAGTGTTCATTGTGCTAAAGACTATCCATTGAATCTTCTAGATGCTAAAATGGAAAAGATCTAGAGGTTAGATATGTTGTGATTTGCAAGTCTTTATCCAGCGGTCAACCTTCAAAGTTACTCGTACACTATATAGTAGTAAGGTAAGATAAGAAAGTTTGACCTAGTTTCACGACATCATTTCCTTTTTCTATAGTTTCCTTTTTTTTGTGACGGACTCATTGCAGTTGAGTCGGTCCAAGAAATTAATCATAAATTCTGGGTATGTGCCAGGGCACAAGGGGCATAGTCGTTGTCACATAAAAACTAATACACGCTTATTTTTTCATGGATTTGTTCCATTTTTCCGTAACAGGGTGACAAATTGTCGAGACGACCATTGCTAGAATATTCATTCATCATCTTGTTCTTGCAACTCTCATTTTTTACTCATATATGTACCTCTCTCCGCTCTTTATTAGATCCTATGTACTCCCTCTATTCCAAAATATAAGATGTTTTAGCTTTTGTGAAATGAATATATCTAGACACCTTTTAATATGTAGGCCTCTCTCCTCAAGAGAGAATTATCCCACCAAGTTGACACTGTAGAATAAAGGCCATATTTGTAGCTAACGCATAATCCTACTCCCTTCGTATCAAAATAGATGTCGCAAGTTAGTCAAATTTTGGAAGAATCTATATACAACTATAACCAAATAGTGTTTTCCAATTTTGTCGACCAAATAGCACACATGCAGTTAAAGGTCGAAGTGATTTGAAAAATCACCTGAATCTCTTTTAAATGGCTATAAAAGTGGTTAACCCCTTAATGTATAAATTGTGGAGAGTGTACATATGTTCAGGAGGGATCCCCAACAGTTACCTCTTCCTTCCGCTGTAAGCATTGGCACAATGATTATACTACACTGTAGCTATATAGACACAAAGTTGGGGTCCTGATCTAAAGTCACCATTAATGGGATACCGCTGACATTGCCATTAGTAGGACCAAAACCAAAGATGGCGGAAGAATGGAGGCTCTTTTTTTGAGTAAAGAACAATGGAGGCTTTGAGCAAGTGAAGTTGGTGAGATGCAGCATGACAACGATGGCAACATAGCTACCGCTCTGCATAGAAGCAATAATAACTAATTATAGTACTGTAGGAAAGATAATCACACCCAAAATTGGTTTTGGCAACATTGCGGCTAGTGATGCATGTCACATTCAACAAATAACCATATATTTTACCAAAAAGTACACATACATTCATACTACTAATAAAGGTTTTTCAATTACTGGGGCAATATTGCAATCTATATATCTGATCATGAACTAGTCCCTCTGTTCCATAATATATAAGCCTTTTTCGTAAGCTGTTTTAGCTCTGTAAATAGACTTACATTGTGAAAACAGATGGAGTACTGACTAAGGTCTTCCAGGTGCCGGCTCATTGATGGAGATCGATGATAGTTTAACGCTTCAGCTTTGCCAGCTCGGCCATGAGTTTGTCCTTCTAGTCCTCGAGGTCCTGGATCTATTCGAAGCTTATGCCCAATATCTCCATCATGCCGATGTTCCGCCGCTTCAGCTCGTCACGCTCAATCAAGTATTCCATGGCGAGAATCCTGAGGAGGCTAAGCTCGACCTTGTCAGTGGCTAGTTTGGAGTAAAGTATAGTGCACTCCTTGACGAGGGTGCTTCTGTCTACTGTCTTGATGCAGAAATCGCCCATTATCTTTTTCACAATAAACTCAATCTCAAAGCCAATATTCTATTAGATGAATATGGAGCATAAATTCAGAAGTGTACCTAGAGAACTATCAAGGAAGAGAGATGTAGAATCACAAATCGAATGATTTCTTACCTTGTGGCTGTACCGATCGGCCTCCATTGGCGATGATGAAGATGATTAGGAAGACAGGAGTGCCACAGGAATGCAAATTCTGCCCAACCTAAAACAACATTGAGAAAAAATGTACTAGTAGGGAAATGAGCGAATCAAGAAACGGTCAAAGACATAGAAAGTTGCCCAAGCATGAAGATTTACCTAAAGGTATCAATGGCCATCAGCGACGATGAAGATGATTCTGCAGGCAGGAGTGCTGAGGGAATTCAAAGACCATCCGACCTAAAAACACCATTGAGGAAGAATGTGCTTTTTTAGGTAAATGAGCAAATCAAAAAACGGTCAAAGACATGGAAAGTTGCACAAGAATAGAGATTTACCTAAAGGTATTTGTCCCTGGATGCGGCGGCTTCGAAGAACCTTGACTTGAAGATCTCTCACCTGCAGCCGAGGGATTCGACTGGGACCCTATGATCATTGCATCACTTGGTACTGGCAGCAACATAATGGCAGAACGACAAGCCGACTTCTTCTCTTCTGCCAGCTTCGCCGTCGCGGCACAAGCCCTTCTATGGTGGGACTTGTTCCCGAGCATGCAGGTGAAATAGCACGGCAAAGGAATGAAAACGGGCAAACCAATCTGGTCGAGAAGAGCTACAGTCACGAAGAGGAGGAGGAAGAAGGTCGAGTCCATGAGAGGTGGCCTCTGGGTATCCACGCGAGTAAAAAACCATTTCCATTCAGATACAGTACTTGACGCAAAAATCGAAGAGACAGTCCTAAACAGTTGTCACCCCTAGCATGATCTAGACATCCACTATAAAGTTGAATGTGTCTTGCACGGGACTATAAAATTATAATTATAATAGGTGAAGCTCAAAAAATAATTTTAATTTTGAGCCACGTCTATAAAGTATCGGGTGTATATTTGGTTCTTCTACTTTGTACTATATCATATAGAAATCAACCTAGCTACTCCTACCTAATACTCGACGTGCTCTATAGAAATGATAAAAAAGATTCTAGAATTATTGAAAAGTGTGTTTTGAGATTTGTACATAGCGTTCATTTTGTTGAAGACTAACAATAGAATCTTCTAGATGCTACTCCCTCATTCAGAAATATAAGAATTTTTAGCTTTGTGAAACTAATGTATCTAGATGTCGGCCTATAGACTAAAAGACATCTAGATACATTCGTTTCACAAAGCTAAAATGTCTTATATTTCTAGACGGAGGGAGTAGAATGGATAGAAGATCCAACAGTTCATTAGCAGTGTTGGGATTCACGAGTCTAGTCCAACGGTCAAAATTCAAAGTTATTTGTATTATACACTATACAGTGTGATCTTTTTCTTTTACTACTATAATAGAGCAGTTTTGAATTGGATCCATAGCACAAATTTTGACTGTTGGGATGTTAGATCCAATGGTTCAGAGCAGCTGGATTCGTATTGAACAACTAGTACGTATCTAGAGAAAACTTCACCATGTTCTAGAACCATCATGTCAACACGCCCCCTAAATTTCATAGCACAGTAGGTTGTATTCTGAATATGTGTAGATAGTTATTATTAATAGCACCAATCCTGACCATTGGGCTGTTAGATCCAATGGTTCAGAACAGCTGGATCCATATTGAACAGTACCTATAGAGCATACTCCACCATGTAACCCCCCCCCCAAATCTTAGCACAGTAGGCAATATTCTCAATATGTGTAGATATTTATTATTAATATATTTAATGTATGCCTTTTTTCTTTAACAAGACTATTGGTTAATAATAATAACTTAATGTTTGTTAAATCACATTTCATACAACATATACGTGTGCGGCTCATGCCTTTTAGTAGTAGAATTAATGTATGCTTTTTTCTCTAACAAGACTATTGGTTAATAATAACAACTTAATGTTTGCTAAATCACATTTCATACAGTATATACGTGTGTGGCTCATGCCTTTTACTAGTAGACTTAATATATGCCCTTTTCCTCTAACAAGACTATTGGTTAATAATAACAATTTAATGTTTGCTAAATCACATTTTATACAATATATATGTGTGTGGCACGTACCTTTTACTAGTCCATTCTAGCTAGCATCTAATAGAAGATACACTATGGATAGTATATTATTTTACCTACTATAGTGTACGAATAACTTAGAATATTCACCGTTGGATCAAGACTCGCGAATCCCAACATTGCCAACCGGTTGGATCTTCTTTTCCATTATGGCATTCAGTAGATACTATTGATAGTCTTTCTTATCGTATCTTACAACTATATTTTTTGCGCATAACTTTTAATATTGATCGGTTGGATCAAAACTCGTGAATGACAACATTGCCAATCATTGGATCTACTATTCCATTGTAGCATCATTTCTAGAAAATACTATTGTTTATCTGATCTTATCTTACCACTATATAGTGTACGAATAACTTCGAGTATATTGACCATTGGATCAAGACTCATGAATCCCAATATTGCTAGTTGTTGGATCTTCTTTTCCATTCTACTAGCTAGCATATCTACTAGAGTATATTATGGATAGTACGTATTTAGCACAATGAACGCAATGCACAAACCTCAAAAAACACTATTCCATCATTCTACTCCCTTCGATACAAATTATTGCTCTCAGATTTGTCTAGATTCGGATGTATCTAGCACTAAAACATGACTAGATACAACCGAATCTAGACAAATCTAAGAATAATAATTTAGATCGGAGGGAGTAGAATAATCTTCTTAGACGTTTCTTTAGACCATATGTTACCAAAATTTTCAAGTATTAGGTATATAGCTAATAAATGTTTACTTCTACATGATACAAAGTACAAGAACTAAATATACACCCATACTTTATAGATAATGTCGATCAAATTTAATTTTTGTGATCTAGATTTACCTATTATATAACAAAATTGTGCCACTATATAGTTTGCGAATAACTTTGAATATTGATCAGTTGGATCAAAACTCTCGAATCCCTTGCCAGCTATTGATTTTCTTTTCCATTCTAGCATTATCTCTAGAAGATACTATTGTTTACAAGTCCTACACTACTATATAGTGTACGAATAACTTTGAATATTGACCATTGGATCAAGACTCACGAAAATCAACATTTTCAGCCATTAGATCTTCTTTTCCATTCTAGCATCTAGAATATTCTATTGATAGTCTTTATCACAATGAATATTATGCACAAACCTCAAAACATACTTCTCAATCATTCTAGAATTTTCTCCCTTGTTTCTCTAGACCATGTTACCAAAATTTTCAAGTTTTAGATAGCTAATAATCGTTGACTTCTACATGATATACAAAGTACAAGAACCAAATATACACCCATCTTATCTTACCACTATAAAGTCTATGAATAACTTTGAATATTGACCGTTGGATCAAGACACGCGACTCCCAACATTTCTAGCCGCTGGATCTTCTTTTTCATTCTAGCATCTATAAGATTCTATTGATAGTCTTCATCACAATGAATGCTATGCACAAAACTCAAAACACACTTCTCCATCATTCTAGTGTCTTCTCTCTCGTTTCTTTACATCATGTTACCAAAATTTTCAAGTTTTAGATAGCTAATAATCGTTGAATTCTACATGATATACAAATTACAAGAACCAAATATACACCCATACTTTATAGATGTTGATCAAATTTATATTTTTTCTGCTTTACCTGCTATTATAATTTTATATAGTGATGATATGTTAGTCTTCTATTATATGAGTCTCACGTGCAGGGTACGTCCAATTTACTAGTACTTTATAGATGTTGATTAAATTTATAATTTTTATTGCTTTATCTATTATATTATTATATAGTGATGATATGATAGACGTATATTATCTGAGTCTCACATGCAGGCCACGTGCAACTTACTAGTCCATATGCCCTACACGTGACACTCAGATAATATACGTGTGATATATCATCACTATAAAACATTATAATAGGTAAAACAGAAAAAATATAAATTTGATCAACATCTATAAAAAAATGGGTGTATATTTGGTTCTTGTACTTTGTATACTAGTAAGTTGCATGTGCCTGCACATGAGACTGAAATAATAGACATTTGACATATCATCACTATATAAAATTATAGAAATTTCTATTTTCGTGCCCTCGGTTCGTTACTTGTACTCAGTTTTCCCCCGCCGCTTAGTTTTTCCTCACTTTTTCCCATCTCCTTGTAAGAAACTCTCACATGGTGTAAAATTCACCATCCATCAGCCTTGTCGTTACATGCTGATAAATGGGGCCGTGTTCAGTTGGGTCCCGTAGTGAACCATCGCTGTTACATGCTGATGAGTAGGGCTGTGTTCTGACCGTGTCCCGTAGTGTACCCTTGCCGTTACATGCTGACAAGTGGGCCGTGTTCAATTGATTCCCGTAGTAGACACCTCTCTCAACTTATCCAGATCAGCATCAGATCCATAGCTTATCCACGTTAGCGTCGGACCCACAGCTTATTCACATGAGCGCCAGATCCACAGCTTATCCATACGAGCGCCCGATCCACAGCTTACCTAGGTTGGTGTTGTAAGATGGGACCCCAAGCCAGCCCCGTGCCTGCGCCCTTTGTCTAGATTCATTTTCATATAGTGAAATATAATGCATATACAAAAATTATACAACTTTAAACTCTTTTAAATCGCACTTAGGACATAATAATATTGTGCTAATAAAATCCTGATCATTTATCATTTCCATGGAGTGAAGTATAATGCATAAACTTGCGTATACAAAAATTATACACCTTTGAACTCTTTGAAATCGCACTTAATATGTGATAATGTCGTGCTAAGAAAATCTTGAGAGATTATCATTTTCATAGAGTGGAATGTAATGCACGAACTTGCATATGTGAAAATTATAAACCTTTGAACACTTTTAAATCGCACTTCATACGTGATAATGATGTGCTAACAGAATTATGAGAGATTATTATTTTCTCCCCCATATTCATAGAGTGGAATGTAATGCATAAACTTGCATATACAAAGTTTATACACCTTTGAACTCTTTGAAATCGCACTTAATATGTGATAATGTTGTGCTAAGAAAATCTTGAGAGATTATTATTTTCATAGAGTGGAATATAATGCATAAACTTGCATATACGAAGTTTATACATCTTTGAACTCTTTGAAATCGCACTTAATACGTGATAATGTTGTGCTAAGAAAATCTTGAGAGATTATTATTTTCATAGAGTAGAATGTAATGCATAAATTTTCATATACGAAAATTATACACCTTTGAACTCTTTGAAATTGCACTTAATATGTGATAATGTTGTGCTAAGAAAATATTGAGAAATTATCATTTTCATATAGTCGAATGTAATGCATAAACTAGCATATACGAAAATTATACACCTTTGGACTCTTTGAAATCGCACTTAGGTCATGATAATGTTGTGCTAATAAAATCTTGATCATTTATCATTTCTATGGAGTGAAATATAATGCATAAACTTGCGTATACAAAAAATTTAAACCTTTGAACACTGTGAAAATGCACTTAATAACGAGATAATGGTTTTAAACTTGCATATAGCAAAATTTTGAGAGATTGTCATTTTCTCCCCCCATTTTCATAGAGTGGAATGTAATGCATAAACCTGCATATACGAAAATTATACACATTTGACCTCTTTGAAATCGCACTTAATACGTGATAATATTGTGGTAAGAAAATCTTGAGAGATTATCATTTTCATAGAGTGGAATATAATGCACAAATTATACACCTTCGAACACGTTTCCTTCAAATAATATTCAAGTTCATTTATTTATGGATTTAAAGTACAGGTGGCAAAGTCGTTATTTTGCATGGATAGAGGGGTGCCCCCGATAGATATAGGGGTTAGCATGTCCGCTAGATCATATAGGATCTATAGTTGGTGGACACGATCTGCGTGACAACTATCTCAACCAATCAGAGCGTAGCAGCGAACATGAGCACATGTGGGAGAGATTGATACTAAGAAAAGGGAAAACTTAGTAGCACTTAAGAACAAAGGGCAAAACTGAGTAAAACTTAAAAACCAAGGGCAAGACTGACAAAGGGATTCAAATAGAAAAATAGAAAAAGATTTTAAAAATGGAAAATGAGTCTTTTATACAATAAAATACATCTTGGCATACATCAAACTATTTACAATTCAAATATACACCGGTTTGATAATTATTTCCTCATTCAGACAAACTATGTTTTGGGGAGGGTTATTTTGGGAAGAGGCTTGAGTAGAAAGCATGAACCTTCATAGATAGTAGGTAATTTCAGAAGTGGTGATTTAGGTTAAAACTTGGTTTATATACATTTCTTATGGTGGCAGGTCACATAATAATACTCCCTGGGTAGATGCCACTATGTTTTGCTCTTTTTGAATTTCTTGTGCATAAAATGACTCAATTAGCTAGCTAAAACCTATTCATTGACTCTTTGTTGACCAGCCACCGGAGGGTAAAACTGAGTATATTTTACACGGTAGTGTTAGTACTAGAGGGCAAAACTGAGTACAACCAAACTACCAGTGTTACACTCGAGGGAAAAACTGAGCACAACTAAGTTGCCAAGGTTAGCCACGCGGGAAAAATGTGACTCATGGTACGTGTGTGTGGTGCACGGGGAGGTAGCGGACACGTATGGCCGTGCACGGTGCAGTAGGATACACAGTTACGCGGTGCACGGTGGTGCAACGAAACATCACTTCCCTTCTCCTTTAATAGAGGTCTCCTCACTCTCACTTATCACTCAATCGCTCACTCAACCGTCACCACTATCTCATCACCTTCTGCAAACCCCCAAGAAAACCCCAACCACACCAGCGATGGAGAAGAACGGCACGGTGGCTATCGGAGCCTCCAAGGCCATCGCCGAGGAGGCCCTCGTCCCCATACAGGCCCCCATCTAGGCATCGAAGGCAGCTGTCGTCCCCATCCTCGCATCCGCCGTAGCCGCCAGTGAGGAGGCCCCCGCCGGTCTTGAGCAGATCCTGCTCGGCAGGGACCCCTATGAGGAGGTTCATTACATAAGGCCGGAGAAGCCCTACGACACCAGCATCCCCGACCCATGGTCGGAGGTAACCAGGGTATTCTCCCCTTCCCTTGTTCTTCCCCTGTTCCCATCATTGGATGCTAGATCGTATGTTATTAGGGCTCGGCTATTCATATTTTTACAGTAGGTAATCCTCTTGTGTTAGATCTCGTATTTTGATGAATCCCCCTGTTCATATTTGAACCCCCTGTTCATAATTGGGATCAGTATTCAATTTGGTTTGAGATTTGGGGAATAATCAGGAGATCTCAATCAGTTAATTTATGCAAATAATCAATCCCGATAATTAAAGTATCTCAATCATGTCCTTATTGCACTCTACTATTTTTTCCAACAAGAGGATAGTAGCGATGTCCACAGCGATGACAAGTCTAAGGACACCAAGACTCGCCATGTGCTGAGGCGGCTGAAGTCCGGCCAGTACAACAACTTCTTTGTCGGCGACGTGTACAGGTGCCCCTTCTGCCCCACCAGGAGGCTCCGTGCCACGGAGTTCAACTCCCTCGTGAAGCATGCCAAGGACGTGAGGATCTGCGGCGAGTTCGTGAACATCCACGGCTTCATAACCAAGCACCAGGCGCTTGGTCTTCACCTCCACAACCTCCAGAAGGTGGCTATCGAGTAGGGTCACGTGCCTCCGATCAAGCCCAAGCTGCCCAAGGTCAAGGGACTAGGCATCAAGAAGGGGAGGACGCGGAGGCCCTCTTGGCAGAGGCCATGAGGGGCCACTGATCTACTGCTACTATTTTAAAGCAGTTTCTTTTGTCTTGTCTATGTTGAACTTGTCCACTGCTGCTACTAAGCAGCCTAATTGTCGAACCTCGTTAAGTACCATACTATATAACCTATATTAGCTGCTTTATCTACATATGCTCTGTTTACTGAATTTATTTATGGTGATGGTTAGATTTGCTGCTCTACATTTGCTACCAGATTGGGGAAAAATGAGGGCAAAAGGAACAATGAATAAAGAGAGAAGCTTCTCTAGATTTGCTACCTTTTTGGGCAAAAAACACAACTGTTAGCGAGAGAGAGAGAGGAAAATGCGCTCTTAAAAAGGGCAAACATAAAAATAACAAAAAATAAAAAACTTCCAATTTATGCGACAAAGTGCACGTAACCACCAAACGCGCCCCACATGGTCCCACACCATGTCCCCTATAATCAGCGACGGATGGATGGATGGTCCACTGCGTATCCTAGCCCTACCTGTCACCATGTAATGGTTAAGGTGACGTAATGTAACACTCAACGCACGATCCGCCCCAACACGGTCCCACCGGTTAGCATGTAACGGTCAAGCCTTTGACCTGACGGCATCCCCCTGTCCGAGCGCATATGAGGGTTTTGGAATAGAGGGAGGGAAAAAGTGAGGAAAAACTAAGCGGCTGGGGAAACTGAGTATAACTAACGTACCAGGGGCATGAAAATAGAAATCCAAGAATTATAATAGGTAAAATAGAAAAATATAAATCTGATCAACATCCAGAAAGTATGAATGTATATTTCGTTCTTGTATTTTGTATATCTTGTAGAAGTCAATGATTATTACCTATCTAAAACTTTAAAATTTTGGTAACATGGTCTAGAGAAACAAGGGATAAGATTCTAGAATGATGGAGAAGTGTGTTTTGAGATTTGTGCATAACACTCGTTGTGATGAAGACTATCAATAGAATCTTCTAAATGAAGACTAAATTAGCTATCTAAAAAGGCTTATATTTTGGAACTGAGGTAGTAGAATGGAAAAGAAGATCCAACGGCTAGAAATTTTGGGATTCGTGAGTCTTGATCCAACGGTCAATATTCAAAGTTGTCTGTACACTATATAGTGGTAAGATCATGTAGAAGTCAATGACTATTAGCTATCTAAAACATGAAATTTTTGGTAACACATGGTCTAGAGAAATGAGGGAGAAGATTCTATAATGATGGAGAAGTTTGTTTTGAGTTTTGTACATAGCATTCATTGTGATGAAGACTATCAATAGAATCTTCTAGACCATTCAAAAAATTAAAATCTTCTAGATGCTAGAATGGAAAAGAAGATCCAACGACTAGAAATGTTGGGATTTGTGAGTCTTGATCCAACGGTCAATATTCAAAGTTATTCGTACACTATATAGTGGTAAGAATAAAGCAGTTTTGAATTGCATCTATAGCACCAATCCTGGTTGTTGGGCTGTTAGATCCAATGGTTCAGAGCAGCTGGAGTTGTGTTGAATAGTAGCTAGAGAAAACTCCAGCATGTTCTAGAATCATCATGTCACCACCCCCAAAATTTCATAGCACAGTAGGTTGTATTCTCTCTTCTACTATAATGGATCAGTTTTGAATAGGATCCATAGCACCAATCCTGATAGTTGGGCTGTTAGATCCAATAGTTCATAGGAGCTAGATTCGTGTAGTATTACCTAGAGCAAACTCTATCATATTCTAGAACCATCATGTCACCACCCCTAAAATTTCATAGCATAGTAGGTTGTATTTTCAATATGTGTAGATAGTTATTATTACTTTTTATCTTATATTACCACTATATAGTGTACGAATAATTTTGAATATTGACCATTGGATCAAGACTCGCAAATCCTAACATTTCTAGCCGTTGGATCTTCTTTTCCATTCTAGCATCTAGAAGATTCTATTGATATTCTTCATCACAATGAATGTTGTGCACAAAACTCAAAACACACTTCTCTAACATTCTAGAATATTCTCCCACGTTTCTCTAGACCATGTTACTAAAATTTTCAAGTTTTAGATAGCTAATAATCATTGACTTCTAAATGATATAATATACAGAGTACAAGAACCAAATGTACACCCATAATTTATAGATGTTGATCAAATTTATATTTTTTCTACTTTCCATATTATAATTTTATATAGAGATGATATGTTAGACGTTTATTATCTGAGTCTCACATGCAGGGCACATGCAATTTACTACGTAGTAGACTTAATGTGTGTATTTTTCTTTAACAAGACTATTGACTTAATGTTTATTAAATCATATTTCATACATTATATATGTGTGTGGCACCTGCCTTTTACTACTAGTATAATGATGATATGCCATACGTCTACTATCTGAGCCTCAAGTGCAACTTACTAGTCTCTTTAGCACAATATACGCTATGCACAAACCTTAAAACACACTTCTCGATAATTCTAGAATATTCTTCGTCATGTCTCTAGAGCATGTGGAGTACTAGGTAGCTAATAGGTTGATTTCTACACAATACAAAGTACAAAAACTGTCCAAGTGGTGGTTTGTGCAACACATGGAGCAGGACATTGTGAAATCTGCGATGTCCTCTTCCTATATATGCACACCAAGACAGCTGACCAACACGCTAGAGACTCTTCTTAAGAAAAAAAAGGAAAAAACAGGACACACACACACAGCATGGCCGTACCAAGGCACACGTGTGTGGTGCCACGTAGTGGGACAAGGGAGAGACCAGCCGGCCGGTGCGCGCGGGGCGCTGCTCATGAGGGGAGAGAGAGGATGGATGGTGAGAGACAATGGAGAGAGAAAACATAATAGTACTACTAATAGTACTGTGCTACTAGTAGTAGATACCTGCACCTCGTGTTAGAAACCCATCAAACTAGTTTTACTCTGACATCGCACAACCTTCAACTTCTTCGCTGCTCTCGTGCTGCCTCCCGTTTATATTCTCTAATAATCTCTTCTCGCTCTTCTTTTTTTCCTCCGTTTTTTCTTTGGCAGCTTTGGGGTTAATTTTCTGGTGCCCCTGATTCAGCAGAAGTACGGACTACTCAAGTTTTGCACAATAGTCCTTTTATTCTGAAAATTGGGTCTAGGGTATTCGGATCCAAAATATTCGTGCGCAAAATAATTCTGGTCACTAGGAGCTTTTTATTTTTTTTCTAACGAGGAATCTGCCCCGAAGTACCAAGAACGTGCGCGTTAAAATCCAAGGGTTGGCATAAAAATTAAAGTACGAAGTACTCATGTTTACCATTTTTTCATGGCAGGTACTGAATTCCTTGTTAGTTTCCAGAAATTTCGGTGGTTATCGATGTAATAAATTCCTGGTTAGTTTCAAAAGATTTTTGGAAAATTTTAAGAGCAATATATCCTACTTACTTTTAGGTTCGAAATTTATACGGACGAAGGTGGTAGTACGTTTTACATCAATAACCCAAAAAGGTAAAATTACACCGAGTTCCATACATTTAGCACGAAACACCCTAAAATTAAGTAAGGAAAGCAGTCAGGTTCGACTCCTTCTTGATAGAGGAGCTGATCGAGCCATACTCTTCATACTACTCCCTCTTTGTTTTTTTAAATATGGTCAAATTTGGCGCCATGCAGATTCTTGGATATGGGATCATCATCAGTATAAAGTATGATGTAGATATGGCCATGACCTTGGTCGTTCGGCTTGAAATCCAAGAATTTTCATACTCATTGACAACTAAGGTTAAATGCGTTTAAATTTTATCACTTACTTGTAGGTTCAAATTTTACAAAGATGGTGGGAGTACATTTTACATCAAGAAACTAAAAAAGGGGAAATTACATCGAGGTCCATACATTTAGTATTAAGCACCCTAATTGCATCAAGGTACTATTGATATTATATCTTATCTTACCATTATATAGTGTACAAATAACTTTTAATATTGACCGTTGGATCAAGACTCGCGGATCCCAATATTGTTAGACGTTCGATCCTCTTCTTTCCATTCTATCATATAGAAGATAATTTTGATAGTCTTTCTTATCTTATCTTACGACTACATAGTATACGAATAACTTAAACAACATTCATCGTTGGATGGATCAAGGCCTCGTGAATCCCAACATTAATTGCATCTTCTCTTCCATTCTATAGCATCATATAGAAGATACTATTGTTTATCTTACCTTATCTTAGCATTATATAGTGTACAAATTACTTTGAATATTAACTGTTGGATCAAGACTCATGAGTCCCAACATTGCGAGACATCAGATATTCTTTCCATTTTATCATCTTGAAGATACTATTGATAATTCTAGAATCTTCTTAATCATTTCTCTAGAGCATGTCGAGTATTTGGTAGGTAATAGGTTGGTCTCTACTCCCTATGTTCTGAAATATAAGATGTTTTAGCGTTTGTGAAACGAGTGCATCTAGACAACTTTAATGTGTAGGTTCACTCGGAACCTACACACTAAAATGTGTCTAGATGCATTCCTTTCACAAAAGCTAAAACATCTTATATTTAGAATGGAGGGAGTACATGATACAAAGTAGATGAATCAAATATACACCCGATGCTTTGTGCTCAAAATTATAATTATTTCACCTATAATGATTTTCTATAAAAAATGATATGTCATACTTCTATTATCCGATTCTCACGTGTGTAAGGCATGTGCAACTTTATACTAGTAAGTTACATATGCCATGCACGTGAGACTCAGATAATAGGCATCTGACATATCATCACTATATAAAGTTATAATTGGTAAAGAAGAAGAAATTATAAATTTGATCAACATGGATAAAGTATGAGTGTATATTTGGTTCTCGTACTTTGCATATTATGTAGAAGTCAACGATTATTAGCTATCTAAAACTTGAAAATTTTCTTAACATGGTCCAAACAAACGAGGGAGAAGATTCTAGAATGATGGAAAAGTATGTTTTGAGGTTTGTGCATAGCATTCATTATGATGAAGACTATCAATAAAATCTTCTAGATGCTAGAATGGAAAAGAAGATACAACGGCTAGAAATGTTGGGATTAGTGAGTCTTGATCCAATGGTCATTATTCAAAGTTATTTGTACACTATATAGTGGTAAGATAAATAAGATACATTACGGATGGCCTAAGTCTACAAGGCTTAAAGACATGCTTATTTTCTCCACAATGTATAAGGTGAAGCTTAGTAAATGCCACATAGGCCTTAAGGTGTGCTTTTTTGCACATTCTGGATGCCCTTAGCCATGAGAGAACCTCCAACATCATTGCTATTTTGGACTGCTAAAAACTAGCTATAGGAAGAGGAAAGAGAAGGTTCATCAATCCCAAAAAATCCTGCTTTCCTAGCCTTCATATAATACTAGTAAGTTGCATGTGCTCTGCACATGAGACTCAGATAATAGACACCTGGCATATCATCACTATAAAAAATTATAATAGGTAAAGCAGAAAAAACATAAATTTGATCAACATCTATAAAGAATAGCTATATATTTTGTTTTTGTACTTCGTATACTAGTAAGTTACACATGCCCTGCACGTGAGACTCGGATAATAGACATCTGACATATCATCACTATAAAAAATTATAATAGCAGGTAAAGCAGAAAAGTATAAATTTGATCAACATCTATAAAGTATGGGTGTATATTTGGTTCTTGTATTTTGTATATCATGTAGAAGTCAACGACTATTAGCTATCTAAAATTTTAAAATTTTGGTAACATGGTCTAGAGAAACGAGGGAGAAGATTCTAGAATTATGGAGAAGTGTGTTTTGATCTCTGTGCATAGCATTCATTGTGATGAAGACTATCAATAGAACCTTCTAGATGCTAGAATAAAAAAGAAGATCCAACGGCTGGAAATGTTGGGATTCATGAGTCTTGATCCAACGGTCAATATTCAAAGTTGTTCGTACACTATATAGTGGTAAGATAATATCATGTAGAAGTCAATGATTATTAGCTATCTAAAACATGACATTTTTGGTAACATGGTCTAGAAAAACGAGGGAGAAGATTCTAGAATGACGAAGAAGTGTGTTTTGAGTTTTGTGCATAACATTCATTGTGATGAAGACTATCGATAAAATCTTCTAGATTGTAGAAAAAAATAGAATATTCTAGATGCTAGAATTGAAAAAAAGATCCAATGGCTAGAAATGTTGTGATTCGTGAATCTTGATCCAATGGTCAATATTCAAAGTTATTCGTACAATATATAGTGGTAACATAAGATAAAATATAGCAGTCGTAATGTTTTTTGTGTATGTGCTAACGGGTGGGACAAATATGTCATACATACAACACAAAAGCACATATATATGTTGTAACATCCCTGCATTAGGATCCAACGAAGTGTAGAAATAGGAATATAAGTTTGTGCATGCATGCATCTGTAAAATCTGGGTAATTTTTTTGCCAAACAAAACACTAAAGGGATCAGAGTTTCTTTCACTAACTAGAGGTAGTTATAGCTCTTGTTAGTGATTGTTATGAATTCTGACATGATCTTTAGGCAGTATTAAGAATTTGGGGAGATTACTTGGAATTTAATTTTGAAATTCAAATCAAATTGAAAGTATTTAAATGTTTGGATTTATTTATAATTAAGTGTTTCCAAAAAGAAAACCTATTAACATTGCTTGATTCTAAAAAAGAAATAGTAATCAACAATAAGATTTAATGACAAGGAAAAAGAATTAAATAAGAAACAATGCTTATTTCTCTATTTTTTATAATGAGGTCACAAATGATGACAAATACATCAAAGGTATAAGATTACACATAATAGAAATTTAACTTTATTAAACTTGTAATAACATCTTTACAGGATCCTTTACAAAAGAATTACAAAGAAGGTTACAAGTAGAACCTATACTAACTATCTACTCCTACGCTAATCTTGTGAGTCCAGATCTTGTTCCTGCAAATAAGAAAAACAACTAGAAAGGAAGAATTAGGGATTAGTAAGGTAATTTTACTCTCAGTGTTGAATAGTGAAGTGCACCATTCATGGTACATCATTGAGTACACAAAAGGGTAAGTTTCACCAACAGTGAAGTATATGTTCTTCTCAATTAATAGCAAAAGTTATAGTAAAAGTCAAGTGGATAAACAAATAGGTTTCACCAGGCTGACAATTAGTAAACAGGTAAGAGTAACAACCAACTTACTTGAGCTGATCCACATGCACAACACACACACACACAGCTTAGTCGACTAACTGCATGGGGTGTGTTGTCAAGCTACCAGTAGCAGTACAAGGTACCACATAGAGTACCAGCCGAATGGGAAATACAGAAGCTTAGTTCTTCTTCTTAGTCACACACACATCTAAAGATCTTGCTGAAACCAGAGCCCATTTCTCCACCAAATTACCCAAATCAATCATCAGATCTCTACCTGATGGTAACATAAGGAGGGGGTGGATTAGTTGGAAGAGAGGTCAAGCATCAAGTTAAAGGAGCAGCACTAGGTGGTGCAGAGCTAGATCAACCAGCAAGCTACATCACATTATCAACAATCAACAAGCAATCTGGTGAGTTCAAATAACATCACCACATGATCAGGTCATCATAGAATCATATGAGCATATGATTTGTTTTACCTAATATTCTCAGTAAAACACCCAAATGGGGTGTAGATTCATCCCAGAAGTATTTAAATGAAAGCCAATGACAAATCCTTACAAATAAATCCAACATCTCAGCCTTTGCATCATAGATCTTGGATATATACTCAATTATCCACATATATAAATAAACAGCAGTCTTACACCTAGATTCAGGGCACATCTCCTATGGAGTAGCACCTCTATAATCTCAGGATCTTAAGGATCAAAATTTCAAAGTGGGGATATCAATCATCTTCTTAAAAGGATTCAGGAATCATTAGCTGGTACATGCATCAGAGCCTATCTTTGAGAGACAGCTACAAACAACTTAGTATTTCCTAGTCATGCCTCCGACCAGCATCATAGGCTAATAGATTATAGCAGATTAGGATAATAAAGCCAGCGAAAGCTTTTCAGTCACTTAACTAGCCAAACTTGAAGACAGGAAGATTTAGGCAATAGAAGTATGGGAATTTGTGTACCATTCTAAAGAAGGTGTCACAAATGTCACATCTAAAACCAAGCCAATGCTTTACTGATATTTGATCAGTTAGCTTATAGAAAGATAACTAATCATTTTCCTGGAATAAATATTCATGAATTATACTCAAGGTTTCATTTCTATAATCAGGGAAGCATAGGAGTATCATTCTCACTCTAATGTAAAAGATCAACATAAACCAGTGTATAAAGATCAACTGAACATTACTGATAGAACCATTGTCAGTACTAGGATCATGAAACCACAGTGAAATCCACATCACTGGTATAAGGGGGTAAACACCCAAGACAATATAACCACTACAATCAGTCATAACAGAATCAACATGCTCAGGTAAGTGGGATCAACCCTAAACAAATCATGAAATCAATTAGGGATTTACCACTAAAGGCACACAGAGGGTATCGAGCAAGGCAGAGTGGAGCATAGAAGAGGAGTAGCCAATCTTACTCAAGGGCCTCGCAAAAAGGACCGAAGAGGAAGCAGAGGTTGACTAGTGGCGAAGCAGGAACGGTGGCACGGGGAGCACCCTCAAGAGGCGCTGCAACCCGCACCAACCATGTGTTAGATCCACCAGAGAAGAGCGGTGAACGCAATGAAGAACCAACGCATCATAGCTGATGCTCCAGAGTGGCAAACCCTAACCCTAGCCTAGGGCAGAGGTCAGCACGGCCAGGAAAAAGCACCAACCGCGGATCTGCGTGGACAAGATGAAGAAGCGTCATCGAATAAGTCACCTTGCACCGTGGCGGCAGATATAGCGGCCGGATTCGGCCGGAATCGTGCACGGCGGTGGCAGACGGAGGAGATGGTCATGTGCGCGAGAGAGTGAGAGAGGGCAGAAGAGTGTGCGTGCGAGGGGGTACTGGGCCTGTGCGCAGCCCAGTACCACTCTGGTAAGTGTAACTAAGCCAGGTGGGCCAGGGTTATGTTGGGCCGGGCCAGCCCAGTGGGCCAGGCCCGTATTTTAATAGGATTGTTTAAAAAGAGAGTAATTACAAATATACCCCTGAGATAAAAATAACTCTAGATAAATAAATAAAAATATTAAAAACATAAATAATATATCTATAAATTCACAAAAATATTTTCTATTGAATAAAAATAATCAATAGAATTTTTGGCAATTAAAATTTACAGTTAATAATAATAGGATGCTAATTACTTTTGAATTTTTACAAAAATATGGGAAACACATAAAATTGAATAAAATTCACTTTTAAGATCCTAAATGAATATACTATTGTAGTAAAATACTAATTTATATTTTTGCAAAGTAAATTTAGTGTGATGAAAATAAATCCTATTTCCTTCAAGGAATTTCATAAAATATTCAAAGGAAATAAATTCATATAATGAAATTGTCTCTTATTGGTTAAATGAAACAGTAAGATTTTGCTAAAAGGGTAAGACATGCAAGAAAGCAAATAATAAATCATTGGGTGAGATTACTATGCATTGCATATTGCTTCTTTAAATATTGTCCTTATCAGGCAATAATGGTTCTTTGTAGAAACCGGAGCTCAAGGTCAGGTGGAAGCATCTGACTTCACTACCTTGCAGTCACAAGGCAAGTTCATAACTTTCTCATGTCCTTTGAAGAGTCTTTATCAAAGATATTGCAAATTGTGTGTTATCATCTATGATCTAGAGAAAGAAAATGATATCTTCTCTAATAAATAAGATGTAGGATCATCCTAAGTGATGATAAAGATCAGCAATGGAACTTAGAGTTCCAATTGCATAAGTCACATAGGCTTAACAACCCATGACATTAGTGATTCTAGCACCGTATAATACGTGTTAACCATGAGATTTGGAATGGGACAGAGAAGTCAGTTGTATCTTCTTCCTTTCATATGGAGGCAAGATGACCTTATCGTGACGTTGGGATTCCCGGTATGGATCCAACATATGGATGGCCACCCTTAGGCCCCACGATTTAGGTATCTAGATTATTTATGAGTGGCTGTCGGAGGTATAATCGGGCCTTTTATGGAGCTTACTAGGGGCATTACCATTTCATAGAGTCTTCGGGAGCTCACCAGGGTTATAGCTTGCCCTAGTTGGAGGCTTAACGGAGGTGTAGTCAGCCACGGAGGATCGTGCAGACATATGGGGTCGCGGAGAGGGCAGTGATTGGCTTGGATCACCTACTAGGCCACACATCATGGAATTGTAGACGGGAAAGTACACCCGGTTGTGCAACAAGGAGTTGGTCTCTCATGGGTAAAGCAACGCACCTCTGTGATGCACTCGACTTTCAACGTAGAGCTCGTTGGGAACCCCAAGAGGTAGGTATGATGAGAACAGCAGTAAGTTTTCCCTCAGTTATGAAACCAAGGTTTAATCGAACCACTAGGAGCAAGGAAACACCCCAAAGGTGTTACTAGCTGAGCTTTGGCAGGGCGCACTACCGGTGCTAGTAGCAACGTGGAGACCTGCACAACACAACCACAGAACTTTGTCCCCAACTTGCGATGAGGTTGGAAATCTCACCGTGTTTTGCGGAAAACAAAGGATTAAACGTATCGAATGGAAAGAAGTAAAGGTTTGCAGAAAGTAAACACAAAGCAGAAACAGTTTATAGATTGTATGTAAAGAAAAAGGACCGGGATCCATAGTTCACTAGAGGTGGCTCTCCTTAGATAGATAACATGCTGGATGAACAAATTACAGCAGGGCAATTGACAAACATCGAGAAAGCAATACATGCATATACTAATCATCTTGACTCCTCTGAGACTTGATTGGGCATTACAATATAATACATAGACCGCCATCCAACAGATTAATTCTTTACAAACTGCATGTAAAGTAAACAATACGATTGTTCTATGAACAAAGGATTGTTGTTTTCTCCCTAGTAGCAACAGCACATCTAGTACCTTAGAGATTTCTGTCACTTCCCTAGATTACCAAAGGCATGAACCCGCTATCGAGCATAAATACTAACTCTTGGAGTTTCTAGCATCTACTTGGCCAAGATAGCTACTAACAACGGAAAGCATGCAAGATCTCAAATAACAAAGACATGATAGAATCAATAATCAATCTGAAATAGCATCTCAATATCCATTGGATCCCCGCAAACACAACATGTATGAATTACAAATAGATGATCTTGATCATGAACGGAGCTCACAAGATCTAAACATGAAAGCACAAATGAGGAGAAACCAACCATCTAGCTACTACATGGATCCGTAGTCCAAGGATGAACTACTCACGCATCACACCGGAGGCTTGCATGGTGATGAAGAAGGCCTCCAGGGTGAATTCCCCTCTCCAGCAGGGTGCCGGGAAGAGCTTCAGATCCCTCCCGATCTAGGGATGGAGATGATGGCGGCTACACTCTTTCATGGATTTTTGATCGGGTACTTAGGGTTTACATCCCGGGGGCATCTTATAGTCGGAAGGGGAGGTTGTTGGGGATATACTTTCCGGGTATCCTCACAGTTCCTCACTGAACAGGGTGGCCCACTTCGGGTTTGAGCTTTGCCTCACGGGTGGCCCAGTCAGGGAGAAAGACAGAGTCCAATCGGCTACGGGAAGGCCCAGAAGACTTACCGACTTAGGCCCATAATGTTACTTGTAGTTCAAGATGTACTCTGTAACCAACTCTTAGTCGTAGCCGGATTGATCTATCCTGTAAACCCTAGGCCGGATGTCTATATAAGCCGTCCTAGGGAGAGCCTTTAGAACACCACCATAGTCTACAATCTCAACTCGCACAGGCGAAACCCTTGTAACCCATATTCCGGCTCTGCCGTATTACTGGATTGCTAGCAGGAGTAGGATCTGTCCAAAGCCGACGGATTCAAACCTGGGTAAAATTGTGTGATCACCGTCCCGGAACACCGTACGTCTCACAACCCTCTCTTCCGCACGCCTCGAGGACCCCCTCATGGTGTACTTGTCCTAAATCCAACGACAGTTGGTGCCCACCGTGGGGCAAGTGAGCTACGGATCTGCATTCCGAGCGGAATCTGCGAAAATCGGAATCGGCGAGACCATCGCCGTCGGTCGTGTCCTCTACGCCAGCGATGTCCCTCTCATCATTCTCGACAAGACATGGATTCCGGCTAGGGTGCCCGTGACTGCCTACACAATCATGTCTTTTGGCGAGATCGATGTCTACATCGGTTTCGCTGAACCTGCCCAATCCACCCTAGCGTTGATGATAGAGGCAGAAGAATTTTCTGGGTTCCCTTTGTCCGCGGAGGCGGCAGAGTTCCGGATCTCAGAAAACCCTAATCCCACCCAGCCGCAACAATTGCGGAGATAGTGGAGAAATCCGAGCCTGAAGAAGACCTAGCGGACCAAGTCGAATCTGGAGTGGATCTCCCTGGAGAAGCCGGATCCCAGATCGACCTACCCATGGAATTCGAAATCCAGGAGGAGCATATCAACGACACTGATTCTGGCTCTGACGACGCCGGGACAGACAGACCTTTCCTAAGGTACACCCTAAGATGTATGATATTGCAAGGCGAAAGCGCAGATGCAATCCTCGAAACCATCAAAAGTTTTGACATGGCTGATCGCGAAAGCCGCAGGTACCTCAGGAAGCACGTTTCACACTTCGTCGGATACGTGGGATCCAGATCCGGCTCTGCCGATGCTGGAGAAAACACTGACTCTGTGCTGGAGGCAATTGGAACAAACGCCGACATACCCGCATCCTCGGATGAATCGATGATGTCAGTGGATTTCCGAAAGTTCTCCGCGGAATATGAAGAGGAGTACAACTTCAAATCTGCAGAAGAAGGAGAAGCCATGGATGAAGGATCCGGGGAACACTCTCCCAAAGCGCAGGATGACATGGACGTCGGAGATAATCCTGAGGTCCAGATGTCCGAAAGTACCGATCAGAGCTTGACTCCGGGAAACGGACCCAAAGCCGTATTTGCTACCGGCGTTGCCAAGAAGGCAAAGAAGAAGAACAAGACCCCAGCAAAAGACCCTCTCACAGAGGAGGTGATCGCCGAGGAATACGAGGAAGACTCAGATGGAGCACTTATCCCAAAAGAGCTGAAAAAAGAAGCATCGGTGGATGGACACGTGATCACCGAAGGTGCGCGTAAACTCATCGATGCCGCATTAACCACACCTATCCCTACAGCCGCAGAACTTACTGCGGATGAGCTGGACGAAAGGGCGCAAGCCCTAGAAGCGCGTCGTCAACAACTCCTCGATGAAGCCAAAAACATCGAGGTGGAGAAGAAACGCATGTCAACTAAGGACTACATGTCTTGGTTGCATCAGAATACACGGAAGCGTCACACCAATGATGACCAATTCCCATGTGTCTGTGTCGTCCTTTTTGGAGATGAGATGGGGAAGCCACGGAAAGACAGCAACGGAGATTGGGTATACCCAACCCCAGTACAGAATATCGTGGCAGCCCGAGAAATTTTATCGGCTAATCCAGGACCAGAGGAGATCCGTTTGGGTATTAAGCTATTCAACAAGGGACTGTAGCAGCAAAAGGTCACCCTGTCCGGAAGTCAAAAACTTGTCTCGAATTCTGACCAATGTCGCACAGATCCGGCGTGGGCTGAAGTAAGATTCCATTACGTTCGGGTGCAGTATCATCATCCCGAACATAGGGAAGACAATTATTCAAGAACCAGATCGTCAGGACAGCATCACAGAGCTACGCATAACTGGAGCAATGTCGCTCCAGCGGCAGAGAAAGACGCCATCGCTGCACTGAATCCGAGGAAACCTCCCCAACGAGAGTCTAACGATCAAAGGGGAGAAGATAAAGAGAAACGTCGAGAGGAGGATCGTCAGAGAATGCCACCTCCTAGACATGAAAGTTGTCCGGCTGAGCCTCACCATGGTGGGAATGACGGACGAAGGAACGACGCAAACCATGCTAGGACAAGCCGGCAGAGGGCTCGTCGTAGTCAAGAACCTCCCCGGAACCGGATTAATGACACTCTGGACGGAGGCCGGCGATCAGCCGGAAACAATTCAGCTGCCCCCACCCCCTCCACCAGGTAGTTATCACAATGGCCCCCAAGGAGGACATGGTGGAGGAGGTGGTGGCAGAAGCCGAAGTCCGGCTCCAAGGCACCGCAGCCACAGCCGACATTCGGGACGATCTCTATCCCCAAACGACGCAAGGCACAGGATCAACTCCAATATAGAGGCGCGGCGCTACGAAAACGATGATTTCTACATGGGCCCAAAGTGTTTTGGACCACGCCTCAGAGCTACAAGATTCCCGGAAGGATTTGCTATCTCAAGGCACATCCAAGCCTACGACGGCATTGCTCGGCCAGATACCTAGCTACAAGATTTTTTCCAAGCTTGTTGCATCGCCAAAGGCGGAAACAGCCTAGTCGCAACCCAATATCTCCCACTTATGGTGCGGAAGACTGTGCGATCATGGCTCAATGAACTTCTAGAGAACACCATCCACAACTGGTATGACATGCAAAGTGCGTTCTTTCGGAATTTCGAAGGCACATATCGGAGGCCCTGTACGGTTGGAGACCTACAGCATTGCACCCAGAAAGCCAGAGAAACTTGCCGGGATTACCTCGGACGATGGATCGATACCAAGAACTCCTGTGAAGGAGTAGACGATCAAACCGCGATTGAAGCTTTCATCACAGGACTCCCAATTGGTCTACTACGTCACCGCTTGAAGTGCGACAAGGTCACTGATTTGGGAGAGATGATAGAAACAGCGAGCAAGTATGCGGATGTTGACGATGACGTAGAGGGATTACTTAACGTCCCAGCTGTGCCTCAGTCGGCAAGACAACCAAAGCAACAAGCTCAGAAGTGCAAAAATACCTCAGAAGAGAAACCCAACGCGGAAACAGCGGTGGTCACTACTGTTTCCGGGTATGGAGGACGAGGAGGACGTGGCGGAGGCCGCGGGCGTGGCCGTGGGACATCAAGGGTCCAAGGTAGAGGAGAGCAACAACCAGGCAAAACCTACACTTGGGCCGACATTGCCAATAACCCATGTGTGCATCACCTAGACGCCAATGGGGCTCGTCCCACACCAACGCTGAGTGTCGTTTTAACGACGACATCAAGAGAGATGATACCACGGGCTACAAAGCTAAGCGGAAGAAGGGAAAGAAAAATCCCAAAAAGGACAAGGAGACCAAGGAAGATTCTGACATGGAGGAAGCCGATGCTTCAAATCCCAAGTCGGAAGGGAAGAAAACTTTTCCCACCAAGAAGGACACTTATGTCACCTTCCTCAGATCTCAACCAGAAAAGGTCAAGAAAGCAGTTCTCCACGAGCTCAAGGCAACAGTTCCGGCTGTCCCTCAGTATCTGGACTGGTCGGAAGTGGCGATCACATTTGACCGCGCTGATCATCCGCCTAAGCTACACAGGTGAGGAAAATATGCCTTAATCGTCAATCCACTTATTGACGGTTATGGTTTCTCCAAGACCCTCATGGACGGTGGTAGCAGCATCAATATTCTCTATGTCGAAACGCTACGCCGGATGAAGATTTCGGAAACCCAGCAGAACATAGCTCTGTGATTTTTCACGAAGTTGTCCCAGGAAGACAAGCTAATTCCCTGGGAGAGATTACTTTGGATGTTACCTTTGGAACTCCGAAGAATTATCGGACGGAGGCACTTTCTTTCGAAGTTGTCCCGTTCAAGAGCGCATACCATGGTATATTCGGGCGTACGGCTTACTGGGCTTTTATGGCTCGTCCATGTTACATTTACAGTATGATGAAAATTCCAGGTCCCAACGGCGTGATCACCATCAGGGGAGACCCGAAGAAAGCGCGAGAGTGCGAGGATGGAAATGCCGCCTTTGCCGAAGCTGTGCTGCACACCCAGGAATACCAGGAGATCAAGAAGTGCATAGATCCGTCCGAGATGCCCGCAACGAAGAAGGAGGTGACAAAGCCAAATCCGGATTTCAAGGCATCAGAAGAGACGAAGACGACGCTGTTGAAGGATGATGACCCCTCCAAGGTGACCCAGATAGGCGTAGGCCTAAGTAGCACATAGGAAAGCGCGCACGTCAAGTTTCTCCAAGCAAATCAAGATATCTTCGCATGGCAGCCATCTGACATGAGCGGAGTACCTAGGGAACTTGCCGAGCACTCTCTAAATGTAAACCCGAACGCTAAACCTGTCAAACAGTCCTTACGATGGTTTGGCGATGAAAAGCGTAAGGCAATAGCTAAGGAACTAGCATGGCTCGAGTTAGCCGGATTCATAGAAGAGGTCATCCACACTGAGTGGTCGGCCAATCCTGTAATGGTCCCTAAAAAGGACACCACTAATTTAAGGATGTGTGTTGATTATACTGCCTTGAACAAGGCTTGTCCAAAAGATCTATTCGCTCTGCCTAGAATTGATCAAGTCATCGATTCTACGGCAGGCTCGGAACACCTCTGTTTTCTCGACGCATATTTCGGTTATCACCAAATCCGGATGAAGGAATGTGACAAAGTCAAAACTTCATTCATAACCCCCTTCAGAACCTTCTGTTTTGTTACAATGCCCTTTGGGCTGAAGAACGCAGGAGCTACGTACCAGCGCACGATGCAGCGTTGCCTCCATGACTAACTCGGACGCAATGTACATGCATACGTGGATGATATCGCGGTGATGTCCAAAAAGAAGGAAACGCTAATTTCCGACTTGGAGGAGACATTCGCCAATCTACGAAAATACAACATCATACTTAACCTGAAGAAATGCTTCTTTGGAATACCAGCCGGAAAATTGTTAGGTTTCATCGTGTCTCAAAGAGGCATAGAGGTGAACCGAGACAAAATCAAGGCTATACTCAATATTTTTAGGCCAACTAGCCTGAAGGACGTAGAAGGATTAGCTGGCTGCATTGCTGCGGTCAGTCGATTTGTAAGCCGGCTTGGTGAAAGAGCCGCACCATTATATAAACTCCTAAAAATACCAAAGATTTTGTCTGAACTGACGAAGCTGAAGCTACACTACAAGATCTGAAAAGAGTACTCTCATCGGCTCCTATCCTTGCATTGCCGGAACCTCAGGAACCGATGTTGCTCTACATTATTGCGACAAATAAGGTCGTCAGTATTGTCATGGTGGGGGAGAGACCAGAGGAAAATTAGGAACACCTGGTGCAGCATCCGACATACTTTGTCAGCGAGGTCCTGACAGAGTCCAAACAGCGGTATCCACATTATCAAAAGTTGGCTTCTGGTGTTTTTCTAGCATCTCATAAGCTACGACATTATTTTCAGGAGCATCCAATTACCGTGGTGAGCAAAGCTCCCATGAGAGATATAATAAACAACAGTGACGCCACAGGACGCGTCGCCAAATGGGGCATAGAGCTTTCAGCTTTCGATATTGAGTATAAACCTCGGACAACAATCAAATCCCAGATCCTTGCTGATTTTGTCGCTGACTGGACAGAGACGAAGGAGAGCATGATCCTCCCTGATTCGGAATATTGGACCCTCTTTTTCGATGGGTCTAAGGCTCGAGGGGGCTCGGGGGCTGGCGTGGTGCTCAAATCACCCCAAGGAGATAAACTTTTATACGTGTTGCAGATCCACTTCACAGCGACAAACAACATTACTGAGTATGAAGCACTACCGCATGGAATCCGGATTGCTAAGGATATTGGCATCCGACGTTTGATGTGTTACGGAGATTCGGATCTTGTTGCTCAAGAAGTGTCAGATATTTGTAATGCAAATAAGCACATGGCAGCATATAAAGCTATCGTGGATGATCTATCTAAATCGTTCGAAGGGTTTGAAGTTCAACACATCCCTCGAGCAGAAAATGAGGAAGCAGACTCACTATCTCGGATAGGCTCTGCGCGGAAAGAGGTCCCGGATGGCGCTTTTTATAGCACCTCAAAGTTCCCTCAATAAAGGGAGTAGATGAGGAATATCCAACCAAATCCGACTCACCTTTGATAGCAGTTCTGGCTGTAATGCCCAGCTGGACTCAACCCTACCTCGATTATTTGGTAGAAGGCAAATTACCCGAAGACGAGGTGTTGAGCCGGCAGATTATCCGACGAGCAAAAGCCTATACTATTGTTAAAGGTGTATGCTCCATAAATGGAGTGTTTCTGGGGTTTTTCAGCGCTGTGTATCTCTGGAAGGAGTGGAAATCTTAAGGGAAATCCATGAAGGCGAGTGTGGTCACCACGCTGCAGCCAAATCTTTAGTGGCAAAAGCTTTTAGACACAGATTTTTCTGGCTTATAGCTCAGGCAGATGCCGAACGATTAGTCAAGACATGCAACGGCTGCCAAAAGTACGCTGAGCAAGCTCATGTTCCGGCTGATCAGCTACGAACAATACCTATAACAGGGCCCTTTTTAGTCTGGGGGCTTGATATGGTAGGACCATTTAAACGAGCTCCAAGTGGATTTACTCACCTCTTAGTGATGGTGGATAAATTCACCAAATGGATTGAGGCTAAACCTGTCACTAGTTGTGATGGAGCAACAACCAAAAGATTTGTCGAGGATGTTATAATCTGGTATGGTTATCCGCATAGCATATTCACGGACAACGGGAGTAATTTCTCTATGGGAGAATTGGCTGAATTCTGCGACGAGCAAAATATCCGGCTTGACATTGCGTCAGTCACACATCCACAGGCTAACAGATAAGTCGAAAGGGCAAATGGTTTAATCTTACAAGGCTTGAAACCGAGACTCGAAGCACCACTACGACGTGCTGCGGGGGCTTGGGCAGAGGAATTAGCCTCTATAATTTGGAGTTTACGAACAACTCCGAACAGGTCAACATGATACACACCTTTCTTCTTGGTCTATGGTGCAGAAGCAGTTCTTCCTAGTGATTTAATTCATACTTCTCCTAAAGTGGCCGCGTATATCGAAGAGGATGCCGAGATTTCTTGACAAAATGATCTCGACTTAGTCAAAGAAGTTCGCGTCGTTGCTAAAATGAGATCTACAGCCTATCAGCAGAAGTTACGCAAGTATCATAGTAAGAGAGTATGAAATAGATCTTTCAATAAAGGTGATTTGGTTCTCTGGCTTGTGCAACAAAGAAAGCACAAACTTTCCCCAGTATGGGAAGGGCCCTTTTTAGTTAGTCGAGTATTGCACAATGGTTCGTACTACTTAACTAACATGAGGCCAGTTAAAGAAAGACCTGCTACTAAGAAGAGAAAGAGAGCTGGAGGCAGTACAAATCCGAATGAGTTAGACAGACCGTGGAATATTGCTCAACTACGTCCCTTTTATTCTTAGTTTATCCTTCTTTGTAATCATACACATGTACATGTTCTGAGAAATAAAAGTTTTGGTTGCCTGAAAGTTTTTCTGAGAAGTTTTTACCATCTTATTTCCAAATGATCATGTCATAGTCGAAACTCCCAGAATGCTTGAAAGTACTTTATCCTCATGTTCGTTCTAGTTTAGATTTCCGATTCTAAAATTGCTACCTTCGGGTATAACTCTAAAATTTCTAGTCTTTACTTTGGTTATTTGTCTGATTGTTGGATGCGGGTACTTTCCGAGTAGTGAATTGTTGGTACTGGAAGCCGGCTTTGTTTCTGAGTTTAAACTGGTTTAGCAAATGAGCTCCGTTGCTCGGCAAGGTTTTCGGCTGAAGGTTTAGCCGGCTCATGAAAGGGATGAGGCGGAAAGCCAGATAAACGATAAGTAGAGACGAAAAAATTCAAGTGCTTATGAAAATATTTCAGGCACACAAAAAAATCAAAGTCAAAAGTGCTGAATAGATCACAAGCTTGGCACTAGCAAAATAAATAGTACTTAATATTTACAAGCACATCATGTTTATTCCGGAATAATACATAAGTTTCTGGTCTATGATGCAGGAGGAGATGAAGGAGCTGCCGGCTCGCTGGTGACTTCGCCCTGATATCGTTCCGAGATGTCTGCATCTGAGGTGGTGCGTTCATCATCGAAAACTTCTTTGGTTTCTTCTAGAGGAGGAGGCGGAGTAGCCACGAGGGTGAAGAAGGGGATCCCGTAGCTGGTCAGATCAGCCACGTGGCACCCGTATCTGGCACAGGAATGCATGATGGATTGAAGGTCCTGCTCCTCGCCGTCTTCGTCTACCTTGGAGTACCCTCTGGTCACTTGCCATATCTCCACGTTTCCATGGTGGCTCATGACCATGGTGAGAGCGTTCTACGCAGCAGTCCGCGCGTAGGACATATTCCAATCCCGAACAAGCTGCGGCATCTCCTTGGCCTTGTCCCGCACCTGAAAATCCGACATGCTTGGCATGTTCGGAATCTTTAGGGCTTCTCCAATGTCCTCAAGGGACTGGCAGAAGTCATGAAGTAGGTCACCGACTTGGGTAAGCCGGTGGGCGCGGGGCTCGGAGGAGGAAGAGTCCGTCAAGTTCAGAAGGACCTATACACAAAACAAGTTAAGAAAAATCCGACATTGAAAGAAGTCGAAGAAAAGATAAGTCAGACAGATGGAACGTACCGAGAATGACATCGTCAATCTTGGTCTTCTCCTCCCGAAGACTCTGGAGTTCAGCCTGGAGCGGCTGGGGGATGTCCTACTCTCTGCCAAGCTCATTCTTGAGGTCCGAGATAATTTTATCTTGAGAAGCGATCTTGCAATCACGCTCTTCAGTGGCCATGGAGGAGGATTCCAGGACTTGAGCTATGCTCTTTTCATGATCCACCTTGAGCTTATCCAGCTCTTGGCGAAGTCCCTTGTTCTCCACCACCAGGGTCTTGAGGTTCTCGGCCTCTTCAATCATAGCGATGGATTGTTTCACCAGCGTTGTAAGTCAAAAAAAAACATCAGTTCAGGAAAAATTCGACATTGAAAAAGAAAAAGACAAGGTTTGAATCTCGGAATGTTTACCTTCAGCTTCATCCTTGGCTACTTTAAGTTCAGCATTTTTAAGCCGAAGAGCTTTGATCTCTCTCCGCTTATCGCAGACATTGGTCAGTAATTCCTGGTTATAGGAACATACTTTCTGTAAGTCAGAATACCCAAAGTCAGAAAGCTACTTAAGGCTCGGGCTAATATTTTTTGCTAAATATCAGCACAAGCCTTGGGGGCTATACTAGTTCGTTCTTTGGCATCCTAATGAAGCATCAACCCGGATTATATATCCTACTTCATGCTTGGGGGCAAGAGGATATGATATAACATAATGGAAAAATAAGAGTTGGAATTCCGACTTACATATTGCTCGCGGGTAAGTTTATCTAAACCCACATTCCCTTCAATGGCCACCTTCTCGGCAAGAGTAAGAGGGATCACTGGAGCTGTTGGAAACTCGCCAGTCCTAATCCTCTCGTCGCGAAGGCGGACTTGAGCAAGAAGGTCAGAGAACTTGACGTCCTCTACTTCTTGCGCTTCTTCTTCGGGTGATAAGTGGCTTTTCTCCAGGACTTGCTTGGCTAGCCACTGGATCTCTTCTGTAGATTTCCGGGACATGCCAAACTTGGCAAGTCCCGGATTGCTGATGAGGTTTTCAACGAAGGTTTCAGCCGAGGGATCATTATCCGAAGAGGGTTCACCCTTATCTTGATCTGACGCACCCATGGTGACGTCAGTTTGCGACCCAAGGATCACTGGCTCCGTTGAAGGAGCCGGATCTTCTGCAACCACCGGAGAAGGAATGATCGCCGGAGTTGCAGAAGGTTGAGGGGCAGGAGTCGGAGGAGCTACGGCAGGGGAAGCTATGGTGAGCTTCGTCTGTCGCAGGGGCTTCGAAGGAATCCCTTTCCCCTTGCCCTTGATGAGCGGCTTTGCTCTGATAATGAAGTAAAGTCGGAAACATTACATCTTGGAAAGAAATTCGAGAAAAGTACAAAGGCGGAAATTGCGACTGAAAGTTACCTCTTCACAACAGGCACCTCCTTTGTGCCAACAGCCACTGTCGGAGCTTTGCGCTTCTTGAGCGCAAGGTCCGGCAATGGGACCACTTCTGTCTCCTGAGAAAACTCAGGAGGATATCCTTTGAGCGGAGCAAGCTCCGACTTGGGGAGGTCGGCAAGCTGAAGACAAGAAAACATATCAGTATTGCAGTATAACTCAAAGATTGAAACACATAAAAAGGTGTACTGATGTAAACTTACCGGCACTACGGGGTTTTCCACCGTGTGCATGTCCAGAGAAATCTCTGGAATTCTCCTCTCGATCCCCTCCTTGATCAGGCACTTGATTTGGCTTATGTGGCCTTGAGTGGTGTATGCTTTGGGGCTGATGCGGAGGGAGTCTTTTTTGGATGACGTGATGGAGTGCATCAGTCTATTCCCGTGGTACTGAAGGGGCTGGATCCGACGAGAGACCCAGCACTAGACCAAGTCAGATCCCTTCAGACCCTTGTGCTTGATCAAATATTCGATCCGCCTCTTCGCGAGGATCAGATCATCGGTTAGAGCTAGAGCAGCCTCGTCCCAGGAAGGCTGGGTTGTGGTGGCTCCGTCGACAAAAGTCGGCAAAGCAGTAGCTTTGCCGGGAGCTGGAATATCCCTATGATAGAAAAATGTGGCTGGCCATTGTTTGACCGAGTCACTAGCTAAAATTTTGGGATAAGCCCGGTCTCGTCTAAGTGAAAAGATGATAGTGTCGGTGATGTAAGGAACACCGGTAGTGATGGAATTTCTCCGAACATGCAAATAATACCGGAAGAGAGTCAAACTCGGCCTAATGCCGAGAAAGCCCTCGCAAAGCAAAGCATACGCACTCATCTCTAAGAGAGAGTTAGGAGGAAGATTGTGGAGTTGAACTCCGAAATGATCTATCACCTCGGAGAAGAACTCCGAGGGAGGAAAAGACAGACCTCTATCGAGGTGGGTGCCTAAGTGGACCCGCACGCCGTCGTGCGGGTTGGGGACGGTCTCCCCGAAGCCGCTCTGCCAGTCGCCGGTGACGAGAAGGCCCTCCTTCTCCACGTTCTTGAGGCTGTGGCATCCCGCTAAAACCAGTACTAGAAAATCGCTGTGATTTTGTGCATTGCATCATCATGACCGCATGCTCATGTCATCATGCCACATTGCATTTGAGCATCGTCATCATCTTGCATGGTTTGTTTAAAAAATATTTTCGAAACGCCTAGTTTTGTTTTCTAAATACTATCATCTTTATTCAAATTAAAAACCCAGGTCACCAGAATATTTTGGTTTGTCTAAATACGGTTTGCAAAAGCCTTGTTTTTAATAAATAAAATTATTTGTTTATTTTTAGGAGGCAGCCCGCCAGGCCCGAAAGCCCGGCCGGCCACCTCCAAACCCTAGTCTAAATATATCTAGTCCTATTTCTACCCAACCCTATTCTACCCAGCCTCCCTCCACCTCACTCCCACCAATCGCCGCCTGCCACCTCACCCCCAGCCCCACCTGGCCCCACCCTGCAGCCCCGACCGACACCGCCCCACCCTGGCCGCCCTCGCGCATCGCAGCCACACAAACAGAGCACGCACTCACACGCATGCACGCACCGCGTCCACCCCGCTCCAGCGCCTGCACTCGCCCCCAAAACCCCCTAGCCCACCTTTTCCCGCCCAGCCGCACGCGCCGCCATGCTGCGCAAGCGGACAACCCCATGGTCGCCACCTCCTCCCTCTCTCTCCACTCCACCGATGTGACCCACCTGCCCTGGCGCCACCCTACGAGACGGCCCCCGAATCTCCCACCTACCCCGCTCGCCTGGATCCCCGCGCGGCCTCCTCATTCTCGCCTCGCTCCGGCGCCCGCCGCCGCCCTCTACGCCTCCCCGTGCCTCGAGCTCCTCCGCCAGATGCGCCACTGTTCCCTGGCCTAGGCATCTCCTCGCCGTCCCCCGCCTCCAGACCGTCCGTCGTCGCGACCTTGGACGCCTCCACCGCTTCGCCGGCCGTCCTCCATGCGCAAGCTCCAGCCCACGGCATCCCTCGGCTCCAGATCCCATCGCCGCCCTCCGCCGGAGCCGGTCCCGCCACCATCTCCTCCCCCTCGCCGCCATGTGCACCCTGGCCGCCGCCGACGTCCCGTCTACCCCACCGTCCCCACCAGCCACGGCGACCGCCGCCTCTCCCCCACGACCTCGGCCACCGCCAGTTCGGGAACCACCAGCATCGCCGCCTGCGCCCTTTCCCTCACCCGCAAGCTCGCCGGCCTCCCGTGCCTCCTCGGGCCGCGACCCCGCCGCCGTGGACCTCGAGCCCCCGCCGCCTCCCACGCCCCCACCAGCAGCCGCGGGCCCCTGCCTCGCCGGCCTTCACCACCTCCACGGCTGCCCCGCCTCCACCTCGTTGCCCCCCCGAGCCCGAGCTCGCCAGCCGCCGCAAGGCTCCCCTCTGCCTCGCCCTGCCCCTCTCCTCCCCGGCTCAGCTGCGCTTGGCCACCCCGCCGCGAGCCCCTGCGCCATCTCGACCTGGGGCACGTCACCGCCTCACTCCGATCGTCGTCGCCTCTAGCCCCGAGCTCCGGTCGCCCCGCTGTCCCCTGTCCTGCAGCGCGACGGCCATGTGCTCATGTGCTTCATGAGGTCCTGTTGTGGTGGTATACCTGTGGAGATGAGGGCACGGGCATATCCATGTTGTGGTAGTGTATATGCTCAAGTGCTTCCCCGAGCGATCCAAGACCGTCGTTTGTAAGTTCCGTCAACAAGATCTTCTCCGCTGCGTTAGATAAGACACTGTTCGAAGCACCAGGGTCGACACGAGGAGACATACCAAGGCAGCACCCAAGTACACCGAGACCGATCCGGAGCGCCGAGACCCCAGACCCGGAGAATCCCTGGACACCAAGATCTACCGGTGCCGAACCCAAAACCGACATCGTCAGCTGAGTACTTCGACAAGAACGCCAAGTACGCCGACATGGAACCGACCAGTTCGCCGAGAACCGCTCCCGGACCCGATGACCGCCAAGATCGCCACCGGTACGACAAGCGCATCATCTCGGAGCACCAAGTCCTTCTTCCTGGATGCGACGAGACCTTCTTCCCGGATACGCCAAGTACTTCCTCGAGGACGCCAAGTTCTTCACCCCGAACGCCAAGACCGACCGTTACGCGGACCCGACAAGATCGTCGCGACAACAAGATCGACACCGACCAGGGCGAATCCGATGCGCCCCCGACGCCAAACCAAGTCCTTCTTCCCGGAACGCCAAGATATACTCTGTTGTCCGAGAACGTTCCCGCCGAGACCGATCCCCGTCAAACCCTATCGAACCCGGGACCCCCCAGAACCCAAGATCTGCCGAACCCAGATGTGTGAACCTTTTCCCGAGCCCCTGTTTTATAAATGCTATATATAAAACTTGTTGCATATTAATTGTTCATCTCGCATGCATATCATGTGGGTTGGGGGCCTTATGCCGATTCACCTCATAATTAAAGATGGAGTCCATCTGCTGGATACCTTTGTCTTATTCCGGACTCCATTCTAATTTGCGTAGCGAACCGATGTTTTTTTTCGCCTTATTAATTCAACATTTGATTTGCGGGGTAGATAAATAACATGAACCTATTAAGTAATTGTCGGGACCCTGGTTCCGCTTAATATTGCCTAATTGCACCGCATCTGTGCCATGTCATGCATCATATCTGCATCATGCCGGATCTTTTGTCGTAGTATTAAATAGTGCATCCGGTGTTCTTCTAGTGTTTGCTTCTTCGCGGATTAGGCCGATGAGTGGATGCGAGTATCGACAAGTTCTCCGGATATGAACCTTCGGCAGTGTTTTCCCAAGAGAGCACCTCTCCCCCTACTACCTATTTTGCATTTATAGTCTTTGTTTCCTCCTGTTGATCTATTGCTATCTGTGTTGTGATGCTTTAGTTTCTATACACCAGTTATACCCTGTGCAGCCTCTATATTGCCTTGGACACCTCCTATTACCTGTGTGTGGTAGATAGCGGGCCTTGCGAGTCGTAGTTGCTTGTTTAGATGTGATCTCGTGTTGTCAAGTACCACAGTTGTTGAAATGTTGGCAGATGTTTATGGTGGAGATGTTTAGTGGTGGAGATGATCATGACTTTAAATACAACTATTAAAATGCTAGATATAACTAATGCAGAGGCATCAGTGGGCAATAGATGTCATTTGGTTCTTCCACGCTCACTTGTGTCCCGTAGGCCCCCGAGTACTTGATACTTGTTCCTTGATTTTTCGCACTATCCACATCCGGGAGGCCGTGGACCCCCCTGAGCCAGAGCTTGATTCATTTCTATTTCTTGGGGCCACAAACTAGTTTGGGGTTTTAGTACTATCCTGTACTTATGCCATGTTACTGCTTTATTTAAGATGGTGCGTGGAGCACTTGTACTGTTTAGGATCGCGGAGTGTTTTCGTGGTATCGACAAGCCGAGTCACACTTTCGGGTTCCCAGTCGTTTACAGCCATTGACGCAAACCCTGGGTCCGTTCCGGAGCCGGCCAACTTCGTTGCGGGTAGCTTAGTGGGGTGGCCCCTGAAATATTTTATGAATCCTGTGATCGCTTTGTCGTGAATGCCTCGTTGGGTTTTGAGTTGGTTTTTCCGAGGTTGATCGAGTGTGTGTTGCTATTTGTGCACCCCTGCAGGGTCAAACTTTCTGAAAGCCGTGTCCACGGTTATGGACGACTTGGAGCATAGTATCTCGATCATAGACAAGCATAACTAAAGTAGTGCTATAAATTTGACTTAATATGTGACTAGTAATCAGATGCAACTATAACGGAATGGATATTAAACATGCCAACAGCTGGTGGACCTAGGTTATGTTGTGACATACTATACATGCCTAATAAGTATTGCAACTCCAATGGAATGTGATAAAAGTGCCAACAATTGCTGGGTTTTAGGATTCCTCAGGAGAATTATATCTGACTAGTAAATGTCCCAACTACAATGGAATGGTGATTAAAATTGCCCACTACTTATGCTATCAGGACGGCCCACGCTATCTATATCTGACTAGTAAGTGCTTCAATTATAATGGAATGAATAAAACTGCCAACTGTGTGAGTTCCTTGGTCTGACTTCCTCGTTTGGATTCAAGGGGGAAATACCAGGATGGGTTTGTTTGGTGTTAGCTTCAGGTTGGATCCGAATAGGTCTTTCTTATCCCTCTCTGAAAACCGCCAGTTGTATCGAGTCTCTATAGGCTGTTTAGTGCCGCTGCGCTGCCGCTTCAGCCCACCATACCTATGTACGCAAGAGCCGCCGAATTCTAGCCTCGCCGTGTACTGGCCTCAGTACTGACGCTCCTCTTTTTCCTTTGCCCTTTGTCGGCACCCCTTTTGTTTTAGCAGGTTTGAGATTGACGTCGTTAGCAGGGTTACCCTTTCGGCTTGGCCTGGGCGGGGTTATGGAAGCCATTGGTTATTCTTCAGGGCTCTTAGCCCCATTTGCATCTTGTCCGTAATCGGACGCCCTGTCGATTTCAAGGTGATTTGGATCTTTGTATTGTATATCTGTATTCTTGACTCATGGAGTCGTGTTGTATATATATTTGTTCTGTGGGTCCCATCGAGGACTGTTGTGTAATGGTATTACTTTGTTTTCCACCCGCACGAAAGTGCCTGGTGGGTGTCCTTGAATCGTTTCTATGCGGGTTTGGCGGAAAGGGCTAAAACTTGCATAGGGCCGATTCGAGGGTGTTACAGAGGCCCTCATCGTTGAGAGTGTAGGGGATCCAGATTCCCCGGAAGCTTTCTTTCTCCACTGCTGCTTCCGCCGTCTTGGCCACCGCCGCTGCCGCCAAGTGAGAGGAAGAAGATGAAGCCATTTCTCCGGCGAGAGATTAACCTAAAAGGGGCAGCGCTGGGAGTTATGTGGGAGAAGGACGAGGAGGCTCTGTGCGCGCAGGAGGATTGGGAGGAAAGGAAACGGCAAAAGACTGGTGGAAGGGAGAAGGAGAAATCCAAACCCCTTATATCCACCTAACTGCGCCAAGGTTCGTGCTAACGCTATAGTGTAACCGCCACGCGTCGTGGAAAGAACTGGGAAGGACCCACGCGATGATTGCGTCTCCTCGATCTCCACGCACGCATTGAAACGGCGCCTCGGTTCCGTGAACCGCGGACCCACCAACGGTCGTGCTGACGGCACGCTTGTTAGATGACGTGACTTGACCATGACTTCTGTCAGGTGGCGTTAGAAACCAAGTTCCGGCTTAGTTTGAAATCAAGCTGGAAAATCCGAGTAACCTGTTGATAGGTTCAACTTATTTTTAAGACCCGGATCGTATTTTTTGATGTGAAGTTTCAGGAACGCTTCAAGATTCTGCAAGCCGAAGATCAAGCTAGACGATGATAAATCCGACTTTGGATCTTGGAGGCCTCCGGGGGCTGTTGTTGGGGATATACTTTCCGGGTATCCTCACAGTTCCTCACTGACCAGGGTGGCCCACTTCGGGTTAGAGCTTTGCTTCACGGGCGGCCCAGTCAGGGAGAAAGACGGAGTCCAATCCGGCTACGGGAAGGCCCAAAAGACTTACCGACTTAGGCACATAATGTTACTTGTAGTTCCAGATGTACTTTGTAACCAACTCTTAGTTGTAGCCGGATTGATATCTCTTGTAAACCCTAGGCCGGATGTCTATGTAAGCCGTCCTAGGGAGAGCCTTTAGAACACCACCATAGTCTACAATCTCAACTCGCACAGGCGAAACCCTTATAACCCATATTCCGGCTCTGCCGTATTACTGGATTGCTAGCAGGAGTAGGATCCGTCCAAAGCCGGCGGATTCGAACCTGGGTAAACTTGTGTGCTCATCGTCCCGGAACACTGTACGTCTCACACCCCTCTCTTCTGCATGCCTCGAGGACCCCCTCATGGCGTACTTGTCCTCAATCCGACGATAGAGGCCGAGGGGGTGCCTAGGCTGGCCACACCACCCCCTGGCGTGGGCCAGGCCTGGCCGCGCGGCCAGGTGGTGTGGCCGCCCTCTGGACCCTCTCCGTATCGTATTCTAGCACTTGATGACATCCATAAAAATAGGCACTTTATCTTTTGTCCCGTCCAATTCCGAGAATATTCATTTTCTGACTTTCCTGGAACCAAAAACAGCAGAAAACAGGCAGCTGGCACTGTGGCTCTTGTTAATAGGTTCGTCCAAGAAATCATATGAAAAGTACTCCAAAGTTGGAACAAAACTCAAGAAAGTGGATAAAACCAAGCATGGAACATCAAAAATTATAGATACATTTGCAATGTATCAACATCCCCAAGCTTAACTCCTGCTCGTCCTCGAGTAGGTAAGTGATAAAAAGAAAGAATAATTTTTGAGGTTACATGCACCATCAAAGTATTTGCAAAACATTCAAAGCTAGGATCATAGTACTTCAATCATAACATGAAAGACAAAGTTCTAGCAATAAGCAAAGAAACTATGATGCAACATGAAAAGGCACAAACAAAAGATTCATAAATAACAATGCTTTGCAAGACGTTTGTTTGTTTCACATAAAGAAAACATAGCATAATAGTATTCAGCTTGTCCCTCAATTGAGTAGCAAATATAAATGCATAGGACACCTTCAAAGTTCATAAGAGTGACTAGATACAATAGTTTAAAAACAAGCAATAACAAGTTATGCATCAATCAACTAGTCTTGGGACAATGCACATAGAACTAAGAATGTCCACTATGCTCTCAAAGTAGGTGCATAAAGATAGAAGGTGGAGACTCAATATAATGGTGGAAGAAAAGCCTTTTGTAAAAGGAAGTAGGGATTCAAGCCTCATAAAGAGCTTCCAAAAATTATGGTACCTGTAGCTTTCAACTCTCATTGCCCCTATCATAAGCATCTTGAAGTGATTAAGGTTAAAGTGAACAAACTATGGTGTACATGCTTGACGAAGTATAAGTTAGAAATCTCATGTCCCTTGTATACGAGGGCCGCTCCTCATGCTACTCAAGTTTAGTCACCGATAAGTTCTTGTCATCGTAAGTACATGTGTATCATTGAGAACCGCCAACGGGGTACCCCTTGCCCGATGATACGGAAGAATCCCCATATCAAAATGACAAGGCAAGCAGACAACGAGCATCTCTGCATTCTTCTTATTTACCATGGGAATATGGTGCTTTTTTCTCTCTTTCCTCTTTTTATAGTATCTCTTTTTTTCTTCTATTTTTTTCTCAATATAGGACTCTTTTTTTATAAGAAGAATGCTTCATAGACAGCTCATTATGGTTATGCTGCAGGTTTCCACCATGTCAGCATGGATTGGACCAGCGGCCCAGGCGTTTCTCTAACACATATACATAACTCCATGGACTTACAAGCTCCCCTTTCATTTCACACCGACGAGATCCATATACAAAAGAGCATGATATCAACTAGGTACAAGTACTAAGTGCAATCTTGAAAGCGTTCCCCATGAAAGCATGGTTCTGCTAATTCCCGACAAATAAGCGTAAGCATATACAACATAGAAGACACAATGGTTCAAGTTTATTAAAGGCAAGAAAAGTAAAGGGTGCCATCAAGTTCGTGAGAGCTTTAATCACTAGTTTTCTCATAACAAGTGGAAGGTAAAAAAAAGCATGAATGTACTTGGAATATCATAAGCTAGTAGGTCATTATGGTGGACTCTTTGGAATAACTTGGTTTAGGGAGTTGGATGCATGAGTGGAACTCATACTTTGTTGTGGAGGCTAGCAAAAGACTGGGAGCGACAAACTAAGAGAGCAATAATGGCCATAATCATGCAGAGCGACAAAACATCATTGATCAAAGCATAAAGTGATACTACAAGTTGAAAACTAAAGGATCATATAGGCTATGGTGACTTTGGATAGTCATAAAATGGAGTGAGCATGCGCCAAGTCAACCCAAATAAAGCATCAAAGGAGAATACCACTATATTATGCTTTAATATGCTAAAACAACACATGATTCATCCAAGGAACATTAAGAAATCTCAATTGTTTATAACAAGTCATGCTACAGCAAGGAATACTAAGCATAAATCCAAAAAAATATCAAGCATGGCATGACAAAGCATATGCCACAGTCAAAAACGAGCTCTTTTTACCACATAAGTATGAACTTTTCCTACTCTTTTCCAAACCAAACCAAACTATTTGCAAACCAATGTATGAAAGAGGGGGTCCAACCAATTTATTCAGAAAACTAAGAAAACCAAGAAAACAAAAACAAAAACGAAAAATAAGACACACCAAGAACAATACAACTGTGCATGAAACAATAAAAATGAAGCGTTTGGAAGAAACCTGAGATTTTTATTGATGAAGAAGGGGATGCCTTGGGCATCCCCAAGCTTTGACGCTTGTACTTCTTGTATATTTCTTGGGGTGACATGCGTGGCATCCCCAAGCTTGAGCTTTAGTCCATCCTTCATCTCATTACTCATTCCTTCCATACACCTGAAAATTTTCCTTCATACAAAACTTCACACAATCTCATTAGCAACATTAGTGCATTTAAGATAAATAAGTCTCAAGGTTCAGTTCTAACACCAAATAAACTTCCATTAGAACACTAGATATTGTAGCACTTCCCTCAAAAATCTCAATTCCCCAAAAGAACTCAAGAAGGAACTAACAAGAAGCAAATGCAGAAAATGGCAGAAATCTGTCAAAACAGACCAGCAGGTAAAGACGAATTTTTTCGAAGACCTTCTGTTGCTCAAATCAATAAGTATTGAACTAACTAAAGTTAGATAACAACCTGGATCAGAAGCACAACAAATTACAGCTCAATACGATATACAGAGCTCTCTCGCGAATTTTTACGGTGAAGCACAGAAATCTGTTTCGGGACAGCAACTTTCCCAATCATTACTTGTCTCTCATTAGAGGTTACTCTTGGCACAAAAAGCAAATAAAAAGGATATGGAGAGGTTATTACAGAGGTAATAACTTCCAAGACTCATCTAAAACTTTTGGGTTCTCTCCCAATAAGTACTTTTCTTTAACACCTTTAAGTTAGGCTTGATAGTTTGAGAAGATGCTCACATAAGAAATATGAATTGAAGTTAAAGAGAGCATCAAGAAGCAAATTCAAAACACATTTAAGTTTAACCCACTTCCTATCCATAGGAATCTTGTATGCAAATAAATTCACAAAAAACAAAGTGACATGCATAGGAATATAAAACGAGAATAACTTCAAAACTTTCAGCACATAGAGAGGTGTTTCAATACCATGAAAACTTCTACAACCATATTTTCCTCTCTCATAATAATTTTCAGTAGCCTCATGAATAAACTCAACAATATAGCTATCACATAAAGCATGTTTTTCATGATCTACAAACACTAGAGCTTTATTATAAACATTTTCAAAAGAATCCTCAGGAACATGACATTCGTCCTCCTTTGATAAGCATGGGGGACAATCAAATAATGTAAGGGATAGAGAGTTACTTTCATTAGAAGGTAGGGATGGGTAGATCTATTCTTCCTCCCCTTGATCATCACTCTCCTCCTATTTTTAATCCAATGAGCTTCCAGTTTGAGCAATTTCTTCTTCCATAGGCTTTTGCAAGGCATTAGTCTCTTCCATAGATGGAGAGCATCTATTAAGATATTCAAGAATATAGCCATTTTCTTCCTTGTAATTATCGAAGCAAAATTGAAGTATATCATAAAGCTCATATTTATAAGGTGCATCATCAGTATTTTCAAGCAAATAAGCTAGTTCGAATGCACCCTTCCAAGCAATAAATTCTTCAATTTGTTCCACATCATAAAGGTCATAATTTCCTTTAACATAAGAAGATATGGTAACATTATCATTATACTCACATTGAAAAGGGAGGTGTTTATACTTCCTACAGCAACAAGATTTATCAAAGCAATAAGTAACATTGTAAGTAGAGCACACGTTTCTAGCAATGGTATTCAATTTATCAATTTGTTCCCATAAGTGTTTCCCTTTTTGTGACAAGTGGTGTTCCTTATAATAATATTTTTGTTCTTCCGTGAACCCACCATGCCAATAAGATTCAGTTTCAAAGAAACCAACCATTGATAGGAAGCATGACAAAGCAAGGCAATAATATACCAACAACTATAGGAGACTTAATTTTTTGTGTGTTTTTGAATAAGAACGCAAACAAGTAAAACTAATTTTTTTTTGTGTTTTTGAAGAACAAAACAAGAAAACAAAGCAAAAAGAAAACTAAGCAAAACAAAAACAACAAAGTAAAGAGATTGGTTATAAGGGACTCTCCTTGTGAAGATGTCCTTGACTCCCCAGCAACGGCGCCAGAAAAGATCTTGATGCGCTCGACTTTCAATGTAGAGCTCGTTCGGAACCCCAAGAGGAAGGTATGATGAGCACAGCAGTAAGTTTTACCTCAGTTATGAAACCAAGGTTTAATCGAACTAGTAGGAGCAAGAAAACACCCCAAAGGTGTTACTAGCTGAGCTTTGGTAGGGCGCACTACCGATGCTAGTAGCAACGTGGAAACCTGCACAACACAACCATAGAACTTTGTCCCCAACTTGCGATGAGGTTGTCAATCTCACTGTGTTTTGCGGAAAACAAAGGATTAAACGTATCGAATGGAAAGAAGTAAAGGTTTGCAGAAAGTAAACACAAAGCAGAAACAGTTTATAGATTGTATGTAAAGAAAAAGGATCGGGATCCATAGTTCACTAGAGGTGGCTCTCCTTAGATAGATAACATGCTGGGTGAACAAATTACAGCGGGGCAACTGACAAACACCAAGAAAGCAATACATGCATATACTAATCATCTTGACTCCTCTGAGACTTGATTGGGAATTACAACATAATACATAGACCGCCATCCAACTGCATCTATGACTAATAATCCACCTTCAGGTTATCATCCGAACCCCCTCCAGTATTAAGTTGCAAGCAACATATTATTGCTTTACAAACTGCGTGTAAAGTAAACAATATGATCGAGTACATTAGAGATTTCTGTCACTTCCCCAGATTACCAGAGGCATGAACACACTATCGAGAATAAATACTAACTCTTGGAGTTGCTAGCATCTACTTGGCCAAGATAGCTACTAACAACGGAAAGCATGCAAGATCTCAAATAACAAACACATGATAGAATCAATAATCAATGTGAAATAGCATCTCAATATCCATCAGATCCCTGCAAACACAACATGTATGAATTACAAATAGATGATCTTGATCATGAACGGAGCTCACAAGATCTAAACATGAAAGCACAAAGGAAGAGAAACCAGCCATCTAGCTACTACATGGATCTGTAGTCCCAAGGATGAACTACTCACGCATCACACCGGAGGCTTGCATGGTGATGAAGAAGGCCTCCAGGGTGAATTCCCCTCTCCGGCAGGGTGCCGGGAAGAGCTTCAGATCCCTCCCGATCTAGGGATGGAGATGACGGGGGCTACAGACTCTTTCGTGGATTTTTGATCGGGTACTTAGGGTTTACGTCCCGAGGGCATATTATAGTCGGAAGGGGAGGCCGAGGGGGTGCCTGGGCTGGCCACACCACCCCCTGGTGCAGGCCAGGCCTGGCCGCGCGGCCAGGTGGTGTGGCCGCCCTCTGGCCCCTCTCCGTCTCGTATTCTGGCACTTGATGACATCCGGAAAAATACGCACTTTGGCTTTTGTCCCGTCCAATTCCAAGAATATTCATTTTCTGACTTTTCTGGAACCAAAAACAGCAGAAAACAGGTAGCTGGCACTGTGGCTCTTGTTAATAGGTTAGTCCAAGAAATCATATGAAAAGTACTCCAAAGTTGGAACAAAACACAAGAAAGTGGATAAAACCAAGCATGGAACATCAAAAATTATAGATACATTTGCAATGTATCACTCTGCAGAGTGTAAGAATTGTGACATGTTACTCCCTATTTCGGGAAGGAGCTACGAACGCGACAGGAAAGGAACTCCATGAAGTTCTAGTCATCTAGTCAACCTGTGAAGGCTGATGGGCATAGTTTTTGATAATAAAATCAATATTTGAAGAAATACTTACGAAAAATGCATAGTACCAAGGACGTATCGTCCGAGGTGGTAGATAGAGCATCAAACTTCCCACATTGCATATAATGAACTTGCTGGGTAACGCTGTTACTCACTCTTTCTTTTGAACCCCTGCTTAGACTCTGAGAATCCAGAAGGCACTTCGATGTATGTAGCTGATGAACAAGAGGATGTCTGCTATGAAGAACCCGACCTATCCAGAGGAGTTGAAGGGGTGGACGATGAAATACGCTATGGATTGGAGGACAACGAGTCCGAGTAGTTGCCTTAGTTATTAGTAAACCAATTGAGTCGAGCAGCAGGAACTATATAGAATAAGTTGTTGAGCTCAATTCGGAGTATGAGTTTAGTTATTAAATATCTTCCACTGAAACTACTTAAGTTTGGTTTGTACTTTCATAATATTTGAAGTGTGAGAACTCTCGGTTTGTAATAATAAAGTGTGTATATTTGTAATATGGACCCTCAATGTTTCTGTTGTACCACTCTAAGGGGTGTGGTATTTACGGAACGGTGTTCTGTGAGTGTCATATCAACGACTATAGTGTACTACACATGCAGTGGTATGCTGGATCACTACATATGTACTCTCTTTGATCCATATTAGTTGACTTACGTTTGTCTAGACTCTAGATACGGATGGATCTAGCACTAAAACTTGACTAGATACATCCGTATCTAGATGAATCTAAACCAAAAAATATGGGTCGGAGGGATTATATGTTTGTAGCGCATCTCGCTCTCATACATATACTCATACTAAAATATGTCATGTATATGGAAATGTATATGTACACGTCTGCAGATACTTGATCACTCACACGTCACACATGCGCGCAAACAGCTACATGTATACATGTACATGGCCGCACACCATACACGCATACATAGACACGTACAAATACATGTACACATGGCCACACATGTACACATGGCAAGACACATGTACAAAAATATAAGCCTTCAGCTCTAGGATCGAGGTAGTACAAATTAATTTTATGACATTTAGGCCTTAATATTGTATTGTTTGGAAGAAGGAAAGTTATGGTCCTACGACTTCTCTAGCTTTTCTTCTACAGTATAAGTTAGAGGATCTGTATAACTTGTTTCTTGCTAAAGATCGTGGTAAATATAGTTTTAGTCCCACTTCTCGTGCCCGGGGTACAAATTAGTCCCATATCTTGCAAAGTGGACAAAATGAATCCCAAAATATGCATCCCTGGTGCAAATCAGTCCATTTCAAACAAATTTTGAGCATATTTGACCAAATTCGTATACGTTTAGTTATCCTAAATGTGCCTTTTTGCGATTGAGACAGTAAAATAGTATCGGTCTGCAAGTGGTGTCTTTCCATGACTTCTATTGCTTTTGAAAGTTGATGTAGAATTTTTGCGTAGATTGATGTCATTTTAGCTTGGCCGAACACTGTCCTTTGCAATGCTCAAGTTAACTAAAATTGCACATGTGTGCATTTCACTCAATATTTCATTGTTAGTTTCAAGTTAGCTGAAATCTAACCAAATTTGATTCTTTTCTTATACAATTCACAATCCATATGCATCAATTGTTTTATATGTGATGATTTAACTTGAGCATTGTGAAGTACGTTGGATGAGCACATGGACATATGATGTTCACATATCATGTAAAATTCTCAAGATTTTAGCTTTAGCACATGGGCTTTTCTGTAAACAACGATGCCTTGTGTGGGCCATAAATTAACCTCACCTCGCTTTTCTTATCTTATCTTACATCTTACAACTATATACTGTACAAAGAACTTTGAACACTAGTCATTGAATCAAGATTGTCAAATCCCAACATTGCTAGCGGTTGTATCTTCTTTTCCATTATGGGATCTAGAAGATTCTATTGATAGTGTTTAGCACAATAAAATTTATGCAAAAACCTCAAACACATGTTACCAAAGTAGCTAATAAAGGTTGAAATCAACATTATATAAAGCACAATAACCATATATACACCCAATACTTTATGGATCTGGCTCAGAAGTATAATTATTTTTTCGAGCTTTATCTATTATAATTTTATAGTGATGATATGTCATACTTATATTATCCAAGTCTGACGTGCAAGGCAGGTCCAACTTACTAGTATGGACTAACCCGCAGAACTACCCGGTAAGGACAACTCAACACGGTCAAATTCGCTCAGTTCATTCAAATTCCATCCAATCCGTTTGAAATAGACTAAATTGCGCCCGGGGTGCAAGGTGCAGGGCTAGTTTTTCCCATTTACAAGATGTGAGACTAATTTGCACCCTGGATGTAAGAAGCGGGACTAAAAGTGTAGCTCCTTGTCAAACTAGCTTTCCATGGGCATAGAATTAACAAAGCGAATACATAGCTCGTTCTTACAGGGACTGGACCGCGTTTTGACGAATCCTTGCAGGGTGCTTGTTGTAATTTTGTGGGACTTGGTTGTGTCTCCTTGTTTTCTTATTGTCCTTTCTGTAAAAATGTACTTACAGCTTCATTACCACTGTGTGTGAAAAAACCACACCATAAGCCAAAAAGTACACCTTAAGAGATATCCATATGCATAGTGTGGAGCTTATCCACAAGCCAAAAAGCTTAAGGGTGACCCATTAGCTTAGGGACTCACCTATGTATAAGGGAATCACCTATGTATAAGGTGAACTTTTCCCATAAGGTGGGTCCCACACAGCTTGTGGAAGTAGCTATAATGTATAAAGTCAACTTATCTATAAGTTGGGACCCATATGTCTGCAAAAAGTATACACATGCAAGAGAGAGGAGAGAGTAAATAATTTTATATTGCTGATGGATAAGCCACAAGCTTATGGGTCACCCTTAAGAAAATTTCCTTAAGGTTAAGCTCTTCTATGTATGTGGCCATCCATAAGGACTACTTTTTTCTTGTGGACACCCTTATGGACAATATAGTGGATGCCCTAAGGTGAACTTTTGCCATAAGTTGGGTCCCACATAGCTTGTGGAAGTAGCTATAATGTATAAAGTCAACTTATCTATAAGATGGGACCGATATGTCTGCAGAAAGTATCCACATGTAAGAGAGAGAGGGGAGAGTAAATAATTTCATATTGCTTATGGACAAGCCAGAAGCTTATGGGTCACCCTTAAGAAAATTTCGATAAGGTGAAGCTCTAATATGTATGTGGTCATCCATAAGGACTAATTTTTACTTGTGGACACCCTTCTGGACAACATAGTGGATGCCCTTATGGCATCACCTATGTATGATGTGAACTATAGCCATAAGATGGGACCCACCTCTCTTGTAAAATCTTCCACTATGTATAAGGTGAACTTTAGCCATAAGCTAGGACCCACATGTCTCATCCAACATACTCATGCATGAGAGGGAAGAGAGAGTAAATTATTTTTCTATTGCTTGTGGACAACCCATAAGCTTATGGCATCCACTATGTGCAAAAAAACACACCTTAAGTACTAGAGTATGTGGCAATGCTTGTAGTCTACCTTATACATAGTGGAATAAATAAGAGTTAACTTAAGGTGTGTTTTTTTGCTTGTAGTCTACAAGCATTGCCACATACTCTAGTACTTAAGGTGTGTTTTTTTGCACATAGTGGATGCCCTTGGGTAGTCCACAAGCACTAAATAATAATATCTACTCCCTCCGTTTGGAAGTATAAGACATTTTAGCTTTGTGAAATGAATGTATCTAGACGCTTTTTATGTATAGGTTCACTTTGAACCTCTGCGAACCTATACACTAAAAGATGTCTAGATACATTCGACTCACAAAGCTAAAACATCTTATATTTCTAAACAGAGGGAGTAGTACACATAGAAATATAAAACTAATTTCAGTCAAAAGGATGTGTGTCGTTAGCTCTTAAATGTGGGTCCTAGCTTATGGTCAAGTTTGTCTACACACATTGTGGTGCAATGAATTAGCTTATGGTGTAGTATGTGGGACCCATCTTATCGACAAGGTTTTCCACATACATAGGTGATTCCCTAATACAGATTTCATTCCGTGAAAAAAGAAATCTAGAGCTCGTCCATGCAAGTAAAATAAAAATACAGATCTCGGATTTCCGAATTACAGTACAACCCGTACCTTAGGCGTCTAGTACTAGGGAGTCAGGCCGGTCACAGTCTCCTCCAAATTAACTACTCTATCCGTCTAGACATCTACTAGTACTAGGGAGTAGGGAATCAGCGGATCACTTTCTCCTCGAAATGCAGCGGAGGAGCGCATGCTCGTGTTGATTAATCCAGCTTTTCCCCCCTTGCCTATTCCCCCGCCCCCTCTAGGGCGTCTTCCTCTTCCACACCACACATCGCCGCTACCGCCATATGTCGCTTTCGGATTCTCTTTCTCGTCTCGCTCAGGCAGTTTCCACCGTCGATTTCCCTTCTCTTCTGAAACCACAATCAATGAAATACAGACGCTGCCTTGCGATGGCGTCAGCGAGCAAAAACAATGAGCATGATTCTGAGCTTTTCACGATGTGTTTACCGAAGGCCATTTGAAGAACTCATAACCCGATGAGACATCATCACTGCTGCCAGCCTAATTGGTTTGTCCAAATTTTTTCTTGAATCTGTGAAAGCTAGTGCAACTGTGGATGCTTCAATGCCATTTGGCCTCCCATGTGTTCTTCATTCCCCCCTAACGAAGGGACCGCTAGATTTTTGGCATTACTTCATAATTGATATCTTCCCGTGCAAGTTGTCGCCGCTGGACAGGTTCTCCTCCGATATTATGGTACCGGCTATACTTCTGGACAGTGGGTAGGCGCCAATGGAGATTGGATTGCCACGGCTAGCTTCAGAGGCAAGTTGGAGCTTTGCAACGTGTACACTCATCACAAGATTCCTCTCCCAGCATTTTCGTTCCAAGCAACTGACCAGCCAACCATGTTCTTGTTCGATAATGATCTTCCAGCTGTAATGCAGAAGATTGCTATGTGCCAAGTTCACACAGCTATTGGGAGATATAAAGTTTCTTGCTTGTTGCAGTCTTCAACGTCAGAATTTCCATCCTCCAGGGCGGTGATGATGTATGGACAGTTCTTCCACTTTCTTTTAACCACACCCTGAGCCCTTACAGTTACAATGATGGAATTATCCACGATGGACTAGTGTTCGCCACAGCTCTGTATGGCAACGTTCATGTTTGGGATCCTCTGCATCCTGGTAATTATTCCTTCATATGTAGTGTACTGGCTTAGTTACTCATGTGCCCAAGCTATTGTACTAAATTGACATAGGGAGTGTTTCGTTTAAATGAAAATACGAGTATTTATTTTAGACTCTATGAACTGTATGAATCATAGTTTTTTCATAGAATTTTTTCTTATAGCAGTCATTTGATTCATCGAATTGAATTATGCACAGTAGATTTTTCCGGATGTCTTTTAATTCATTCGATAGGAATTTAAGATCTACTTGAAGCTCCTGAAAAGAATCCGTTCAATGGTTTTTTTGTGCAATGTAATCCAACATACTGCAATCCTGCAGGAGTATAAATGGACATGCAAATGTAAAATCATGTGTCTTTTCTATCCTATGTTTTCTGCATTTGCACGGGATTTCGGCAAGTTCCCCTGCAAATGAACCGGTCAATTCTCTTTGCCTTTTTAGACAAAATAAGCCAAAATTTACATGTCTTGTTCAAAAAAAAGATGAGTTCGTTCTCTAGGAAATTTCACAATTATATAATGATTTGTTTCCTTTATGATTCTAGGCCGTAGTTGTTTTTCATATGTCCGACTACTTTGCATGCAGTTCAATTGGAAGGAAAATTTTCATTAGGATTCACTATATCATGTTGTCAGAATCATAAGTTAACGCATCCTGCTACCTTTTTCAAGGTCATGCGCTGGTCTTGGTGCGACCAGCTGCCGCGGATGAGTTGGTGGATTTATTTCTTAATGCTACTGGAGACGAGCACGACTATTTTTTTGGTTTTTGGTGGTTAGCAAGATCTACAGATGGTTCTAGACTACTTCTTCATATATATATGCTTGGCGCTTCTTATGATCCTAGTTGTCTTACTTTTCATTGCCTCCATCGTACTGGTGCTGCTCATCCTCGTATTGTACACTGTGGTCGCACTATCTTCACTTATACTTCCGGGTTTGGCTGCTTGGTGTTCTCAATGAACACTGGTCAGGTTGATCAAGCTAATCCATAGGAAAGGATTGCTAACCTTGGATCATATTCTCTTTTCCTTGGAATGCACTATCCGATTATGATGCGCATAGGCGCTGCAGATCTTACCTTAGGTTATCTGATGAGAAGGAACTGTGTCTACATCTTACCAACTGCAGCATAGCTTTCCAAAGTGTGGCCGCCTGAATTATGCCGCTTCAGTCTGAGTGGTAAAGACTGTGGTGTTGCTTCTGAAATCAATATCCTTGAGGGATTAGTAATCCTCGCTTCTGGACGGAACAGTGAAGCATCCTCTTTGGTTCGTACCAACCTTCACGAACACCGTCGATTGGAACCGGCCTCATGCTTAACTAAGAAACAAGACATGTTGCCACAGTACGTGCTAATGCAATCCATATGTAATAGTTGGTACTACAATTAGAAAAATAGTTCTCGACCATGTTAAACTGTTTATTTTTTTTGGTTGTCTAAAGTCATCGGCTTTCAACTTGTTCGTTTCCTCTCCTTTGAAACATGTCCTTGTATCGGTACTATGTTTAGTTACTCGTATGAACTTGACTATATTTTTTTGAACCTTTAGCATAATGCACTTTAGTCTGCCAATTCTAGAGTTTCTTTAGAAATTATGGAAATTTTAGCATCAAAGGATGTTACAGCCACATGCCATACATCTGAACAATCACCTCAATGCTTGTGTAAGGGTTGTACTCTATAAAAACAACCTTGGCTTCAACGATTCTAGCCTCATGCACTAGTCTTTGGTTAAGCTGATATGACGAGACTATATTTTTTAGAGATTTATCTTATCTTATCTTACCACTATATAGTGTGTGGTTAACTTTCAATATTAACCGTTGTATCAAGACTAGCAAATTCCAACATTGCTAACCCTCGAATCTTCTTTTCCATTCTAGCATCTACTCACTCCGTTTCATAATATAAGATGTTTTAACTTCTGCGAAACGAATGTATCTAGGCAAGTTTTAGTGTGTAGTTCACTCCGAACCTACACACTACTTTTAGTGTGTAGTAAAAGATGTCTAGATACATTTGTTTCACAAAATCTGAACCATCCTATATTTTGAAATGGAGGAAGTAGGAGATTCTATTGATACTAGATTTTAGCATAATGAACGCTATGCACAAGTACAAGAACCAAATATACACCCGATACTTTATGGAAGCGGCTCGAAAATATAATTATTTTCTCAGCTTTACCTATTACTACTTTATGGATTAGTACAATTTTATATTGTGATGATATGGCATTCTACGAGACAGCATTGGCATGCTAGACTAGCTAGCTAATTAGTAAAGTTTCCTCGATGCCCTGCAGCAGAAGACCGATGAAGGAACACACAAAAAACTCCTTGTTCAAAAAGCCATACCGTTTTCCCCATCTGAGGCAGTATTTGGTATCATCTCCAACGCGCACTTCACTCATTTTCCTTGCCATCTCGCCAGCAGCATCGGTCCTTCCAGGCCGCCACCCCTCTCCTCCAAAACCTCCCAATAGTCATAGATTGATCCGCCTCGCTGCCAAACAAACGGGACGTGATGGCAGATTCGGGGCCCAACCGGTGGTACAACGGATGGAGCAACGTCGGCGCTGACGTGTTCGACGAGATCGCTATGCGTATGGACACTATTAGCACCGTCTGGCTGGCCGCATGCTCCAAGGAGTTGAACCTCTAAGTCACCAGCAGAAAAGGTAGCAGATGCCCCAAGGACGGTTGCGGGACATTGGTCGCCTACCATCAGGTCTACAACCACAAGATCACGTGTGCGCACGGCCCTTGCAACTTCATGGAGAATGGCTGCATTTTCGCCGCCTAGCCGGCGACACTCCTCGCCCATCTTTGTGAAGCCCACTCGATGAGGGTGCACAGTTTCCGCTATGGCAAAACATGTAGGTACTCCTCTAAGCCTCTGTCGGCAATAGGCCAGCAGACAATAGATATCCTCGGATCCGAGGATGATGGTACTGTGTTTGCAGTGCGATTTGACATACGCCAAATGCTACATGTCATATCCATCGTATTCGTCAGGTCGGCGGCGTGCTTGTCGCCGCGGTACATGGTGAAGTTTTGGTCGTCGACTGTGAGGGGAGAAGGATAAAAAATTCCGGGTTATGCGTGCCGGCGAGGACCGCATCACCTGACGGCATCCCATTTGATGAGCTGCAGTGGCTCCTACCAGTGCCAATGTCGCACCTGGTCGCTCGTCAACCGTCGGTGTTCACCCTGGAATACTATCTTCAGATTAACATGATTCATGAGTGATATAAACACATCTTAATATTCACTGGAGTATTTGAACTGCTAGAATAACTTACTACATGTTCTTAGTAGTTGTTCTTAGGAGTATTTTTATGGAGTTCAACTACTGCTAATATATTTTGTAGTAATACCTATTGTATGTACTGGTACTTATCATTTTGGGAGACGTGGTTCCTAGCATAAGGTAGTTCTGAGTATTTTCTATGGAGTTCTTCCTCTGCTAATCTATTTTGCAATAATAACTATGTATTGGTGTTTGTTCAGATCGACCGATGAAGTGCATAATATGGTCTCGATTTACTTTTGAATCAGGCCTAGCTACATCTATTGAATTTTAATGTGTGCATTGCTGAATCTGTCAATTACTGTCTGTTTACTGCTAATTTGGTCAGTTTGAAATGCTGCTGAATCTGTCAAGTGCTGATGAATATGAACTGGGAATCTGTCAAGTGCTACTGAATATGAACTCGGAATCTGTTGATATTTTTTTGGTCTTATTCTGTACGGCTGAATATTTTAAATGCTACTAAATTTGTCAAATGTTCTGTTGTTACTATTAGTACGTACAATACAATATTTTGTAGAACTAACTATGATGTACTTGTACTTGTTTAGATCAAGTGCAGTAGATTGTCTTGTTTTTATTTTGGAACTTGGTATTTTATAGAACTAATACTAATGTACTGCTACTTGTTTAGATCAAGTGCAGTAGATGGTCTTTATTTTCTTTTGTAACTTGGCCTTGTCATAAACTCATAATCTTGATGAGGCTTTGGGCATTTTGAGAAGCCTATGAAGGTCACACACATGTATTAATGTGAGAAGGAGGCATGCACAGAAAAGCAGACTTGATCGGTAATTTTGCTTGCTCCAATGATTGAGTGTACGGAGAAAAGGACAAACTAAATCAGTCACTTTAAAATGTTGTTGAATATGTCCAAGTGACGCTGAATATGAACTGTGAATCTGTCAATATTTTTCTTTCTTATTATGTACTGCTGCATCTTTCAAATGCTACTGAACCTATCAAAAAATTTGTTCGGTACTTGTTCATATCAACCGGTCGAGTACATAATATGCTATCGCTTTCCTTTTGAATCAGTCCTTGCTACATATATTAAATTTCGATGTTCGCATTGCTGAATCTGTCAATTTTTTTGGTCATTGTCTGTATACTGCCACAACCAGTCACTTTGAAATGTTGTGCTGACTTTGTCAAGTGCTGATGAATATGAACCGGGAATCTACCTGATATTTTTATGGTCTTATTCTATACTGCTGAATCTTTCAAATGCTACTAAATCTGTCAAATGTTCTATCGTTAATATTAGTAAAATATTTTGTAGAACGAACTGTGATATACTGATACTTGGTTAGATGAAGTGCATCAAATTGTCTTACTTTTATTATGAAACTTAGCATTGTCACAATTATCTGGATGAGTCTTGAACATTTTGGGTTACTATGGGCGGTCACACAAGCATTGACATAAGGAGGAGGTAATCACACAGAAGCAGACTTAATCATTAGTTTTGCTTGCTCGAATGATTGAGTCTATTCAGAGAACAGGCCAAACTGATCGTGCGCCAAGGTTTTTTTAGCTAGAATAGGAACTGATTCTCTCTGTACTGCTATTGAATTTCAAGCAGGAAAGCTACTGAATCTCTCAAATATTCTGTCGTTGCTATTACTAAAGAATTTTGTGCAACTAATACTAATATATTGGTATTGTATTTCTTGATGAATTGGTCACTTTTGAAATGTTGCTGAATTTGTCAAGTGCTCTTGAAAATTAACTTCGAATATGTTGATAATTTATCTACCTTATTCTGTAATGCTGAATTTTGACATGAATATCTGCCAAAAAGAATTATCGCTTTTCCTCTACCCTCGCTGAGGTATTTGTTTCGAATCTGACAGAGCACATCACAATACAATTTTTATTAACTGGGAGAAGAAATCTAGTACCCCCTCTGATCCAAATTAATATTCTCACATTTGTCTAGATTCTAACATATCTAGTCATATTTTAGTGCTAGATATGTCCGAATCTAGCTAAATCCAAGAACATTAATTTGGATTACAGGGAGTAGCCCATTCGGCCCTTCTTTAGCCTAGAACATTTTAATTCAATCTTTTCGGGGTCAAGGACTGTTGGCCACAGCCCAACGAAATTTTAGAAAGAAGCCCATAGAGCATAGCCGAGAACATATTAATTCGGTCTTTTAGGGATCAGCGGACTGCTGAGCACAACCCATTGAAATTTTAGAATGAAGCCCATGAAGCATAGCCTATGGAATATAACCCACGTAGAGCAATAGCCAAACTCTTTTTAATTCGGCCTTTTGGGCAGTGCCCCCACCTCTCATAATAAAAAAACTCTGCCTACCCATATTTTTAAGAAAATGCCCCTTAAGTGGCATTTTATAAATTGAGATACCAGGAGCGCTGCCCTTTTATATTTTAAAAGAGATAAACATAGACACACAAAATATTTTAAGAAGACTAATACATAAGTTGTAGTACTAATAAAAGTTTAATGATATTTTTCTATAAATATCTTTGTTATAGTCGAAACGCACTCAGTTTACGTTTATTTGGTTTAAATGTTTTTTGTTCGAATCGCCTATGTGTGTGTGTGTGTGTCTTGGGTTTACATTTTTTTCTTCTAGCAATATCGCATTATGGAGAGGCTGATATCACAGACCCACCAACAAGCAGCGTCCCTGGAGCTTGTTTTGAGGGTGGTTTCGAAAAAAGTGTAAATACTTGTACAGAGAGGCTCGCATTAGGAACCCACCAGACAGAACATGCAAGGCTACATCAGGGACCCAGAAGCCAGAACATGCCAGAGAGGCTGATATAAGGGCCCCAGCAGTAAGACTATACACGGCTGCCACAGTGAAAATAGCGGACACGGCCTGAAAAAAAAGTCCATCATACACATGCTGTACTTAAAAGGAAGCTGACATGTTGGACCCAGTAGGCCCAAGCATATCCCATAAAATTAGCCTATCAGGCCCAAGCATAGCCCAATAACTTCTAATTTGGCCTTTTCGTGGTCTTGTGGCCACCGACCATAGCTCATTCAACTTAGGAGTGAGCCCATAGAATATAAGCCATGCCGAATAGGGCATCCACCCCGGGTTAGCCCAGAATCTTTTTAATTCGGTCTTTATGAGTATTTTTTGTACTCTTAGGATGATATCTAGGACCCGAAAAACAGTCCAACATACACATGTTTCTTTCAAATAGAGGCTATCAGCTGGGACCCAACATAGACACGTTTCCTGCACAAAGGTGGTTCATATCTAGGATCCAGCAAGTTGCCAAGGTCAAAAGAACGGACATGGCCAAAAAAAGTCCATCATACGCATGTTTTATTTACAGAGAGGCTGATATGTGGGACCCAGCAGCACGACCTTATACAGATGCTACATCGAGCAACATTGCTAGTTTGAAACTAAGAGGCGCGAGTGAGAAAAAAGTTCAGCATGCACACGTTTCTTGTAACGAGAGGCTGAAATGTGGGACCTAGCAGCGTGAGCAAATGGCAGATTTGTCGAGCAACGCTATCTCGTTCGGAATAGCGTAGCACTAGAGAAGAAAACAATTCCATCATACCCACGATTCTTCTAAAGTGAGGCTGACATAAGGGACCCACCAGCCTAAATAAACAGCTGATGCAGCGAGCAACTCTATCAAGTTCGGAACACGAAGGCGCGACAGAGGGTAAAAAATCCATCACACACGCATTTCTTCTAATGAGAGGAGGACATGTGGGGCCCAGCAACATGATTAAACGGTAGATGCATCAAACAACGCTATCAAGTTCGGAACAGGGTACGTAACACGAGCGAAGGAAAAAATTCCATTATACACATGTTTCTTCTAATGATAGGATGACATGTGGGTCTCAGGAGGTTGATTAAACGGTAAATGCATCGAGCAGCGCTATCAACTTCGGAATACAGTAGCGCGAGCGAAGGAAAAAAATTCCATCATACATCTGATTCTTCTAATGAGAGGCTGGCATGTGAGACCAAGCAGCCTAACTAAACGACAGACGCATCGAGCAATGTTATCGAGTTCAAACTAGGGAGGCGCGGCCGAAAAATATGGTCCGCTAGAGACACTGATGTCCAGGATCTACACGCCTCAAAAGACTTCGGCGAGTCAACATCGCCCGAGGAAACGAAAATTTTGCTGCTGCCACGTGCTAGTCAAGCTTCCTCCATGTTTTTAACGGTTCCGTCGTAGTAAAGAGCCACAAAACCGAAAAAAAAAGTTTTCCATCGGCCACGGCCGAGCTGAGAATTTCGTCGCGGAAGACGCGTCTTCTACGACGACCATCGGGCCAAGTCACTGTGGAAGGAAACTTTTCTTGTAGTGATTGGATGTAATTTTCATTTTTTTGATTCTCTTGATGTAACTTGTATTTCCACCGACCTTGTTACTGAAGCACCTCGCTCCTACGGGACCTACCCAATTAAAATAAAATGTCACCACCCCAAATACAAGACAAAGTGAACCATGTTTTCTTAGCATCCTCAAGTTTTAGTACTACTTCTGATCCATAATAAGTGTCAGGACTTTAGTTCAAATTTAGACTAAATTGAACTAAACCCGTGACAGTTATTATGGATTAGAGGGGGGTAGAATTTTTCAAGCTTCCTAGCTAATTTGGTAGATAGGTTCATCTTGGCGTAGTAAGCATTGTTTCCCATGGGAGTTTCCAATAATTAGGGATAAATAAATTCAATTTCCCTCGTGACGACGACGATGTTTTTTCTGTAAAAAAAGTATGAATAATATGTTTCGGAATGCCACAAGCCCATCTTTTTAGACATAGTGGATCATGCTTCCTATCTAACTTCAGCATTTAAATGGATTTACGTTGATTTATCGAAACTAGGTCAAATTAATTTGAAGTACAAATAATAGGAGAAAATAAAGAAAAACCCTAAAAACAAAGATTTACGCATGGCGTCCTTTTGCGTGCATTACATGCCACGGAAAATGATAAACATGAGTTTTGACAACTTTGAAAAAACCAACCTCACAAAATTGGCCTAGCATATATATGAACAGGGTTCAAGCCAAAAGACCAAGGTCATGGCCACATCCAACATCATTGTTTATGATAATTTTACCATATTAGGTAGATTGGTGCATCTTGGCATGGTAAACAATGTTGCCAAGAGGAGTTTTCAACAAGTATTAGGAAAAGAGACAATCTTAATTTTCCAAGTGAGAGGAATGTTTTTTTGTAAATGAAGTACTAATACTAGGAAGAATGTGGCTCAAAATTTGAGGGGGAAATCGAAGAGCGAGAAGAGACTGTGAGCTTAGAGAATAAAATGTAGGCAAGGGAATAGGGCATCATCGAAGAGGATTTGAAGGAGGTTCGATGTCAGAGCAAAGTTATGATGGGTTCCTGACATGAGGTATTCCCGCGGTCTTACAGTGTACACTCTACTAGTAGTAAATTTCAGGACCTATGCACGCAAAATAAATTATGCATTTTCTCTCTTCTTTGCTAGGTCTCACCATCCATCCTCCTTCATCTCTCACTCTGCAACCCCACACACACCAGCCCGGATGATCTCTCCCTTGTCCATAGTGTGGTGTTGTGCACGTGTGCCCTTGTACGGCGACTCTATGTCTATGCCGCTGGTGTATTCATTAGCTGTGTTGGTGTGAAGGAGTACAAAAGAAGGAAACAACTTTGGTCCTTAGCGGCAAAAAGCTGTGGCAATTCAAACTTTTCTAGTTTCAAAATTTTCACTTGCTTCCCACACATCGGGAGGGAAGGATATTGAAAAGATTGGTCATTCGTAGTAGTACTTCTTATATTTTCTTTATATTGTCTTATCTTATCTTACCTTACCATACCATTACAATGCAGTGTACGAATAACTTTGAACATTGATCATTAGATCAAGACTGCCAAATTCCAAAATTTGCCAACCCATGGATCTTGTTTTCCATTCTAGCATGTAGATGATTCCATTGATATTCTGTAGCACAATCAACGATAGTATGTACAAACCTCAAAATACACTTATGCACCATTCTTGCTATTCTCTACATTTCTCTAGAGTATGTTACCAAAAATTTCAAGTATTAGGTAGCTAATAAAGGTTGGTTTATAAATGTTATAAAGTACAAGAACCAAATATACACCCGATACTTTATGAGAGTGGCTCAAAATTATAATCCTTTTTTAAGCTTCACCTATTTTAATTTTATATAGTATGATATGACATACTTCTATTATCTAAGTCTCACGTGCATGGCACATGCAACTTACTAGTAGGATACAATACTTCATACGTCCCATCGCATTCGATGCACTTCATCAACAATCTCTAGCAGAAAGTGACCAGCGCATTGTTTTCTTTTATTAAGCAAGTAGTACTAGTACGAAGAGTATGTCTCAGCTGCTTCGTTGAGAAGGAGCCGAACCCGACTACTTTTCTTTCCTTAATTTCATGGTCCTTGTGTTAAATGTATAAACTTGGATGTAATTTTTATTTTTTATGAGGTCCTTGATGTAACTTATACTTCCACCAACCGTATTAACTTAAGCACCTCACTCCTACGAGACCTACCCCATATAAAACAAAATGCCAACACCCCAATTATTATATAACTAGCTATCAACCCGTGCACCAACACGGCTAGCATTGTAGGAACATAAAATCAATGGTTCTAGTGCCATCATATCTATATCAAGCCCTCAAATTAAAATGTGTTTAGTATAATCATCTTATTCTAACAATACACATGATCTCACATGAATGATTCACCTATAGCTTTCCATCTGCTATGCCAGGTAGTACTTGAGTGGGTAGTGTGCACCAGAGTTCATACACCAAGGCTTATAGTAAAGGAGCATTATAACTCCAATGGTTTATATCAACTTTCAATATATCAGAGATGCATGTTGCCACCCAAATCATATTGTGTATTGTGGATGTTCCCCGTTGGACAGTGTAACTCCAATGGCGTGTATATCAACTTCAAATATCTCGAATAGATACATGTTTTCACCCAAATCATATTTCCTTATCCATGTGGATTGTGAAAAAGATAAATGTCAAATACTTGGTGGCCTCTATGATTTAAGGTGATGCACGTACACATTAAAGCATAGGTTTTAGATTAAGTAATTAGTTATCCAACTGTCATGCCTAGGTCCGACTTACTTGAAAACCACTTATCTGTAGACAAATATATTAAAAAATATATACATGCATATATTTGGACAAACCAAGTTACAGATGTAGGTCTTATCTATAGACAAACCATATATTTGGAAGTAAATTAAAGAAATGAATTATGTGAATGCTCGTGTACACATGTAGGATGTCATATTAAAACACAACACACGCATTGTATCTTGTTCATTTTTACACAGTACAGTTATAATAAATGTCAAATAGTATCACCAAAGAACATGCAGTACACCCCTTTTATAAATATTGACCAACATCCAATTATTCAGAACACCAACTTTAATACAGATTAAACAAAGTTTTTTCATAGTAGTTCATGGCCAATGCTGACATTCATGAAGGAATCAGATTCTAAAATTTATGATCAGACGGACTTAACCAACAGATTTTTTTTCTACAACCTGTCATATTTACATGATAAAACATAATACATGATGTCATTTAACCTCTAACTGATTTCCGAAACAACGGAAAAGAATATTTTTAACTCCATGGTTTAAGTAATTACAAATCTCAAATTTATATCATTTTTTTACTTCCCTGCCATAGGGTATAATGTAGAAACTATCATCACAGAGATTAGGCTATCATGCTAGAATTTAACTAAAGGAAAAATATCATAAAGGCATGCCGAGAAGAGCAACACAATCATGTTAATCATCTTCTGGGAAAGGAACCATTTTTAGATCTTCCTTATGACATGTCTAACATTTCTATTATGAACAAAAATATCATGGACATGTCTCAAGTAATGAACATCAATACTGAAATAGGAAGACTGCAATGAGGGATCTGAAAAGGTACCGACGAAATCTGTGGAACAATGACTACTTAACAAGCAATTCAGAAGGTGAAAAAACCCTCCAAGCACAAGAAAATTTAGAAAGTGAAAGCATCATTGAAGGTGTGTGGTAAAATGTCGTGGTTGAATATGCAGTACATAAGCAGTCAATTAAGAATATATTAAATGAACTTCCCTTTAATATACATAGGTGAAAATATGTGCTATGAACTTCCCTTTAATATACATAGGTGAAAATATGTGCTTTTAACTTCCATCCCTAATGCAGTAAAAGAGAACCTGGAGCAATGTAGATGTATAAGTTAAGTAATGCTTGACAGAAACCCCTTTCTACATCCGGGTGCATATGCACTTGGTATGAAAAAAACATTTTTCAAAAAGTTGAAATTTTGAAAAAAAATATGATCATATGTAGCTTCATGTTTGAGGTGCACACGAAGTCATTTCACTAAAAATCGATATGTTTTGTGTGTTGTGTAAAAAAGACAAATTTTTGCATCGTCGGGCACGTTACTTTAGCACCAAATTTTGTCTTTTTTGCACAAGCCATCCATAATGTTTATTTTTCATGAAACTACTTTGCGCGCACCTAAAACTTGAAGTTCTATCGTAAACATATTATTTTGAATTTTTTGGCATTTAAAATTTTGACAAAAATTAAATTCAAATAAAGGGTGCATATGCACCTAGGAGCAAAAAAGCCACGTCCGAACCCTATTCATCGGATATATATATCAAACGTGCATTTCGTTTTCCAAATATTAGTGAAAAATGCAAAATATCTTACCATAATTTGTATTTGCCTATAATTTAGTGCATGTATGGTTGTCTCCTTTTGAAATGTCACATTATATCCAAGGTTGATCAGTCGATCTAGGAATATTTATGAAGCATGAATAACAACTGTCCCATATACCTTCAGTTTCCCTCCAAGTAGAAGACAAAGTGGGTTATGTCTTATATGAAACAAATTTTGTCCTGAAGAAGAAATATTAGATGAAAAATCACGATGGATAAACAAATCCAAAAGCTTCTTTCGGCGCTGTCTGCGCGCTGTGACACTCCTCTAATTTACGTGTCATGGATCTAAGTATTTCAGAAAAGTGTGCATACCTATAATTAAATTCAACATGTGAGAAGATTAGTTTAATGGTAAAACCAATGTCCAGAGAAAAATTAAAACATTGAAGGAAAGGTTAACCATTATTTGGCTGAAAAATCTTGCTATCCTTGTCGTGACTCTCTTTGTAGTCTTTTTTCCTGTGCTAAATCTTGACCTCACGGTATGCTTTGCATACCATTTGAACGTTTACCAATGAGCTGGAACATCAAGGCGTTAATAAGATATATATAATCGGAATCAGCATCAGAACGGACATAGAGAATCCAACTTTGAAATGTATCCATTATTTCCAACGTTGCATCAAGAATTAAGCTAGTAGAAGAACAAACCTTCAACATCTAATTCATTTCATCTAATGACTGGATCCGTAAGTCCTTCCATGTCCCGACGTGGCTGTGCTAGGAGAGATTGTTTTCATGAGGAGAAGCGCAGAAAACGGAAGGTCAGTGCAGCGTATCAATCACCGCGAGGGAGAGATGGCTAGTGCGACGTACGTCCACCGAAAACGTAGCAGCAGGAGCGTCCGAGTCGGGACTCAGATTTCACTGATGAAGAAGATGCTTGATGGCGCTCCAAGAGGCATGGTTCTAGAGCATTATAAAACCTGGAGAAGATTGTTGGACTCCTCGACAGCTTGTTGGGAAGATGCCAAACATCAAGTGATTGCAAAGAAGCTTAGAACTAACTCGTTTGATACAGACGGCGAAGCGGCCGCCGAAGACGTGCAGCTCGCAGGTGTGTTAGCATCCGCACCAGCCCCTACCTGCTTTCCACCGAGGGGAAGCTTTCGATGGCCGCCTACTCCGGCGGTCCGGCCTGCCCCAACACCACGGCGTCTTCTAGGGTTAGCGATGCGCAGACACACGCTAGGGAGAAGTCCTTTTGTGGTTTTTCTTCGAGGCAATGAAAGGATCGCTAAGGAGATGTGCACGTGGGATAAAATGTGAGGACTCTCTAGGGATTTCATCCAACGACTGTAGATTGCTAATGGGGAGATCGGATGGTTAATTTGCATAGATGCTGAGGATTAACATGGTGCTTCCAACGGTGCCTCCAATTAGTAAATATAAGAAGTGGAGCATGCTTTCTTATAATTCCCAAGTTTTTTAGGATTTTTCAATCTTCCTAGCTAATTTCGTACACTTAAATAACTTTATATCGATTTAACCAAATTAGGTCAAACCTAAAGTACAAGTAAGCATGATATATTAGTCTTGAATTAAATGTATTTTTGAAGGTAGATGGGTGCATCTTCTTGTAGTAAACAATGTGAAGGTGGAAGTTTCCAACTATCAGGAAAGAACATTCTCAATTTCCGAGTGATGACGAGATTATTCTTTTCTATAAAGAACATCCAAAGGATATGGATCCGAATGCCACAAGCCAGGTTTTCAGACATATATATAGGAAGGAGCCATTTTGGGTATTGGCAGCAAAAAGTAGCAGAGTAGCATTTTGAACTTTCTCGGTTTTGAATTTTTCACTTGATTCCCAAACATCTAGAGGAAGCTTATTCAAAAGATCGACCATTCGCAGTACTTCTTATATTATCTTTATGTTTTCTTGCCTACCATACCACTATATAGTGTATGAATAAGTTTGAGCATTCACCATTGGACAAGGGATACAATACTTGGTTTTTATCTACTTTCTTATGTTTTTCCCACACTTTGGAGTATTTCTATACACTTTCTTGGACTAACCTATTAACAAGATGCCATAGTGCCAGTTGCCTGTTTGTTTCTGTATTTGGTTCCCAAAAGTCAGAAAATGAATATTCTCGGAATTGGACCTGACAAAAGCCAAAGTCGATATTTTACCGGAAGACTCACGGAGCCAGAAGACGAGACGGAGAGGGGCCACAGGGTGGCCACACCATGTGGTGGCGCAGGCTAGCCCTGGCCGCAGCACCAGGTGGTGTGGGCCCCCTGGCCGCCCACCGACCTTGCCTCTTCGCCTATAAGAAGCCTCCCGATGCATAAAACCTAAATCGTCAAGCCTCCAGCCACGAAAAGTTCCACAGCGCCGCTGCCACTGAAGGGGAGATTCAGGGGATAGAAAGTCTCTGTTTCGGCACCCTGCCGAGATGGGGAAGTGCCCCCAGAGCCATCTCCATCGATCTCCACCACCATCTCCATCACCATTGTTGATTCCCATGATGAGGAGGGAGTAGTTCTTCCTCGAGGCTAAGGGTTCTACCGGTAGCTATGTGTTTATCTCTCTCTCTCTATATATGCATGATCATATTGTGATCATGAACTTTATAATCAAGTAGATCTACCTTGCTACTCAAGTGCTTTAACAGATCTCTGCTCTCCCCATGTGTGTGAAGTTGACAGTGTGCGCACCATGGTGGTACTTAGGCTAGAGATTTCAAATACTTGTTATGAGTTATATTTGAAGTTGGATGTCTTTATGAAATTGTGGTGTTTGTTGGACCTATCTAGTACTCAAGGTGGTAGTGTGGGGTTATCTAGATGGGAAAGATGAACTTCGAGGTGTGCTGTTATAGCCCTACCAACGATTAGAGTGTCCAGCCGGAGAGTAGTTCAGCGTAGTATCATAAAGAAGAATATATTTATATGAGAGTGTTCACTAGTGAAAGTATGATCCCTAGGCCTTGTTTCTAAGCATTGAAACACTGTTTGCAATTAGATCTGTTACATGTTTGCTTGCTTTCATCTTTATTTCAGTTTTACTTTAGTCTTTTCCACGCCATCAAGCTATTTTCTATCACCGTTACCACTTATAATTATCTATACCACTTGTATTTCACTATCTCTTCGCCGAACTAGTGCACCTATACACCTGACAAGTGTATTGGGTGTGTTGGGGACACAAGAGACTTCTTGTATCTTGATTGCAGGGTTGCTTGAGAGGGAATACCTTTGACCACTTCCTCCCTGAGTTCGATCAACTTTGGGTAATCCACTTAAGGGAAAACTTGTTGCTGTTCTACAAACGTCTGCACTTGGAGGCCCAACAACTGTCTACAAGAATAGAAGTGCATAGACATCACTTCCATTCGTGGTACTTCTTATCTTGTCTTTATCTTGTCTTACCTTACCATTGTATAATATCTGAATAACTTTGAATATTTACCATTGGATCAATACTTGTAAACCAATTTTGCCAACTATTGGATCTTCTTTTCTATTCTAGACTCTAGAATATTCTATTTATAGTCATCATCACAATGAACGCTTTGAATAATCCTCATAACACACTTCTTTGTTATTCTAGAATCTTCTCCATTTGTTTATCTATACCATGTTACCAAAAAATTTAAGTATTAGGTAGCTAATAAACGTTGATTTCTACATGATATAAAGTACAAGATCCAAATATACACGCATACTTTATAGATGTGGCTCAAATTTACAACTTGTTTAGATTTACCTATTACAGTTTTATGTAGTGATGATATTTCATACTTCTATTATATGAGTCTCACGTCCAAGGCATGTGCATAGTTATCAGTAGAGAAATCAAGTTAGGGCTCATTCAAGTTCAATACTGTCGGATTTGCATTGCGATTCGTGCATTCTCTAAACTAAGGCTCATTTGATTCAAGGGAATTTCAAAGGATTTGTGAAGAATTTTTGTCCCTTAGGAAATATTCCTACATTGGTCATTTGATTCAAAGGATTACCATCCTTAGGAATTCCTTCAAAGGATTCCTTTGCTCTGTATTTTGTACGAAAAAAATCCATCCACTCTAACCTCATGTTAGAATTCTTTTTCTTTTCCTATGATTCAAAAACATAGTACTTGATCCAAATTCATGTAGTTTTCTATTCCTGTAGGATACAAGAGGTCATGCTACTCCAATCCTATGATTTTACCGTTCCCATGTTTTGAGAATCATGCGAATCAAATGAGCCCTAGTTGGTCAAATCGACAATCAAACTTAGACCTCAAAATAAGCTTATACGCCACTAATGATGAATAAATAGGGACAGAGAGAGTGTTGACCCTAGATGGATGTAACCCGGGAATACCGCTCAAACACACAAAAAAGGTACTCTGGTACTAGTACTACAGTACTCCGCTTTTGTACTATTGTATATGTCTTAAAGGCACTTGTTTCGCTGTGCTTCATAAGTTGTTCACCACTTGTGTCGGCTCTCACTAGTCAGATAGATAAATTCACTGACTTGTTGATTTGGTACTGTACCATCGTTCTTCTTCTGTCATTGACATAAAATAAATTCTTCTACCTCTTCTAAGCACGTGCTTTCATGGAGCTACAACCAGTAGCTTAGACGTCTACTCGCGTGGCTCTGAAGCAATCACCACTGTCTGTTCAAAAAGAACGGGAGGGATTAGAAAATGGATTTTCTTTTGCTCGATGGCTGATTTTTTCGAGAGATGGTCGATTTGGACCGGGAGTGGGGCATATAGGATGATAGGGGAGAGGAATTTGGTGGTGTGACGAGCAAGCTAATTTGGGTGGCAGCGTGTGGGTGTACGGATGTACTGGTATCCCATTTTGTGAGCTTTTTTGTTGTTGTACAAGAGTTCCATAGTATTCTGGTTTTGGTTCTTTAATTACCGGTGTGCCAAAACTAGACGTTTTTAGTAGCAGTAGTACAATACTTGTTTCAAATGTTTTTTAGAGAAAACTTGTTCCAAATATGCCTGCACACGATGATGAATGAATAAGATTCAAGGATTATTATGTTCGGCAACAGGAGATTCGAGTATACTCTAGAGCGTCTCTCTGGTATGAGCATTCATTTGATAGGAAAATACAGCTCCATGGCGTGCTAGACTAGCTATGATGTAGTAAAACTCCTAGAATCAACTTAGGCTAGAACTTACTACTCTATAAGCACATGAAGCGCAGAAAAGAGAGTGAAACCATGCTCTGTAAGTCGGTAAGATTTCAATCAATTTATTTTATTTTTCCTTGCTCTCCATCCTCTTTGTCTCCATCTTCTCGTTGATGCCCACTCGCCCACCTTAGCACACGCCAACACCACCATGCCACTTTCGGATCATCTCCATAGCCTAGTTCGATAGGCACAATAGATTTAGCAAATAGAAAGAAGGTACGCTTGGTTTTATTTCATTCTGTATTTCTCCTTGCCTCGATCTCCATCCTCTCTCTTCACCTCCAACATCTCGGCGAGGACCATCCCCACTCGCACACCAATATAGGCATGCGCCAATGCCACTTTAGGATCAGCTCCACGCCCAGCTTGATAGACTATTTTCTGTCTTGCCCTGCCAGCTGCTGCTCGCTCTCTCTCCTCCAAAACCCCAATCAAAACCAAACGCCATCACCCCCACCAGCTCGATATCTTCCACGTGATGGCCCAATTGATTGATGAGAGTGACACATCTAGGGTGTTTTCCAATGGCCCCCTTGAAGAAGCCTCAGCCATCGCCGTGAGCCTCTTCGCCTGCTGCAAACATTATCTTCACTCAGCAACACATGGTGCATCCATGGCTAAGTCTCATCCAGCTGAGCTACATCATGAGTACAATGTCTTCTACCGCAACAATCACAAGAAACACTTCTACAAGGGCAGATACTATTGTGGCAGGGGCAAGAAGAAGCCACAGAAGGTTAGGTAGACTAGACCTTGTGCGATCTGACGCGGTTGGACAGGTCCTCCTCTGATGATGTGATGCCATATTGTGCAGGTAAGAACTGGACATGTGTGCATGGAGATTGTATCGCCACTATTGGCCTCGCCTAGAACTAGGAGTGTGTCTATGTTTTCACGTGTCGCTGGATTATTCTATCGACAATCTTTGATTTTTAGGCCACCCCTGAGGTACTTAAGTTTGTGGCGGCTGGTCAATGTACTAATCTACTGAAGATAGTCATTTGTCAAGTTCCCACAGCTGGGAACTATAAGGATTTATCTGTCCTGGCAATCTTTGACACGGTAATTGCCTTCCTTGATGGTCATCATGGTATATGGGTGGTTCTTGATAACCTGTTCAGCATTTTCAGCTACCGTAATGCAATTATCCACAATGGACTTGTGTATTATGTAACACACACTAGACCATGATGGCGCGCGTTGCCGCGCTCGTCGATTTTGTCAATAAATTGACAATAATTTACACTAATGTTAGACATAATAGAAACCCTTGGATATGAAGCATGCTTAGAAGTAGATTACTTGATTTAGTTAAGGGATGTCAAAATTCATTACCTACATTGCACATAAATAGTGATTGCAAATAGGTTAGGTGATGAAATAAAGGTGGAGCCTTATAACGCGGCATAGAACAATTACTTAAGTTTAAGATAAATAAGGAACATGTAGTGTGCCCTTTTCATTTTTTGAGGGTCTTTTCATTTTTGTTTGGAAAGGTGGCATCACTTTCATTTTCGTTGATGAAGTAGAATTTTAACTTGTCGATTCCATAAGTTTGTACACAATATATGGAAGCGAACAATAGACATTTTTTCTCAAACAATCAGCGATGACCAAATAATTGAATAATAACTTATTGGAATTGGTGTACAAAGTTAATTTACATCACTGACTAAAATTTGGAAAATATTCAATATAAGTGAAAAACTTGTATTGCCTCGATGACAGATTGAGCATGCATCATTTTTGTCTTTCAAGAATAGTTCTTGAACTAAGACTACAATATCAAACATTGGTTAAAATTTGATCCTAGTTGTAATTTTTCATCTCTAGTTTTGATGATTAAGCACAACCTCTAAAGCATATATGGATCATTGATTTACAAAATATTTGCCAGGAATAATGTAAGAAATCATGACATAAATCTGGATAAAAGAGTTAATAAAAAGTGCTGGTAGAAGCTAGGGCCAGCACCATCAGACAAGAACATACCTGACACTTCTGCTGATTTATCCAGGTTGCCTATCTAAGGACACAGCGTGAGTCATGGGTATCCAAAAATAGTAAATCAATAATATGTTCCAGGCCTGTCCAACGTTAGCCCATTAGAGAAAAATATGTAGAACATGCATGGTAATTTCATTTGGCTACATCTGTAGCATATGAATATCCGTAGACACCACATGAAGGAAAATATAATTAAGCTGACACAAAATGGAAGTGGTTGTCCAAAAAGAGCAAGGACCATTGTACATGCATTACTTTCTTTAATACCACTCAAGTATCATTTGAGAAAATACCGGTCAATATGGATGAACATGACTTGCGCAGGCGTAATAAAAAGTTAAATCGCCCCAAGCATTATTATAATTGACCATCAGTTCGAAGAAATATGAGTTGTAGCGGATATTGCAGACTTCCACCGTTCAAACAAAAATGTGCACTGCATGATATATGCAACCAGCTCAAAAAAGAGCTATTAAAATATTGTTCTTCAAAATAATTGTTTAATTAGATGCGTCCCTTGATGATGTTTCAAAGAATTAAGAGTCCCAAATTTGGCTACAATGGATAGAACAACGAAGTAAAAATTGTCAAATGGGTATAGACCAAACCTATCATCATCTGATTCTATTTCTTTATGCTATTAATGTTGCTCAAATAAATGTAACATTAGGCTTCAGCTGAGTAGACTGGAGTAGTGGTAGCATAAAAAGCTCACGCAAGGAAGATAATCATATGTCCAAAACATTTTTACAGCCTGACCCTAGATTGTTCTCAAATCCAAATTAATCCTTACTTTAACTTTGGAAGATCTAAAACAAACCTGCAACATGTATAATGCTTATCTCCCAATCTTAAAATAAGCTTATTACCTGAACAAAAAAATAGCTAGGCAGCAAAAATTCTGAAGAAGTCTGAAAGTCTAAAATTAGGATCTCAGCCCACACACATAAGAGTCATGACCAATCTACAAAACTCAAAATGATAATCAAAAAAGGAAATAAAAACAAAATTAACCAAGGAATACATGTCCTGGCGGGATGGAAGCACGCCCAGGACCTCACTCTCCAAGCAAACACTGACGTTTGTGAGCTGGCTGGATGGGTGGAGCACTCTGAGAAAAATTCAGATCCGCTCGCGGTGCATTGGCTTCACTTTCCTTGATGGCTGCAATGAATCTTGTGTCGTGCGATGCACTCCAGCAGCTTGCTTCGATGCCATAATTAACTGAATCACATGCATGCCAATGGGATCTAGGACTGTACCTACAGGTAAGGCACGGGCGGCATTGAGGGCGGAGGCATAGAGGCCATCTTGCAAGGCGGGCCGCTTGAGGTCGAGATTAGAAAAGGGGCGTCGCCGTAGCCCTGACGCATTGGTTCGTTAGCAACTCGCCTGATGGTGATGAGTTGAGGTGCAGGCCGCTGCTCAAGGTCAAAGTCCGGGAAGATGCACCACTGCTCGAGGTCTGTCAAGCTAACTGCCATCGCCGTCTCTTGGTGAATATCCCTCTGCCATCACTGCCACCTTCGGTGGCATCTCCGGGGGCCGCCGGGGATTCCGAATCGCCATTCACCACCATCGGTCGCTTGAAGACCTGAACTGTTTATATGCAGCGCTGATTAGGGGCCAGATCATGACGGGGACGATTTGGGATTTAGCAAGGCTGTTCAGGTCCAGTTTACCACAAAGCACCGATTTGTTCCGTAGAGTAGCTGCCTCAGGGATAGTCGGCCCACGGCGTGACTTAGTGAAGATCAAATGGCCAAAATTAATCCGAACGAGGCATCCAATGGTCAAAAGTGTAGAGGACGTGAGATAGCTCCTCTTTGTCTTAGTTTTAATATCCCTAATTGCAATGTTTATGCATGGAATCCTCTAGCGTGGGGTAAAATTTCCATCCTTGAATTTTTAAGCTTCATCATTCAAATTTTGCTAAACTCACATATGAATATGCTTTTATTGCAAGGTCATGTGCGTCTCTCGAGGCCACCCGATTTTGACGGTAATAATGAGCACGGTCCTGATATGTGGTAGTTAGCAAGATCTCCTGATGGTGATAGCCTTATGATCAATAATGTGGGCGTTACTGATAGACGGCATGACACAACTTATGGTGGTTATCCTATCACTGAGAATGTTGTTGATCATCATTGCCACACTATTCGCACCTATTTTACTGGGTTTTGCTGCCATGTGTTATCGATTAACACTACTAGGTTACTTCCACTGAGGCAATGGCGGAGGTTTTTTAACCTTGGAGCATTTTCTATCTTCCTTGGCTTGAACTATCGGATTACTATTCCAGTTGGCCAAGAGGGACTTGGCGAGGAGAAATTGTGTATACAGCCCGCCTCATGCGGTTAGCCTAGGTGGATTTGTTTCTTGTCCTAAAATATGCCGCTTTTGTATGAATGTTGAAGACGCCGTTGTTGGTTTCTCAACCAACATTCTCTAGAATTGGCGGCAGACTCCGTTGTGATTTGTCCCAAGCTTGGCCAATGCGAATGATTGGAACCGGCATAATTAACAATTCAAGGAAGAGGGGTGAATGTAGTGATCATATGGAATAGGGATTTGTGCACCTTGAACTATTTCCTTTTCTTTGTAGTACTTCCTTTGCCTGATTTGTATCGTATGGCCTCATCCGTTAACTTGTTGTACTTAGTGGCGGATCCAAGAATTATTCAAAGCATGTGCAAACAATATATTTCAAGACTAGTGACACTACTTTTTATCAAATTGCCATCAAATTAAGCTTGTCGGACAGTTGAAAGCCTAGGCATGTGTCCACGCTTAGGGATATGGTTGGGTCAGCCTATGGTTGTACTCTAATACTCATTTCACTGCAATGTAAGGGCAATGCCTAAAATTTGATCAAACTCCTTTTGTATGCAAGCCATAGTTTGCATCGCGCCTGTCGAATATTCTGCAACTCGTTGCGTCTGCACCCCTTTATTACTAGCATAAGTTGCATGTGCCTTCCATGTGAGGCTCAGGTAATAGAAGTATGACATGTCATCTCTATATAAATTTATAATAGGTAAAACTCAAAATATAATTTTAGTTTTGAGCCATATCATATCCATAAAGTATCTGGTGTATATTTGGTTCTTATACTTTATATCATGCAGAACTCAACCTTTACTTTTAGCTACCTAATACTACATCCATTTCAAAGCTTAAGTTTTTTTTTGAAAAACCAAGCTACGAAAAATTTGACCAAACTTTAATAAAAAACTATCAAGAACTATGATATTATATAGATCCCTTGTGAAAATATGTTTCATGATGTATCAAAAGGGTGTGCATTTTTTATTGTAAATATTAATATTTTTTATAAAAACTGGTCAAACTTTATGTGGTTTGAGTTTTGAAGAAAACATAAGCCTTAACCTTTGAAACGGCGGTAGTACTCGGAAATTTTGGTAACATGCTCTAGAGAAATGACATAGAAGATTCTAGAATGATGGAGAAACGTGTTTTGAAATTTTTGCATAGTATTCATTGTGCTAAAGACTATAAATAAAATCTTCTAGATGCTAGAATGATAAAGAATATCTAGTGGTTAGATATATTGGGATTTGTCAGTCTTTATCCAGAGGTCAACCTTTAAAGTTATTCATATACTATATAGTTTTAAGAAATAAAAAAATACTATAATTTTGAGCCACGTCTGTAAAGTATGGTTGTACATTTGGTTCTTGTACTTTCTATCATGTAGAAAGCAACCTATTAGCTACTTAATACTCGACATGCATGCTCTAAAAAAATGATGAAGAAGAATCTACAAACATTGAGAAATGTGTTTTGAGGTTCGTGTATACCATTTATTGTGCTAAAGACTATCAATAAAATCTTCATATGCTAGAATGGATAGAATATTCAACAATTAGCAATGTTGGGATTTGCTAGTCTTGATCCAATGGTTAAAGTTCAAAGTTATTCGTACATTATATAGTGGTATATTACCTGTTGCACTTTCGAGCTCAAAATGTGAAATAAATCAGGAACATTGGCTATATCGTATCTTGTGCATCTAAAAAATTTCGTCCCAAAAGATGATCTAATGTTACCTATGTAAAAAATCTAAGCGAACAATATCTTGTGTTATGCCTACAACATTTGTTTATTTTGTGGAGGCCAGACCATACCATATTTTGGGATGAAAATTTACAGACAAACTACATATAATATGATATATGTTCATGATTTATTTCATATTTTTTAAATACTTGGAAGTGTGACAAGCAACAACTAGTTGCGGATGCAACTAGTTGTAAATTGTAATTTTCGTCGTGGACGTCTCTAGTGGCTCCGAGCGCATCATGCATGTAGGACTGACTGGCATGTGGGTTTGACCTAAACTGGGCTACCTACAATAATTCAGAGCCACACAAGTCATGCACGTTACCTGACTTGAACGAAATCTGATGTATCTGGTAACCGAGCACGTAATACACGTCTCTCATTTTGCTACACGGCTGCATGCTAGACACGTGTAAGACCATGTACTCTTGTACAAGCACATACTATATGAACACATGCAACATGCCAAAATTACCACTCACACACGCATTATATCGGTATATATTTTTGGTCATGTACTACGACTTCTGCATGTAGAGGAACAAGATGAAAGTACTAGTAGTAGTTTGTCCTCCTATTTTCCATTGAAAATATGTTGAAATGAAAGATGTAAAAATAAAACTCTCTGGTCAAACTTATATGACTAGACAACATTGCGCACTGATATTGGTAGTAAATTTCTACTAGCTCATGGTGTGCTAGTCTAACCTACAGTAAAGCCTAGGCGGTGCCCTTGATGCAACTGCCGACTAGACAGAGCAAGCAAGTAAAATCTCCTCCCTCTCGTTTTTCCTTGTCTCTCCATCTTCTTCCCCACTTCGCCCATGATATCCCTCATGCTCTCTCTCTCACTCGTTCCTTGCATAACACTCCCCCTCCTCCTCCAGAAAACCCTAATCGCACTTGCATCCTCCTACTCCGCATAAATCCATCCGGCCATGATGGATGATTCAAGGCATAGCAGACGCTGCAAGTGGGATCAACTCAACATGGACGATGTCGACCTAATCGTTCAATGTCTATACATTTCTAGCACCATAAGACTCTCCACATGATGCAAGCTTCTGTACGATCGTATCGGCAACAACGAAGGTACGAAATGGACTTTGCACCATTGGAGTGAACCTGCCTACTGATGCCTCAGCCTTCTCATTTGTTCGATGAGAAATATGACGAGGTGAGGATAAATCATGTGCACGCCATGGTGTATGAAGTGGTGCCCCTTGACCATCCTCGGTGCACCGCTATCCTGCCTTCCATGCACGAAAAATTCTGGGTTGGCATGAACGGCGACTAGCTTGCCACCATGGACGAGAGCGGGGACTAGTGCCTAGCGAACATCTATACCTATCGAGTAATCGACCTTCCATCATTGGCTACATGTGGCATTGAGAACATCGCATATCCAGATTATAGTAGGTGATGCTACTAGCCAACTAGGGTTCCCACAGTCTCTTGTACTCATTTCTATACTCATGCATGTTTTTAAAAGTTTATTTTGGCCAGGGCTGCAGAAAAGTACACCAAGCCGTGGGCTAGATGTCTTGAACTCTTGAAGATCATAATCTGTAGAGTGCCCACAGAAGCTAGGTGTTACGCAGAATACAAGATCCTTACGTTGTTCAATAGTGAAATCGCCTATCTGGAAGGCAGTAGTGAAGTTTGGAGACGTTTGGACCATTCGGGTGATGGGAGACGGTAGTACCATGATGCCATTGAACACGATGGCCTCATTTTTGTGGTCACAAGTCAAGGTTGCATCTACTGCTGGGATCCCACATTATGGAAGGTAATTTTAGTTCCATGATGCATTATGATTGGTTTAGTGAAGTTGTTCTTTAACTACCTTTCTTATGTTTTACCTTTCTTATGAATGAATGAGCACACCCTTTATGTGAAAATAAATGAACTAGGAAAATGAATAAACCATTGATAGTAATGAATTAGTAGCAGTAATAAGTCTTCAAAAAATATAGTTTATGGCGGCGTCCCTGTAATAGTAAGGTTGTTCCATTGTCAGAATATAAAAGGTAATTACCAGTATCTCAAATGTGAGTGCAACACAATGAAGCTGTGTTTTTTTATTTGTTTTTAATTTTGTCGTTCCTCAGATTGTAGGAATCACATAGGATTTTTTTTAGGACAACCAGGATTGCCTTGGGATTCAGAGGAATTGTGTAGGATTTGGCTCCTTAGGAATTTGTTCTATAAATATAATTTGATTCAAAAGATTATAATTCTTAGGAATTCCTTCAATGGATTCCTTTGCACTGTATTTTGTAGAAAAATTTCCATCCACTCCAACTTCTTTGTACAATTCCTTTGGTTTTCATGTGCAATCAAACACTACACTTTATCCAAAATCCTGTAGGTATCTAATCCTATAGGATTCGAGTAGGCATGCCTCTATATCAATAAAAAGTGGTGTTGCCAACATTTTCATCAAAATAAAAGTGGACATGCCACTCCAATCCTGACACATGAATTTGACAGGGTTGCATGTACAAAACATAGAATTGCAAAATAGAGGAAATTTGCACATTAATTAGAATCGTTTGAAATTCCTTTGAGTCAAATGAGCCTTAGTCATTTGGATGAAACACATGAAAAGTGCATCGGTCCTATGTGAATGAGTGTAAAAAAGAAGTTGCAGTGGATGTTGAAATTCCTATGGGATTTTGGGGTGTACGAGTGCAACATATGAATTTTGGAGGTATTATTTCTTTGATCCACAGGGATTCCTTAGGGGAAATCCAATGGTTAAATTCCTATAAAATTCCTTTGAAAATCCTTGAATCCAAATAGGTAATGCCACATTCCTACGCCTAAATCCCATAGGATATGAACATCCATTCCAACCTCTTTTTAAGACACAATTGTCTAAGATCAAGGAATGTTTCTTGTGTTTTTCTTGTGTTCCATCTACTTTTTTGTGTTTTAGAATCCTCTTATTTGCACCTGCAAACCTGCCACATTCCTCTGGTTTTTCTTATTCATGTGTTCCTGTGATCCAAAGAGTCTCTCATTTTTTCATATAACTGGATGCTTGGTCCATGTTTTGAAACCTAGAACAACTAGGAAAGTAAGATAAGCAAGAAATCAAAATATTCAGAATAGCAGAATAAGAAATGTAATTAATAATGTCATTAATTTATTGAGTAATATTATTATCATATTTTCCTATTCAGACTATGAGCATGAACAATGAAGAATTTTGGTGTTAGAATATTTATGCCAGTAACACAATTTTTATCTCCAATTCGGATGCTGCAGGAAACAAGGAACTGTCGTTTGTAATCCCAGCACCTTTTTCGAATCATCAGCCAGGCATTTTGTTCCTCGCTCGATCGGCTGACGGCGAACGCCTGATGGTCATAATTACGATATATGGCATGGGGGTTACCCATGGTGAAGAGCCTGAAGTCATTCTCTACACTCAAAGTAGGACTAACCTACGCCTATATTTTCCGCTCGTGTCTATTTTTGAACATGATGCTAGCTCTCCTGGACATCTAGGTCTCATCATTTGGAGGCAGGTTAACAGCCTTGGCGACAACTCTCTATTTCTCGGTCTCAGTTATCCGATCATTGACAAGCTGATGAAGAAATGAGGATGCAAGGCTCCTGATGGTACATTGTTCCCATTCATGATAAAAACGGTGTGTACACATCGTACGGTGGTTTTGCAGGACACGGTACCCTCAGATTAAGCGCTGCAACCTACAGCCAAATGAAGGTGACCCTATGGGAGTAGTCAGCCTTTCGAAAGATGGTTGGGGAAATGTGCCACAGGTGGTGTTTAGGCCTAGTTTAGGTGTGGTAGGATCGTTGTTTCATCCCTATACTGAGCTATGGATATAGACTGGTTTTAGTGGCTAGCTTGAATCAATTTATATGAGCCCTGCAGCATGCTTTTGTAATTAGTATTGCCGTCCACATTGTAATCCATGTAGCGGTGCTTATTTTGTAGTGTTATTTTGTAATATAGTTATCAGTACTATTACTGGCTTTGTATATACGCACCTCCTGCAACTTTGTGTTTTCAGAGGAACATTACTTCTTTCCTCTTTTTGGACCAAACCACATGCACTCCATTAAGACATGAAAATATTGCCGGCCACAAGACACGTTACATTCTGATAACCACAAAGTATGATTGTTCCAATCCATACCCATACCCAAAGCTGCTAACACATTAGCAGGCTTATTACATACCCGAGGGCAAAACTGAACACTAAATTCTGTAAATTTAGTAGCAAGATGAAACTTGATGTCCAAAAAAATTAGTAAAAATGGAAAGTACGTCCTCCCGTCTTATAAGGCCATGAAACAGGTCTTAACTAGGCTATAATATATCGAGGCTCGGTACTCCAAAGCAGGTCGAGTCACTCTAGGATGATAGTTGCAAATGTTTATGCACATCCCATATGCCACTTATACATGGCATATTTTTGGCGCGGGGCCAAAATCTTTTGGCGCTACCGTCAAATTACTTCTTGAGTATGTATGCCCATTCTTCCACAATCCACCACGCACACCCAAGCAACCCCAAAAACCCAAATGCCATGCCCGTCCTCCCCCCACCCCGAGTGCAATCCCCAGTACCAAGCGCCACCATCAAAGCCATGTTGTTACCCTTCGATGGCTCGAAACCACTCCGGTGCGGCGATCCCGAGCTCCGTCCTAATCTTGGGCATTGCATTCTATCAGTGAACATCGGTAGGTCAGCGTGGGACTACGAGTATAGCAGGATAGCCCTCATGGCTACCGTCGAAGGGCTCTGTTCTGTGAGGTTGCTGGATTACCTAGTGAAACCTCTAGAGGCTATCCACGGCATTCGGTCCCATAACTTGCTCATTGAAGTGTGTGTGCCCCTAGCGGATTTTATGGTTACATTTTGGAGGGAAACTGAATGTTGTCTTGTGTTCAAGGAATTCAACGTTCTCTGCCTGGGCGTGTGGGTTAGCTTCACACGGTGGAACCCAGGTTGGGGCGCCTCAGAGTCCTCCGAATTATCCTTTTTGACGAAGCTAACCTTCGAGGACCTGTCGCAATGGGTTTGGGGCCGCAAGTCAGTGAAGGAGCTGCTAAATAGCCTAGATGGTGAGCTCGTGAAGATGTTTTCTCCGAGAGACAGCTGGTGTCTATCGGTGGTTGCATGGTTGAAGGAACTTTCGCACCTGAAGAAGGTCCTCTTTGTTGAGTTGCTAGTGCATGAATTGATAATGGCCAATGGCACACTGTAGTTGCCATTTGAGAGGGCATAGCCTATGTTCAAGCATCGTATGCTCGTGCATGTTCAACATGTTATCTGCCACAATACTCACGATGGCAGTAGATATGCTCTTTTTCCTGACATCTTCCCTATGTCACTCAGAAGGGTGGACGGCACAGGGCCTGCTCATATTCGTGATGGTGGCCACAACTTCTATGGCTCAATCGGTCGGCCAAGGGGTCTAATTCTGTATAATTTCAGGTAATGCATTTGGTACTGAATCTTCTATACTGTATGTGAAATGAACAAGTCACGCTCTGATGTTCTGACATTGTACTATGATATGCTAGTGTACAAACTGGTTGTATTGTGTTCGAAACTATGAACTAAATGTGCAAATTCTGAGCCTTTTGCATGTTGACAATCCACATGTTGGCACTAATTGCAACATGTATTAATTTGATTGTACTAAAGCATACACCTTTGAATGATCAGTATAAGCTGGTGATTATCCGAGCTATCTGAAGCTGGGCAAGTGAAGGCCACCTTGTCTCTATCTCCTATAGTTTATATGGCATGATTACATGGTTTTGTGTATGGAGTACATCAAATCGATTGGGCAGATTCAAAACCATCTCAAAATATAACCTTTGCTGAAAATATGATTGCATTTTGTAAGACTTGATATGATACGGCTTTATGTCAATCAGTCAAACTCTCTTCATTACTTTCCATGTTCAAATCCTGGGCTGCCCAAATTCTTCACTAGGTAAAAAATCTTACTAAGGCGCAATATCTGTCAATTTTCTCCTTTACTGAATAAATTGTTTTGGATCCGGTGGATCTACATCTAGGTTAGGTGGACCATTGACCTTCATTATATTGTATTTTTACTACTTAGCCTATGAAAACGAATATTTCACCCCCACTTCAGACAAAAAACTTCCCTTAATTAGCCTTTCATAGTGAGCAGAGCACTAAACCCCAGTACATTTTTAGGGTACCCAACACATTGAATTTTCACTAAGGAGCTAACAAAAAGATAGCACATTTGACCCGACTATGGCCTAAACCCTCGCAAAATTAGCCTATCGGGTTAGGTGGACCGCCGACCCCGACATATTGAGTACATTGAATTTTCAGGGAGGAGCTCATTAGAAAATAGACCATTGGCCCCACCCTGGCCCGAAACCTCGCTAGTTTATCCTTCCGGGCCAGGTCAGTCGTGGACCGCTAACTCTCAACACATTGTTACTTTTTTAAGCATGAAGCATGATAGCCTGCAAGTGCACAGGTTCATCAGAGAATGTTTTCGTGGAAGTATTAATTCCAGCTTTTTATATCGATCCCAACGAGGAGCCTAGGAAAGTGTTTTTATGCGGTGTTTCTGTCACACCCAAGGTGTCACAAGTCTTGATGAAATGACTGCAAATGTTGACGTTGGAAGTGGTGAGTAAAATATAGAGGAACTTGCTTAGGAAATAAGTAAATTGCATGAAAGTGAAGATGTCAAAGGTGTGTAAAGGTCCTGCAGATGAGAAGTTAGGCGCGGAGAGAATCAGTTCATGATGATAGTGAAAGTGCCAAATGGAATAAGTGGAATAAGTGATAATGATAATTCTTATTTAGAAGTGAGTACACAAGTAACCCGTATACCGATTAGGAGTCCTCATGGCCAATTCTTCCCAATCCCAATGATCCATCTGCGTGTTACCATGGCCATGGTCAGCACATTAATTAAGGTCTTTCGACCGGATCAAGGCTTTAATCTTGATGGTTCATTGTTGTCCTCGAGTAGTGCTATTTCTTCTTTGATATCGGTCGTGTCATTCGAGGGTCGCTGAATTACTAGCATACAAGTTCATACCTATGAGATCTTTAGATCATGTTACCTGGGCCCTTAAATTAGATAACACGCATTAGCCAAACATATATATTCATTCTCACTGTTTAAATAAACATTACAACGATCACAAATGGATGGAATTAAAGTAGGCACATCACATCTCACCAATTCCCTACATCTTCCATGCCTACGGGGATTTACTCAGACATGAGAGAAAGACCAATCAAAAGCATAATTGTATTGCAAATAGAAATCATCTCCAAGTTATTGTAGCAAACCACAATAGCAATTAAAGATCCAATCTAATACAAACTGTAGGTATATCAAAGTATCAAACCCTAATCTTACAGGTGCCAATCTCTCTCTCTAAGTAATGATGGAATGATGGTGGAGTGTGTGGTTTTGAGGTTGAAGATCGTCGGAGAATGAGGTGAAGTTATTCTCCTCTTTCAGATATGATATCTCCCTCTAGATGGCTTGCGGGTAAAAAATCCATCATACACACGTTTCTTCTAATGAGGATGACATGTGGGGCCCAACAGCGTGATTAAACGGTAGATGCATCGAACGGTGTCATCAAGTTCAGAACAGGGTAGCGCGAGCGAAGGAAAAAATCCATCATACACACGTTTCTTGTAATGAGAGGATGACATGTGGGGCTCAGGAGGTTGGTTAAACGGTAGATGCGTCGAGCAGCGCTATCAACTTCGGAACAGGGTAGAGCAAGCGAAAGAAAATTTTCCATCATACACACGTTTCTTCTAGATTAAACGGTAGATGCATCGAGCAGTGCTATCAACTTCGGAACAGGGTAGCGCGAGCGAAGAAAAAAAATTCCATCATACACACGATCCTTCTAATAAGAGGATGACATGTGGGGCCTAGCAGCCTGACTAAACGGCAGACGCATCGAGCATCCTTATCGAGTTCAAATTAGGGAGGCGCGACCGAAAAGTATGGTCCGCTAGAAACACTAACGTCCGGGACCCACACGCCTCAAAAGACTTCGGCGAGTCAACATCGCGCAAGGAAACGAAAATCTTGCTTCTGCCACGTGCTGGCCGAGCTTCCTCCATGTTTTTAGCGGATCCGTCATAGTAGAGGGCCGCGAAACCAGAAAAAAAAGTTTTCCATCGGCCACGGCCAAGCCGAGAATTTCGTCGTGGAAGACGCGCCTTCTACGACGACCGTTAGGCCAAGTCGTTGTGGAAGGAAACTTTTCTTGTAATGAACTCCGCTAGCCTATGAACGATTTTCATGGAAGAAACTCCTAGATTTCGGCTATGAGTTGATTAAATATATCTAGTAGCAATGCTATAATGGGTAAGATTCTTGGCATTCCCGAGTAGCAGTGTTCATGATGGAATCACTACTCTAGTTTTTATGAGTAATCATTGTACAAAAGGAACAGAACCTTGGTGATGCCACAAGTGTCCATCACAGCCCGATAAACGAATTAAAATCTTTGGCATGCTCTCAATTACTTAAGAACTGAAATTCTTGAAGGACAATGAATAGAAAAGTAGTGCTTGAAGAATCTTGATTTATTTATGTGAGAGAATTGAGATACTCTAGTGTATATATTTTTCATGACAAACTCTCACACTCTCGATTTTACATGATTATACTTTATTGTTCAAAGGCAAGCCTATGAATTGATTATATAACATGGAATACGTTTTACTCACTTAAATCATCCATGTTAACAAATAATTTTGTTGCACTATAAGGACGCATAAAAACCCGTATGATATGCTTGCCATTACTCTATCTATTATGAAGTTTTTGAGATTTATAAAGTGGAGGAAACTTGAGACTACCAATCATGAGTAAGATCATCATCTCATTATTTCAGTTTAAATGTTGAGTTTCTTTTTTATTTTGGTTTTCTTGCTCGAGGACGATCAAGTTTAAGCTTGGAGAGGTTGATGGCTATAAAATATAGCCATCTACGTCCACATTTAAACTAGATATTATTCATATTTTTGATGGAATATCTCTCTAAACCCTGCCACTAATGCCTAATGATCAAAGGGGTATGTAATCCTTTTTTCCCTGCACAGATAATGATGTTTGATAATGGGAATCACAACATTAAAGTCAAAGATATAATATTTCCAACATCCCAAAGAAATCAGGAGTCGTTAAGTGGAGACAGACGCTTTAACGACCAACTATATTGCGGGAATAAAATTCCGGCGTATAGTTCCGGTCGTATAGTTGCCATCGATACCGCTAGGTCAAACAAAAAAACTTTCATGAAGGGACCCTATATAAAGAGGCCTCGGGCAATGAGAAATAGAAGATCTTTTCGATCATACCCCCCCCCCCCAGAACTCCAACCACAACACCGAAGAGCCGCCGGAGAAATAGACTTAGATCTAATCTCCAAACACTTCTCCATCATCATAGCTATATTCCACCACTTGTAATAATAGATCTCATCTAAGACTGTTTGCTATCAATCTCATGATTTCCATTACAATGTTTATGATTGTTGATCTCATCTCTATATGTGAGTAATTCTTCTTGGGCTAAGGGCTTCGGCCTAGCCATATAGTTTTTGTGCATGATTATCATAGATGGGATGATGTATTAGTTTGTATGATATGATGATTATTGTATCCTCTCTTGCCTCAATCTAAGAACTTGTCAGGTACCCAAGACCTCGAGGATTGAGCTAGGTATAGGAAGTATGAGTAATGACTAATCTACAGGTTGGGAACCCTAGTGACAGAAGGGGTAGTACGGTTGTATGTAAGGGATTTACTTGGGATTAACGGTGACGTCACTATGGATGAGACTAGTAGGTTATTGCTATAAGCGGTTGTGGAGGCAATAGTAATTATGGATGCATTGTCCACATATAATTTATCTTGCTCTAACAATTACATGCATATTTTATTATTATATCTTTTATTCCCATTAGATGTTTTGCACAGCTACAGGTGAAACCGAATGCCCTAGGCCCTCTCTCTATATAATCGACAACAACAAAATACAACAAATTCTTGGTCCGGTAAAACACAAAAGGAATTCTAAAACTCCTGAAGGTCCATTAAAGGAACTTTACTACGCTTCTGCTTCCTGAGGATTCGATAAACCTAGGTCTACTAGGAAAAAGAGCTATACTACATCCGTAATCCGGATTGTAGGCATCAGTAGGACATCCATCGTCCCATCCCATCTTGTCCAGGCTGGCACGCCTGTGGCAGCATAAGTACTCATGGAGAGCTGCCAAGACAGGCACACCACGTGTGTGCCATGTCATCACATGCGTTGCCAAAGTTTCTTGCTTTGTTGACTTTGTGGGCTCCCGGCCAGCTCTAGTAGCAGTTGGCCGGTGTCGTCATATCCCTTCTCCATTGATGCGCCTGCGGCGCTCGTGAATACGTGTGGTCGTGTCGCAAAGCTGAACAGGCTATGCGGGTGTCGCTCATGCACATGTATTTCCATGGGAGCCAGTGACAAATTTTGTGCCTCTCGGACAGTGGTTGTAGCCGGGGTTTCGTGCAGGCTTGCGAGGTTCCCACCTCGTGGTCGAGATGACACGGTGGACTCCTTCCTTTGCTTTGCTAGTACATGCGCATGTTGTATCTCAAATAAGCGAGTGTATATACTTCGGCTAGGTGTTCATACCTGTATGCGGGATCGAAGCTTATATCGAGAAGCCGACCTACGTGCCTTGACACAGTGAAGGGGCCCCGAAAACCACTGTGTCGACACAGTCAAAGCAGCCACAAGTGGTAGTGATTAAATATGATCTCACGGTCAAAGGAGTGAGTTACTACACGTCACTAGATATTGCAATGTTGAACAAGTGACTGGATCTCATTGCAACACTATGGTTGGGAGTGTGTCCATCACATTATTCATCCAATGAAGTGATCTTGTTGTTTATTGACATAAATGTCCATGATCAGGAAACCTCGATCATTGATTGCCAAATGATATAGCCGTCTAGAGGATACTAGGGACTTGGTTTGTTTACATACCACATGTGTATTAATGTTTTTGCTTAATACAGTTATAGAATGGTATAAAACAATTCTGAACATATAAGATATAACAATAAAAATAATTGTATTATTGACCTCGAGGGCATATCTCCAACACATTAATGTCACAATAAACGTTCATTGGATTGGACATGCCGTGAACCACACCAAGATCCATCAGCAAGTTCCTGATGCAAACACATTCATCCGTAGCCTCCGAGGCTGCAATATACTCAGGTTCTGTTGTAGAATCAACGATCGTATCTTGCTTGGAACTGTTCCAGCTCACTGCACCTCCATTCATGATAAACACGTACCCATATTGCAAACAAAAGTCATCAGAGTCTATTTGGAAACTCGTATCTGTGTAACCCTTTCCACCAATTTCATCCTAACCACCATAAACAAGTAACACATCCTTAGTTCTCAAGTACTTCCGGATATTCTTAACTTCTATCTAGTGGCTATTGCTAGGATCAACCTGATATCTGCTCATTATACTTAGAGCATAGGAAACATCCGGCCTAGTACATTTCATGGCATACATGATAGATTCGACTGCTGAAGCATACAGAATCGAAATCATCCAGCTTTGCTCATCGGTCGTGTGAGGACATTGATTCTTTCTAAGATTAATGCCATGTGACATCCATAAGAACCCCTTCTTAGCCAACTCCATGTTGAACTTCTTCAACACCTTATCAAGATATGTATTAACCTATGAGACGTCTTGATCTATCTCTATAGATTTTGATTTCTATTTTGTAAGTCGCCTCACCCAAATACTTCATTGAAAAAATATTTTCCAATGATTCCTTGTTTTCTTGCAACATCCAGATAATATTTCTAATCAGTAATATGTCATCCATATATAAGATCAAAATTTAGCTCCACTAAACGTATTGTATAATCAAGATTCTTGTTCATTTTTTATGAAGCTAAATGATTTGACTACTTCATCAAAGCAAACATTCCAACTCCGAGATGCTTGCTTTAATCTATAAATATATTTCCAAAGTTTGCAAACCTTGTCAGAATTAGTCATATCGACAAAACCCTCAGGTATTTATAACTTAAGAAACACAATGTTTATGTCGGAAGCATAGTGCTGCCACCCACAAAAAGCAGATAGTGCCGCCACCCACGGTGGCATAGTGCCACCCATAGTGGCATAGTGTCGCCACCCATGCTGCCATATGTCGGGTAAATCAATCTACAATTATCTAAATCATCTACACTAAATACACCTAAAGCATCTAAATTAACTACACTAAATACACCTAAATCATCTAAATCAACTACACTAAATACACCTAAATCATATACACGAAATCACCTAAATCTAAATAAAATACACCTGCATATACTTAAAAAAGTAGAACGGAGAAAGGAGAAGGGTGGCCACACCTTCGGGTGTTGCGATCGGCGACATCCGTTCTTGAGGGAGGTGTTGCGGGTGGCGGTCGATGGGTGGCACTGCGGGAGATGCTATCGACGTTTGAGAGGGCGATATTGGGCGGTGTTGCGGGTGGGGAGGAAGAGGGAGAGGCTGAGGCATGCGCTGCGTGTTGAAATATAGGGTGGGATCTAGGCCCATCTAACAATTTCTGAAAATCCCTAAGGGCCCATTCATGCCTGGCAAGGCAAGTGGGGGGAGTTTAGTCCCACATTGCTAGTGGGGAGAGATGAGCACCAACATATAAGGTGAGCTCTTCTACCATTTGCATGTGGTGTGAGAAGAAGAAGAGGAGCTCCACACATGCGCTCCTCCTCCGACGCACGCATGCCCGCCTCGCCACGCCTCGCCTCGCCTCGTCACGACGCGCGCGCGCGCCGCGGGTTGCGGGAATCTCGCCGAGCCAATGTTTTCTTTTTGTCGCACGGAAACGGGATACAAACGGTTGTAACTGAAATGCTAATGAGGCTTAAATGTTTTGTCTTAAGTGTTGGGTTAACGTTTTGTCTTAAGTGCTGGCGTTACTAGTACTTTATTACAGGCATTTTAGTCCTTCATTGCGGGTGTTTCTTTCCGTTGAACCGTCCTGGCCTATGCCTATATACGGAGGAGGTCATCCTCTCCGGGACATACCGAACAGAACCATCTGCCTCCGCCCCTTGTCGTTCCTCTCACTGCTACTGCCTCCGGTGATCCCACCCCGTTCGCTGCGTACACGGCTGACGGGTGAGCAGGCCTCCGAAACCACGCCCTCTCGAGATCCTGTACAGGATAGGGGCGATTAGGTTTTTGGGGAGCGTCTCCTACGTGACTGCTCGCCATCGTTCGACTGCTTCCACTACATCAATGCCTTCTTCATCGCCATGGCTACCACCGCTGAGCAGGTTGCCGCTGAGAAGAGGGCAACCGACGAGGCTGTCGCCTCTGCTGCCACGACCGCTGCTGCTTCGGCCAATTGGCCTACTGAAGGGTACTACATGCTTATTCCTCTTCTGCTAATTTCGATGTGCATAGTACTAGTGATTTCTGTAGATGTCTCTACGATTTGCCTAGTATTGAATAGTTACATAATCAAGTATCAGCGTGTCCATATCATGTTCATGATTTATTCCTGGATTAATATTATCGGAAAATTGCCTAGATTCCTAACAATCCAAAAACCTAATATATGTAGGCATTTTTTGATTCAAGATTTTGCTGCTGCACTGAATCCTGCCCCGTTTACGGGGACGTACTTTAAGCGTTGGCAGACCAAAACCACCTTATGGCTCACGGCGATGAACGTGTTCTGGGTCGCCGGTGTCACTCCCACTGGAACGATTGCTCCTGATCAGGAGAAGGCGTTTACGGAGGCCACCGTCGTCTTTGTTGGAGCCCTTCTGAGCGTGATTGGTGATAAGTTGGTTGATGCATATTTACATGTGCGGGTCGCCAAGGACTTGTGGGAGGCACTTGAATCCAAATTCGGTGTAACTAATGCTGGGAGCGAGATGTATATTATTGAGCAGTTCCACGATTACAAAATGGTTGAAAACCGTTCTGTATTGGAACAGGCTCATGAAATACAATGCATCGCAAAGGAGCTTGAGCTCCTAAAGTGCGAGTTACCGGACAAATTTGTCGCGGGATGCATAATTGCTAAGCTCCCAAATTCCTGGAGGAACTTTGCCACCACTCTGAAACATCAGAGGCGTGAGAGGATGTCATCGGCCATCTGAGTGTTGAGCAGAATTTCAGGGCAAAGGACTCGCATGGAAAAGGAGAAGGGATTTCAGTTGCCAATGTGGTACAGAAGAACTTCAACTCTAACAAGTCCAAAGGGAAGATGGGTGTCCAACAGAATACCGACTTCAAGAAGAAGGGTAACAAGACCTTCAAGAAGGATAAGAAGAAGAGTGGCTGTTTCACTTGTGGTTCGGAGGAACACTGGGCTAACAAGTGCCCACACAAGTTCAAGAAGCCAGGGCAGGACTCTAAGACTGCCAACATGATCGTGAGCAACAATGAAAGTGGAGCATATGGGTACGGTAATCTATTTACTGTATTTTCAGTTAGCCAGTCTACCGATTGGTGGATTGACACAGGTGCAAATATTCATGTGTGTGCTGACATCTCATTGTTTTCTTCTTATCAGGTCATAGGGAAAGGCTCCGTACTGATGGGGAACGGCGCGACTGCTTCTGTTCATGGTGTTGGCACGGTCAATCTGAAGTTTACTTCGGGAAGGATCGTGTAGCACAAGAATGTGCAGCATGTCCCCGCCATCAAGAAGAACCTCGTTAGTGGCTCCCTTCTCTGCAGAGAAGGTTTTAAGTTGGTTTTTGAGTCTAATAAAGTAGTTGTTACGAAATATGGACTGTTTGTTGGAAAAGGTTATGAATGCGGAGGTCTGTTCCGCTTTTCCCTTGCGGATTTTTGTAATAAAGTCGTGAACAATATTCATTCGAATGTTAATGAAACAGAAGTTTGGCATTCACGTCTTTGTCACATTGGTTTCGGTTCTATGACACGGTTAGCAAAACTGAATTTAATCTCGAGTTTCACTTTAGCCAAAGGTTCTAAGTGCCATTCGTGTGTGCAAGCAAAACAACCTCGCAAGCCCCATAAAGCTGCGGAGGAGAGACACTTGGCACCGTTAGAACTCATACATTCTGATCTGTGTGAAATGAATGGTGTGTTGACTAAAGCTGGAAAAAGATACTTCATGACAGTAATAGATGATTCCACTAGATTTTGCTGTGTATATCTGTTAAACACTAAAAGTGAGGCTCTACACTACTTTAAAATCTATAAAGCAGAAGTTGAGAATCAACTTGAAAAGAAGATTAAACGAATCCGGTCAGATCGTGGTGGAGAGTATTTCTCTAATGAGTTTGATTCCTTTTGTGCGGAACATGGTATTATTCATAAGAGGACGCCTCCCTATTCACCTCAGTCAAATGGGGTTGCCGAACGGAAAAACCGTACTCTAACAGATTTGGTTAACGCCATGTTAGATACATCTAGTTTATCCAAGGCATGGTGGGGGGAGGCTATATTGACATCATGTCATGTCCTGAATAAAGTTCCGACAAAAGATAATGAGATTACTCCCTATGAGCAATGGGAGAAGAGAAGAACAACACTCTCATACTTACGCACATGGGGTTGTTTGGCGAAAGTCAATATGCCGATCCCCAAAAAGCGTAAGCTTGGACCAAAGACTGTGGATTGTGTTAATTTGGGTTACGCTAAGAAAAGCGTCGGCTATAGATTTCTAGTAGTGAAATCTGAGGTACCTGACGTGGAGGTCGGTACAATTATAGAGTCTAAAGATGCTACATTCTTTGAGGATATTTTCCTATGAGAGATATGACAAGCACTTCTAGATAGGAATCAAAAGAGACTCCTGAGCCTGCCATTCCAATGGAATATTATGAAGAAACACCTGGTGAAAATCCTGAGGAGGACAACGAGGAAACCCTTGGTAGGGGCAAGAGACAAAGGACTGCAAAGTCCTTTGGTGATGATTTCCTCGTATACCTTGTGGATGATACTCCCACTTCCATTTCGGAAGCCTATGCATCTCCAGATGCTGACTACTGGAAATAAGCGGTCCATAGTGAGATGGATTCCATTATGGCTAACGGAACATGAGAAATCACCGATCGTCCCTATGGTTGTAAACCATTGGGATGTAAGTGGGTGTTTAAAAAGAAACTTAGGCCGGATGGTACTATTGAAAAGTACAAGGCTAGACTTGTGGCTAAGGGTTATTCCTAGAAAGAAGAGGAAGATTTCTTCGATACTTATTCACTAGTGGCCAGACTGACCACCATTCGAGTGTTACTCTCGTTGGCGGCCTCGCATGGTCTTCTTGTCCACCAGATGGATGTTAAGACGACTTTTCTGAACGGAGAGCTAGACGAGGAAATCTATATGCAACAGCCCGATGGCTTTGTGATAGATGGTCAGGAAGGAAAAGTGTGTAAGTTACTGAAATCTTTATATGGCCTAAAACAAGCACCTAAGCAATGGCATGAGAAGTTCAACATAACTTTAACATCTGCCGGCTTTGTTGCTAATGAAGCCGACAAATGTGTATACTATCCCTATGGTGGGGGCGAAGGAGTTATAATGTGCTTGTATGTCGACGACATACTGATACTTGGGACAAACCTCCAATTCATCGAGGAGGTTAAGTCATTTCTATCTCAGAATTTTGAGATGAAGGATCTTGGTGTGGCTGATGTTATCTTAAACATTAAGCTACTGAGAGATAATGAGGGTGGGATTACGCTTCTGCAATCCCATTATGTTGAAAAAGTTTTGAGTCGTTTTGGATATTCGGACTGCAAAATTTCTCCAACACCATATGATCCTAGTTTGCGAATCCGAAAGTTTGAAGGCATAGGTAAGGATCAGCTGAGATATTCTCAGATCATTGGTTCACTCATGTATCTAGCTAGCGCTACAAGGCCTGACATCATGTTTGCTGTGTGCAAACTGAGCCGGTTTGTTTCTAATCCGGGTGATGATCATTGGCGTGTTGTTGAAAGAATTATGCGCTATCTGAAAGGTACTATGAACTATGGACTTCACTATACCGGGCAACCGTCAGTACTTGAAGGGTATTGTGATGCGAATTGGGTCTCTGATGCTGATGAGATGAAAGCCACAACGGGGTATGTGTTTACCCTTGGAGGTGGTGCTGTTTCCTGGAAGTCTTGTAAGCAAACGATCCTAACGAGATCGACAATGGAAACAGAATTAACAGCATTAGACACATCTGGTGTCGAAGCAGGATGGCTTCGAGATCTTTTGATGGACCTGCCAGTGGTTGAAAAGCCAGTACCGGCTATTCTTATGAACTGTGACAATCAAACTGTAATTGTCAAGGTAAAAAGTTCAAAGAACAACAAGCAGTCCAACAAACACATAAGAATGAGATTAAAAGCTGCCAGAACTTTAAGAAACTCCGGAGTGATAGCATTTGATTATATCCAGTCGGCTAAGAATCTGGCAGATCCCTTTACTAAAGGGCTATCACGTGTTGTGATAGAAAATGCATCGAGGGAGATGGGAATGAGACCCACATGAGTTGCCATGGTAGTAACCCAACCTATGTGATCGGAGATCCCATGAAGTAGGATCTGGGAAAACAAGCTAGTGATTAACTGAGGAGAGTAGTTTACTAACCCACTCCGCTGGATATACAATACTCTGAGAAACTGTATGGCAGGTTGACTTTTGTCTTAATGTGTTCCAAAGCTTCTATAAGCAAGATGCTATCCTACAGAGCGATCTTTGGAGGAACACACCTATATGAGCCCGACTGCTGGTCACGGTCTATGAGATTGGGGTGATCTCTAGTAAGCTCATGAATAGGCTAGGAGTATGACTAATATGCTCCACCCGAGGGGTCATCCTTCAGCAGCCTAGTACTGGTAATACTTTTAGTAAAACTCCTTTACGCCAAACTGAAAATTCAAGGCATAGTCCATTGCTCAGTTGTAAAGGAGTGTAGCTATTTGTTCTAGGTGGATGTTCAACCCTAACAGGTCTCCACTAAAAATACCGGTATATCAAAACAGTGTTGGGAACAGAGGACAATACCATGGGCCTTAGGGATCTGGTGGGGGATTGTTGAAATATAGGGTGGGCTCTAGGCCCATCTAACAATTTTTGAAAATCCCTAAGGGCCCATTCATGCTTGGCAAGGCAAGTGGGGGGAGTTTAGTCCCACATTGCTAGTGGGGAGAGATGAGCACCAACATATAAGGTGAGCTCTTCTACCATTTGCATGTGGTGTGAGAAGAAGAAGAGGAGCTCCACACGCGCGCTCCTTCTCCGACGCACGCACGCCCGCCTCACCACGCCACGCCACGCCACGCCCCGCCCAGCCCCGCCTCGCCTCGCCTCGTCACGACGTGCACGCGTGCGCCGCGGGTTGCGGGAATCTCGCCGAGCCGATGTGTTCTTGTCTTAAGTGCTGGTGTTACTAGTACTTTATTACAGGCGTTTTAGTCCTTCATTGCGGGTGTTTCTTTCCGTTGAACCGTCCTGGCCTGTGCCTATATACGGAGGAGGTCATCCTCTCCGAGACATATCGAACAGAACCATCTGCCTCCGCCCCTTGTCGTTCCTCTCACTGTTGCTGCCTCCGGTGATCCCACCCCGTTCGCTGCGTACACAGCTGACGGGTGAGCAGGCCTCTGAAACCACGCCCTCTCGAGATCCTGTACGGGAGAGGGGCGATTAGGTTTTTGGGGAGCGTCTCCTACGTGACTGCTCGCCATCGTTCGATTGCTTCCACTACATCAATGCCTTCTTCATCGCCATGGCTACCACCGCTGAGCATGTTGCCGCTGAGAAGAGGGCAACCGACGAGGCTGCCGCCTCTGCTGCCACGACCGCTGCTGCTTCGGCCAATTGGCCTACTGGAGGGTACTACATGCTTATTCCTCTTCTGCTAATTTCGATGTGCATAGTACTAGTGATTTTTGTAGATGTCTCTACGATTTTCCTAGTATTGCATAGTTACATAATCAAGTATCAGCGTGTCCACATCATGTTCATGATTTATTCCTGGATTAATATTATCGGAAAATTGCCTAGATTTCTAACACTGTGGGTGTGGGGAAGAAGAGGGGCGCGCGGGATCTAGCTAATGAGAAGGTACTGGTCAATCGAGGCGGGCGGTAGGGTGTAGGATTTGGACAATAAAAACATAATGGTAGTGTGCCACTTCGACCACACGCTACGGGTGCAAAATAGTGGCAGCGTTCCTCCTGACCTGCATTCTACCAGTAAGTTGGAATCACGGGTCCTACTTAGTGGTAGCATGCAATATGTGGGGGGCACTACTAGTAGTATAGTGGCACTGTACGGCTTATACGAATGATACTAAAAATACTAGTAGAGTTTCACTTTTCGGCGCGTCACTAACATAGTTGCGCCTATAGCCATTTACCTAGTAGTGACCGCCAAGGAGGCGATCGTCCTAGACGAGAACAACCTTCTTATGATGTCGGATTGGTTCCTCCCCAATGGATGGAATATCAGCACCGGTGGGTACGTCATCCTGCCCCTTCCACGTGACGAAGATCTGGAGGAGGTTATCTTACGACACCATGCATCCCTCACGCTAGAGAAGTAGGCGGATCCAACCTTGGGTGATGACGCCCTCTGGCTAGCGCTCCTCTAGGAGGAGAACGAGGAGGCGGTGGTGACACGAGATGTCTCATATGGCATGTCATGGAACCACGATAGGCGACACCGGTACTAGGACCACCTCAGCGTTGACGTCATCGTTCCCTAGCGTGGCTACCTCCCTAGTGACGCTGTTTTGTGCGGCGCCCAGTGTACTTCGGGGCACTCCCGGTGGAGAAGATGTCTCCACCACGCAGACTGTGAGCCCTCTCCACCACAGGGCGGCGGCGACGTGCGTGGTGAGGAGCCCCACAACGACACGGTGGACTACAAGGGCTACCACACCTACATGGCGACCGTCAACCATGAGGATGACATGCCCATGTAGCCAGTGGAGATGGACTTGGAAGAGGCCACCTGCCTGACTATCACGTAGACCAAGGAGTAGGCATGGATTGAGGAGGAGGCACAGTGGGTGGACATGTTCGAGGCCCCGCGTTAGTCCGCGTTGGCCCAAGGGTTGCCTCCTCCGTAGACGACGACGTCACCTTCTCATCCGCCAACGCTGCCGTAAAAGGTAAAGGTGCCAATGCAGGTGGACTAGCCCTACCCTTTGGTCGTAGCCCGCCTGGATCGACCGTGGCGACGACGACGAGTAGGCCTTGGCGGCGCAAACCCTAGCTCCGTCACTACAGCGGCCACATGGACTACGACGCGTTTCGCCGCTACCGTCGCCAGTAGTTAGTTAGTTTTAGGTTAAATTATGTTCAAACTTTGTAAAAAGGTAAAATTGAATGGAATTTGTTTAATAATATTTTGGGGTTGGTCATTGGACACTGATGTGGAAATACCTTGTAACAGATAATACACAACAAAACCCCGAAAAGACACGGCACCAATACATGGCAAAGAATGCACGGCGACAATCGGGCCGGCAAAGATGTGTTTGCCGTGTATCATACACGACTTTGTCGTGTGCCGGCCAGCACACAGGTACACAAAAGGTACTTGACGCTCCCCCTCCCCCCCCCCCCCCACCCCACCCCACGGCGCTGTGAAAGTGGGTCCCATGAAGCCTTTGTCGTGCTACTCTCCTTTGTCATGTCGTTTTCAGCTGTGGGACCCAGTTGTAAGTTTTCCCGTAGTGCATAGTACCTACAGTTTGGGCAATGTAGCCAAACGGCTTGCTGGTTTTGACCACACTTTGGGTCTACGATGGAGATGCTCTAAGAATCCCGGGAAGGCTTGGAGGAGGTGTTTTGACTCGCAAGTATAAATAAACCTATTATGACAATAAAAAAAGTAAAATTTAAAATGTTAAAAAACCATGGATGTAGATTTGAATTCTTATTATTTTATAAACAAACTAACTGTATCAGGTTACTCCTACCGCATTCCTTTCAAATAAAATCTGAAACAAAAAATTTACACGTACCGAATATTTTGTGCTCTCACAAATTTTCGCGATATTTTATGTGACTTCTGTAAAAAGAGAAAGAATATCTAATAATAATAATTTTAGAGCATCCGAGTTTGTCTTTATACACGGGACAGAAAAATATTTTTTCCCCGCAGACTTCATGCGAACATAGAATATCAGGATGAACATACAAATATTTTTCCTATACTTTTGACATTTCTTACATAAAAAATAATTTAAAAATGTCAAAAAAAATCTAAAACAAATCTTCGTGTGTACATTCGGACATTGTGTTCGCGCACAAGTTTTCGCGAAGAAAACATTTTATATAACCTGTGTAAAAATAGAAATAATAATTACACGCGAGTATTAGAGTATCTGAATTTGTCATTTTACACCGGGCATAAAAAGTGTTTTTTTCTTAAAAACTTGTGTAGAATATCTGGATGAACATGCGAATATTTTTCTATATCATTTATATTATAAAATATGTTTTCAAAATAATAGGGTTATCTGCAGGCGTTGGCCGAATTGATTTTGTGGGAAAGGCTTCTTAGAGCATCTTTAGCAGATACCGCATATCCCCCTTATCGTAAAATAACCGCCAGTTTGCGTTACGACGCGGAAAAGATGGCCATTCGAGATACCCTAAATCGTACCCTGTTTGTTTTACGGTTTCTCGCATATCGTCACTTCGGTGCCGCATATTTCCCATACCGAGGGTTCCGAATACGGTACCCCGCATCCTCTCTTTTGCTTGGCGCAAGGGATATTTCCGCTCCCGCCGCCGCCGCCATTTTCCGATCTCGTCGTCCTCGTGCCAGTAGCCTTTCCCCACCGCACCGCCGACCACCCCCCGCCGGCATGACCAGTCCCCACCCTCTGCCCACCGATTCCACGACAAAATCTCTGCCGGTGGCCCCTCCGGTCGCGGATGTCGCGATGACAGTCTTGCGGTTGCGCCGGTGGCGAAACCGGCGAGGAAGCGACTAGGAGCGCAGCCCCGCGCAGCCGGTGGTTCGACTGGCGTGTAGCCCTCCGGCAGTCGGAAGAAATTCAGCGGATCGAAGGTGCCCTCCATCCCAAAGTCCAAGAAACCCGTCGGTCGGAAGCCCCTCTCTACGTGCACGCCGGTGACGGCGGCTCTCCCACGTTCCTAGAAGGTATGGTCCCGTGATGATTGCAGTCGAATTCCCCACTAATTTGTCACACATCGCGCGTAGAATTTGATTGTGTCAAAATCGCTAATTTTGGGTTAATCGTTGTGAGGATCTTTTGTCCGTTCCGTGTTTGTTCGTTGACATGATGAACGAGGCGGCGGTGAACCTCAACGCAGGTCCACCCCTACCTGCCGAGCCTGCTAATGATGAAGGGGAGGGAAAAGGGGAGCAAGGAGTGCCTGCGACCGATGAGTGGGACGACGATGAACTAGAGAAGGTGGACGAGAAGGCTTTTGATGCAGCTCAAGATAAGGTAAAATTTAAGAGATCGGCAAACTACACCGTGGATAGCTGCGATCATCGACGAAACTCGAGTTATGAGCATGGACCCCGAGAAGATGGATCCGATTACAAAAGAGTGGTGGGAAGATCGAAGGAGGGAGATCCTCGAGGCGCGCAAAGCTCACATAGCTGTTGCAAGTGCTACTAGGAATGGTGAAGCCCATCATCAGGAAGCCTAGCATGTTTATTTCCCGTATGTTCGTGTTGCTTAACTGCGTGTTGTTGTAAAAACTTTAATTTTTTTATTGATTTGAACTATTGGTTTGCAGAATCTGATTTGCAGTATACGTTATATTGCAGTACGACTGATGGGGCGGAACAGATGCACCATATTTGAACTGTAAAAGGTACGGTATCTGATTAACCCCGCAATATCTCATACCACAAACTAAGTTTTCGATTTACCAGATCCGCCTACCGCGATATACGGTACTTACTATTTGCCGTTTAAGTCGCCGAGCAACCGACTCCGACAGGCGACAGCACGGGGCGCAGCGGCCGGGAAGCGGGAAGCGGCCCGCCGTGCTCGTGTTCGGCGCCGCCTCAAACCCGTGCATTTCATTTTGCGCCGTCTCTGCACGCATTACTCTATGCATGATGTGTCAGGACTCAGGATGACATGGAAAGGCGCGCGCGAGAGCCTGATCGAACCGAACGGTGTAGCAGCATGTCCACCCATGAGCCTGAGCCAGACAGATCAGGCGGTGCGTTACTGCGTGCGGCCAACTGCGTAACGGCAGCGAACAAGTGGTCACATCCTCGTGGTCACGCTTTTGGCACTAGCTCTGGCCGTAGCTGGGATGCATGCATGTACGTTACCGACCTGCGCACGCCATATTTTCAGCTGTCTCCACTGTCCCAACGAGTCTCAACTTTGGCATGCAACTTGCATACTACCTCCATTCCAAAAAGCCTTATAAATTGTCTAAAAGTCAAATGACTTAAAATCTGATCAAACCTAGAAAAAATATCAACATTTATAGTATAAAATCAATACCATTAGATATATTATGCAATATATTTTTATATCATTGTCTATTAGGTCTTGTAAATATTAATATCTCCTTAAAGTTTGGTCAAACTTACAACTTAACGTAGTAAGTATGATTTTAGAAAGAAATACACCTTTTTCTATATGGAAGTACTTCCTCTATCCAGAAATAATTGAGTTTGATTTATAAGATTCACGCATGTTTTATTGACACATACATATGAATTAAGATAAATTTAAATTTAAATAACCTATTTCCCGATGGAGGGAATAGTATATTCCTAGGTTTAGGTCGGGTCTCTTCAATTAAAGTAGCACTACTAAACCAGTGTAGTACTCTATCCGTTCTGAAAAGAATGTCTCTGGTATCTAAATCGCTACTAGGGAAACGCCTACAAGTGGCGCACGGTCCGTGCGGCACTGTCATCACGATAATATTTATCAGTGACGGGATGCGCCACGGATAAGTCCAGTTACCTATGGCGCATGGGGGTATAGTGCGCTACGGATAAGTTTTTAAAAATTAAGAAAAAATAGATGGGATATGAAAAATTATCTGTGACGCATGTGGTATGGTGCACCAGATTTAATTTTCAAAATTCAAATAAAAAACGGGATATGGCACGTCAGTGTACCGCTGTCGCCTGTCACTGCTGTCACCTAGCCGCGACCACAACCTACCATCGAAGGGAGGTACGGGAGGCCGTGGCTGTGCCGGTAGGAGGCGCTCAGGGCCGAGGACAAGCTTGAGGCAGGGAGGAACTTGAGGACGACGCGGCGGGCAGAGAACGGAAAAGTGGTGGAGGAGACGGAGAAGTAGAGGTGAAGGAGAAAGGGGAGGGAGAAGAAGGACATGAGAGAGTAAGCGGAGAAGTAGAGGAGAAGAAGGGGGAGAAGTAAAGGAGAAGAAGGGGAGGAGAAGGAGAGAACAAGGGGAAGAGAAGGAGAAGGAGGGGAGGAGAGGAGAGAAGAGAGGAACATGCCATATTTAAAGTCCACCCACGCTTATCCATGACGCACCATAATAGGGTGCGCCAAAGATAATTTGTCCAGATTTTTTATTTTGCAGAAAAAACTTTTTCTTGCCGTAACGTTTTTTTCGAATTTTGAGATTCTAAAAAATCGCTAAACAATCAAGGATGGTTGGCATTGGAATGGAAATTTCGTGCTCGTTGTTTTGATATACTGATTTTTTTTTCGATATTGTATGCAAAAGTTATAACCGTGTTATCATTCCATAAATGTTTTTGCAAAAAAAGTCGAAATTCATATTTATTAATTTTTCTACAAACTCGATCACATAACCTACCTATATCTGAAAGAATATTTTTTTAAGTGTTTATCAATTTCTCTTATTGGTTGCAAAAATCATTAAAAAAATCTGCTCTACATCCCTCCTTATCCGTGATGCGCCACATGTAAGTAGAATCTTTGTGTCGCATCTATAGATGGTGCGCCACGAATAAGGGGTACCATGCCTCCTTGTTCATCTTTAACCGTGTTGCACCCATTTTATGGTATAGATAAGTTTTCTATCAATGACGCACTGGATTTTGGTGTGTGCCACAAGTAATTGCCCGTGCCGCATCACCTGCTAATACGCCACTGGATGCCAACCCAAAATGTATCTAAACACTACTACTCCCTCCATCCCATAATATGTTGCGCATAATTTTGGGTGTGAGTCAAACTTTGCAAAGTTTGACGAAAAATATACAAAATAATATTAATATGTATGATATGAAATGCATATAATATGAAAATATATTTTAAGACAATTCTAATAATATTAATTTGGCATTGGATAGATTCATATTTGTATCAAACTACTTGGTCAAACATTGTAAAGTTTGACTTTAATAAAACCTTATATGCAACATAAATTGGGACGGAGGGAGTACCGGCTTTAGCTAAACGTGCGACATCTTTTCCAGAAACTGAGGAGTATTACAAAGTTGTCGATGCCTCTAAGTGGACGATGCAATCTTGTTGTCGTTTTCTTAAACTGTGTATCGAGTCATCAAGAGAGGCGCTCGCACTTGCCTACGAACTAACGTGGAACTAAATTAAAGGGAATCGAGGAGTATACTCATCACGAGTGACGTATTATATCACTTCGTGCATGGCGCGTGATGGCTAGGGCCTAGGGCCATAACCTGGTTGTAGTCATCCTCTAACCGACTAAGTTAGCGGCAACGTGTCATGCCATAAACACCTCAGTCAACGCAGGTGAGCCCCACGCCTATCCCTAGTACGACCTCAAACACTCGCTGTGTACCAGCTTATTGACGTCATGCATGCAGCGGTGCATGCCAACTAATAGCAAACTTTGGCGTTGTCCTAAATGACCCTTCACAATAAAACGAACCAATGGCTTTTCGCAGAATTTTCTTTTTCTGGACCCTCGAAAACATGCCGAACACGTCAATGATAACTCACGTAGTGCCTCCGTTCGAAATATAAGACGTGTTTTATTTCCTTCAATCACGACTTTGATCAATAGTTGCTCATTTAACATGAGTTTATTGTAGAAATCATAACAAAACACTTTTGACTATGTCATTCAGTATAAATTACTCCCTGCATCCAAAATAAGTGAATCAGATTTGTTTAGATCGGCATGTAACACACTAACAAGCGTATAGTTACAGATAAATGTAAACAAATCAAAGTCATTTCTGAACAGAGGAAGTATGGGTGTGTTTGGTAGCTCGGCTACCTGAGAGTCAATATCTCTGTTGAGCCAAGCTGACTTCAACATGTTTGGGTAGAGATTTTGCCATGTGTTTGGTAGCACGTGTCTATTGAGAAATTCTGAATTAATCCGTTGTTTGGTGGGTTTATGTGTTGAGATATTTTGAGGAGGTCTAAAATATACACAAAAGGCCCTGAATACACAAATGAAATACAATGGGGTATCTATATACACAAATAAAAGGGAATTAGGTCCTTGTATACACAAATAAAAAAGCAATCGGCTCCCCATATACGTAAATAAAAAGCAATCGGGTCCTGCACCGGTGAGCTGCTGCCAGGGAGCTCTGGCGGAGACGAGCTCGAGCTGGGCGCCGGTGAGACGAGCTGGGCGCGAGGTCGCTAGGCGTCGGTGAGATGAGCTGGTGCGAGGGAGTTCGGCGCGGCGAGGACCTTCCATGGCTGGGCGCGAGGAGGCGGCTGGCCGTGGCAGGCCTGGCGGACGCGGGCCTGGCCGAGGCGGGCCTGGCAAGAGCGGGTGTGGCGGCGCCGGCGCTTGTCGAAGAGGAGGCGGCGACAGCCCTCGTCGAGCGAGCTGGCACGAGGGAGTTCGGCGCGACGAGGACCTTCCATGGCTGGGCGCGAGGAGGCGGCTGGCCGTGGCAGGCCTAGCGGGATGCGGGCCTGGCAGGAGGCAGGCCTGGCGGCGCCGGCGCTTGTCGAGGAGGAGGCGGGGATGGCCCCCGTCGAGGAGGCGGCGGCGGCCGTTGGTTTCGGTCAGCTGCGGGGCGTCAGGGGGCGAGGAGACGGGTTGGTGGTGGGGGAATGGGGACGGGGGAGATTGACCCCTATTGATTTCGGTCAGATGCGGAGAGCGGGGGTCGACTTTCCGAGCGAGCTCAGCCCTACCCGCATGTGAAGCTTGTTTTCAGCTTCATAACCGGGCAGGGCCGAGCGATTGTTTTCGTGCGACGTGGGCAGGGCAGGGGGAGCAAAACCGGGCTAACAAACATCTAAAACTTGGCTGAGGTGGGATTTTCTAGGTTGGACCGAGCTAACAAACACACCCTATATACGAATGACCTTGTTATTCGTGAAAACAAAGGAAAGTACTCCATCTTATATTTCAGAACGGAGCTCGTGGTTCAAAGTGTACAGATACCAGAAACTTATTTTTAACACAAACATTGTCCACGCTCCACGCCTCCACGGCAATACGAAGTTATTTTGTGGTTTATCTGTCCCTACTCGGTTGCTTAGGGCGTGTTTGGTAGCCTGCATACACTCGGGCAGGTCCGCTGGAGATGAAAATGAGCTGATTGGTTGCACCTCCATGTTTTGTCCGACCGCATCTTAAAGCAGGCAGAGCCAGGCCCAGTGACAACGCTCGATCCAGCCGTTTTCCTGGGACTTGGCTCGAGCTAGCGAAAATGAGTCGACGCGGTGCACTGGTGGGAGACGCTGCGTCGCTTCCAAGACAATCGCCGTAAATCCCCTCACCGCCCACTCTCCGCTTCGCCACGGTCACTCCCCCTCCCCCCACATTCGACGGTGCCATTCCCGGCGACGAATCGGTCGCACACCATCATCGTTCGCAGTGAAGGTCTTAGAGGGAGGAGACTCCGGCGTTGAGGTTGTCGCTCACCATCGTAGGCGGCGGTCTTAGTACGAGAAACAATGACGAATACGAACCATGGCGGTAAGCGCCCCCCCCCCCCCCCACCACCTTTTCCCCGAGCCATCTAGACGGTAGATTTGCTCGTAGAAGGTCATGGTTAGGATTCTAGACGCCATGCGTTGTATATCTGCACGAATATCCCCTGCTCAGGGTTTTTCTTTCGATTTGAGGGTTTACTGTGATACCATTACCAGGACGAGTTCGTGCAATTTGTGCTTCATTTCTTCGATAGTATGCAACATTGATTTGTGTATCAAGTAAGGTAGATCTGACAATGGTGCATGGATGAACATTTGCCGATGATTACAATGGCTAAGGGCTGTTTCAGGACGAGCATGGATGGATCCAATATAGGTCGAGGGTGTACAAAAATTTAGGCAAGAAAATTCATATATAGTATATGATATGGTGGACATATGTATCACTTGTGGTATTCCCTAGCATGTATGCGTACCATTTTCTCACCCAAATCAAGCTCAAATCTACATTTAGCAAATAGTATGACATGATAAAAAAGCCAATTTTCAAATTTTCGTCTTTATGTTTTGTGGTTGTTGAAATTTGTACACCCGAAATTGAATTTATGGGTCCGTCCCTTAGGACGATGTGTGTTCAATGGTTTGTGCATTCCGTCAGGTTTACTCACCCCATCCCTAAAAATGGTGTCCGTCTGTTGCCACATGCAGTACTACAGATAGCTGCAAGTCAGACCCTATATGAGGTAATGTTTTTACCTTTACAAACTACCAATAATTAGGACAGTTTCACATGCAGCAAATTTCTATAGATGAGCTTTGGTACCTAGTATTTTTACCAAAGAGGAAATTTGTGCATGGTCCTTGGTACTAAGGGATAATCTATGGAGACATATTTGATTGTTGTGATCTTATGTCCCTGCTATGTGTGCTACACCTATGATTACAATTTTCACGCAATGTAACTTCATAAATGTCTGATCGAACCTTGTTGTACGTATAAACCCTGTATTTTATGCATCTGATTTGATTCCCTCACGCCATCCCTGAAGGTGACATGCATTATGTGTGCAACATTGTCAATATGAGGCCACAATTTTTGACTCATTGGTTTGCTTTCTGTCCATTGCTTTGCGTTGTGTTGATTGGTTTACTTTGTGTACACTACTTTGCTTTATTTTCATTGCTTAACTCTCTTAATCATTACAGGATGTCAAGATCGGTGGCCAGGTAAAGGAGCCTGTCGATGGCTTGAACAAGAGGGCCAAAAAATCAGGAATGCCTCCCAATGTTGGTGCCTGAGTTGAGGAAGTGACCCCTACCTAGTTCTGCAAGGTGATGATAGCACTTGCACTGGGATTGCATCCTATTCCAAGGCATTCAAGCCATATTTGGATAGTATCACTGAGACGGTCACTCTGAAGCTGACAACAGACTGCCAATGGGACATCACGATCTCAGATGTCAATGAAAAAGCTTGCTTTGATCAAGGTTGGGCACCTTTCGCAGTAGCTCATGACCTGAAGATCGGTTACTTGCTGACATTCAAGAAGATCTACCCAAGAGTATACAAGGTGGTCATCTACGGCTACACTCAAGCCGAGGTTTGCAAGAGGTTCCCTGAGCACCCCAAACCTTTCAGGAGGATCGTGGAGCAGCAATGACTTCTGTCTAGATGAAGTAGTTCTGATTTATGCGTCTGGTCATGAACTAGTACTGTTTCGTGCCCTGTCCTGAACTATCTCGTTGATCTTATATCTGTGTTTGTGTGTGTTGTGAACTATCTTGTTGATCTTATATATGTGTTTGTGTGTGTTTACTGGTATCCTCACCTCTCTCCAAAAGAGGTGACCATATCAACAACCGGACACATTGGTTCCTTGTGTTCGTAGATGCATGCAGACAACCAAACTAGCACATTTATGTTTTTTACGAAAAAACAGACATTTAAACTATCAAACGGCGCTGTCATATGGTCCAAGTTCTGCAATGCCAGCCACAGCACTGGTGGACCGAAAAAAAAAACATATAGGCTGCTAAACGCGCCCTTGGTATGCCCTTAGAGGTGACGTACGTTACATTACAGACATATGAGATGAGAAGATCCGGCCAAAAACCCAGGAACCAATCAGCACTCCTCACTTTAGCGCACCAAGTTACGACCCAACGATACGCAACCGACCGAGCCAAACGTGCTCTTCCAGGCGGTTCCCTCCCTCGCGCCCTCCCTTTGTCCTGTCCCGTTCACACGCAGCACTGTTTCCTCCGCCCACTGAGCGCTCGGACCCACGGTCCCTTTTAGGTCCCACACCCGCCGAGGGCACCGAGCTTCCACTGCTCCTTCTGGCTGCGAAGCGGTCCACGTGTAAGTCTGATGCGGCCACATGACCATGCGGGCACCGCATCCCACTGAATCCCCTGCCCCACAGTCAGCACCGCCACCATGCGGGCGGGCGCATGCACGCCACGTGTCCAGCCTGTCTACGTGTGAAGCCTAGGGTACCGTCCTGTGGCACCGGGACGTGGCGGCCAGGCACGGGCCAGGCGGAGCTGTATTTGGGACGCCGCTCTTGGCTTGGCTTCGCCTTGGCATGCACTATACCCACCCCCTGCCGGCTGCAGATGCCAAGATCGTCCCGGCTGCCCCCATGTCCGAGCGTAGCGGCCAGCGGCAATGCCGGCGTGGCGTCACGGGCGACGTCGAGCTCGACGCTGCCATGGCTCTGGCCGACATGGCCGGCGTCCCAGCCGGAACAGCAGCACCTTCCGCCGGGCAGCAATCCGCGCACCCGGCGCCGCCGCAGCACACGGAAGAGGAGGAGGAGGAGGAGCTGGCGAGCACGAGGCTGAGCCTGGAGCTGGGAAAGGTTGGCATCCAGGCTTCGCCGTGCTCCAGCAGCTCCAGCGCCGGGTGCCCCGCTCACGCGCAGCAGGCGCCGCGGGTGGCCACGGCGGCAACAGGTGGCTACGGGCCAAGGCCCCGGCACACGCTCACCGAGGTAACTCAGGCGGAGTAGATGCAAACCTGTATGTCCTCCTCTCCATTCGCCCTAGTTAATCTTTCTGGATCCAACAGGCTGAGAAGGAGGCAAAGCGGCTGCGGCGCGTGCTCGCCAACCGGGAATCCGCGCGCCAAACCATACTCCGCCGTCAGGTTAGACCAATCTTGGCTTTGAAAGCTTCCGTAGAATACATACAAAAACATCAGACTTTTTTTGGGGGGTTACAAAATTATGCAAGATTTATCTTGTTCTTGACTCAGGCGATCCGAGACGAACTGGCCAGAAAAGTTGCAGACTTGTCTTCACAGAACGAGAGCATGAAGAAGGTGAGGCACACGTGGTCTTGTACTTGTGATCTTCGTGTAGTGACCTGACTGATTCGTGTATATATCAAAAGTACCGTAAGTACCACGGAAGACATAGCAAGTACTCCCCCCGTTTCAAAATATAAGATGTTGTATTAATTCTCCTTTCTTGGTGCAGGAGAAGGAGACGGTGATGCAAGAGTATCTCACGCTCCAGGAGACGAACAAGCAGTTGAAAGAACAGGCACGCCATCATCTACCTATTCCATTTTTTTAGTGAACACTTCAGCGTTGTTAATTACGGAGTACTCGATGCTAGACACTGTTGTGTAGGCTAAAAAGAATCTAGCATGTTCTAGCCTCCAGTTGTTCCCCCTGAAATAAGCGAGCCACATGACATGCACTTTAGTCGTAGAAGAAGTCGCTAGTCCATCGCCGTACAGGCCTACAGTTGCCACCGCTTGACTACGTCAAGCGGTCATATGGTCGATTTGGAGCTCAGCCGTGCGTTGGACGCTGTCAGGCTGCCGCATCTGTGCGTTACTCGTGATGCCATATGTACGGATAACGATATCCGCGCGATTTCTATATTTGGCTTTCTGCCAAGATTACTCTCTGTTCTCTTAACTTGTGGCTGTAAGCTGCTGCATGATTATGATATTCTCCTGCTAGTAATAGAGCCGACGTAGGTACACTAGTTGGTGTCATGTTTGGAGCTTTACCCATGGGCAATGGCGTTTTTTCGATCTTTAATTGCGTGTGCAGCAAGAACTGGACACATGGAGAGAAGACCTAGTGCAATCCTGACTGTTTCTCGATGTGCAGGTTGTTGCGAAGGCGGCAGCAAAGGCGTCGGTGGCGATGTCAATGGACACCACGCCACCACAGGAGCGGCGGGCAGAAACCAAGCCGACAACGGCCGCCCCGCCGGATGCACCTCCAGGGCCGAGCTTCCTGTACACTGGCGCTGCGCCCCCTTCCGTGCCGGTGCCGTACGTCTGGGGTTCTTGGCCCGGGTACGATCCGCACGGTAACCTGGGCGGGGCTATCGCGGGACATGCACATGCCCCGCCGCTCGGCTTTCCTTCCTGCGCGTGGTACTACCCCGTTGTCGCCGACCCGCGCGGCTCGCCGGCGACGTCTTACACGCAGCCGTTGCAAGAGGTGGCGAGCGGGGGTGGCAGCCCGGGTACCGGCGGCGGAACGGCCGAGGAGGACACCGACGAGGACCCATGCTCGCTCACGCTGGGGCTTGACGTTACCGGCTCCGAGAGCGGCAGCAGCCGTGCGGCGGTGCGTGACAGGGAGAGAGCGGCGGAGGCGAGGAGGAGGAGGAAGGAGCTGACGAGGCTGAAGCAGACACAGCTCGGAGGCCGTCCTGGAGACGAGTAGGTCGTCTCTGTTCCGGCCCATTGGCAGATGCGATGACACTATCAAATGATCGTTTTCATGTTCCCTGTTTTTAGGATTACTGATCGTTTCTTGTTTGGTTGTTATTAGTGTTCGTTGAAATGTTTTCTGTTTCAAAATATTTTGTGGCGCAATCTGTATACAAAAGATAGCTACTAGGTATTGATGGTGTAGCACCAGTCATGTGAGGCGTTAACGATTCATTTATACGGAATTTTTTTATAATCAATTTGATGGTGTAAATTGTCGGCACAAAGGCTCCCGGGTATGCCCGTATGTGTTCTTAGTGACATATCTATGTGCTCACGATGGCCCCGGGCCAGTTCTCGCCGGCGTCGGGGGCCGGGGGGTCTGGATCTCGGTTTCGGTGCCTAGGATCCAATGATGGCTCGGAAGGGATGATTCTCTGGCAGCTCGGGTGGCGCTCGAGGACCTCGAGGATGAAGATGGTCGGCTTGGGTGGGCCACCGTTTCGCGCCGGCGCCGGAAGTCCGACGAGGAGTTGAAGCAGCAATTTTGGGAGGAGATCGGGTTTCCCACGGTGGAGTCTCGGTTTTGGGAGAAGACTCCGGTGCAATCTCCTTCGCCGCCGGGGAAGACGTCGGTGGTGGCTCTGGAGAGGACGCGGTCGGCATCTCCGATCCTTGGGAGGAGTGGGGTGCGGGTGAAGCCATGGCGGGGTCCGCTCCCGCCGCGGAGGGTTTCAGTGCCGGCGGATCCTGGCGGCGCTTGATCGCGTCCACCCAGGGTCTGCGCGTGCCGACGTGGCCTCGGCGGCCGGGCCGGATGACGTGGAGGCGCCTGGGGCTGATGTGGAGGCTAGGCCCGTCCTGCCTACAAGCCCGAGCGTGTGTGGCTCGGAGTCGTACTCCTGGACGGCAATCACGGTCCGACTTAAGTCGGCGTGGTCTAGGGCTTCTCTGCCTCGTCAAGTTTCTCCGCCCACGACTCTCCCTGCTCTCTCGTGATCGCCTCCGTCTCCCGGCCGCTCCTTCGCGGAGGTCCTGCGATCGCCCTCTCCGGCCATGGCTGGGAATGGCCAAGGCTCCCTTCCCTCTCGCGGCTAGCCTGGGTCGCACCCGCCTCGGGGCCCGACGCCGGCCGCTACCCCTCTGGCGCGTGGCAATGCGGAGGCGGATGCTCCGCCGACTCGCCCTGTGGGGCCCCCTGCTGCTATGCCGAGAGGACCGCACGTGGGTCCTGCCGCGTCCTTGCGGGGACCGTCTCCTGCCAGTGCTTCGCCGCCATATGGAGCTCCTCCGGGGTTCCCTCCCGGGGTCCACTTTCCACCGCTTGTCGCGTACTTGGTGGCCTCCCAGGCGGCCCAGCTCTTACCGTTGCAGCCACCTTACAGGGGAGCTCCTCTGCACTTCGGCGGGGCTCCGTCCTTGCCTGGGGGCGGACTTGCTAGTGCGTTCGCTGCTCCACCCCAACCGGGGCAGCCATCTGGACTGCGGCAGTTTGCTCCGGGTGTCGGTGCGGCTGGGGCGGTAGCTCCCAAGAGGAAGAAGAAGAAGACCGCACAAGGTAATCTGCAGTAGCTTGCGGTTCAGCAAGCATACCCCCCGCAGATGTTGGGGCAACAACAGTTTGCGGTTCAGCAGTCGTATGCGCAGCCGTCTTATGCGGATCAGTCTCAGTTCTCAGCTGATGTTCAAGGCCAGCAGTTATAGTATGAGGCTGTGTCAGGTGCAGTGGAAGCAAGTACTGAGGGGCAGGGTGTGCTGGCAACAAAGAAGAACAAGAAGGTTGTGCGCTGTTGGAAGTGTGCTGTGGATTCCCATGCATCTAAGGATTGCAAGGTGGCCCATTATTGCTATATCTGTGATGTTTTGTCTCACCCCACTCTGAGATGTCCGGTGCTCAAGCGGCCTAGGCACACTGCTTATATGGCAGGCATTGTTCATGACAAGACACTATTTGCTCAGATTCTAGATGGTGTGGTTCTGAGGATTTGGGGGCTAGCAAGACCCCTATTGCTTTAGTTCATGTTATTGGTGAGGTGGTCTCCGCGGATGTGATTGTGAAGCAGATTGCCAGGAGGTGCCAGGTTCGGGCTCATTGGAAGTGGGAGGCTCTCCCGCACAGAGAGAATGAGTTCCTGGTCAGCTTCCCTTCCTCCGCTAACCTTGACAGGGTGGATGGTAGTAAGTTCTCTATTCCTATGAGCAAAACTCAGCTATCTGTGTCTGCATACAAGCTCCAGGAGGTGCCACATAAGTGTGATTTGCATCAGGTCTAGTTGCATGTGGAGGGGGTGCCGCATTCCTTAAGTACTTTCCTTGATTTGTGGGCAGTAGGGTCTTTGATGGGCACCACTATTGATGTGGACTTGCTTTCCCTGAGGCGGAGGGGCGTTGTCCGCATTTTGGTTGTCATGTTTGATATTACTGTGTTCAATAAGAAACAGGATGCTCTGGGTTTTTACTTCACCTCTGACGTTGTAGTTAAGTTAAAAGGGCATGAGCTTCGCTTTCGGATTGAGCCTGATAGTTATGTGCCTGATCCTGAATTCTCACCCTATCTGTGGAAGCGGAATCAGGATGATCCTGATGCTGGTGGCAATGGTAACTCGGGTGATGATGCTATGGATACTTTTGAGCCGTCCATGTCTACTACTTTGGGTGGGCCTACTGGCTAACTGGCGGGGACTGGGAATTCTGCTCCATCTTCATCGAGACAGGTTCCTGTGCAGGTGTATGTTGTGACTCATTTCAATGCCTCTCCTGTTATGAGGCGTGGAAAGGAGCTTCTTGATACCCTACCGTTTGACTCTCCCCTTCGGGGTGGCCGCTCTGCTAGTGCTTCTCCATGTGTCACTCCGTCTCAGTTGTAGGCGGCTATCAGGGTGGCGAAGGGTTCGGTTGGATTATCGCCCTCTCCTTCTCGCGATCGGCCTAATATGATGGGCCGTACTATTCTGCGACCCTTTGTGGATGGGCCGGTGTTAATGGAGGTCGCCTCTGATGAGGTGGGGAGTGGGCTTGCTCAGGATGGGCTGGGCGATTCTGCGACGACTGTTTGTGACCTGGCGGATGGCGTGACCGACGGAGGGGAGGCCCTGGCCTAGGAGGGGTCGGGCTCTCCCCTAGCTGATGGTGTGGACGACGCCCAGGCGGGGTGGTCGCCTAGGGAGGACCTGGCCCAGGCAGGGTCGGGTTCCCTCCCAGGAGGTGGCTCCATCAAAGCCTAGGCGGAGCGGTCCGTTGGGGGGAACCTTCCCAGGTGGGGCCAGGTTCCCTCCCTCATACGTCGGCACAAAGGAGTCTTTGTCATGGCGTTGACGGCCTCAGCGCATCTACCACGGATGAGGACTCGTTGGTAAAGGCTATGAGGAGAAAGGCGGAATTAAATCTTGATTCTCAGGGTACTTCAAGTTCTTCGAAATCTTTCAATAATTTTTCTACCCCTGTTATTGTTGATAGGTTAGCCAATGTTGGTATTAGTTTGGGTAGATCTGTTAAGGAAGTTAATTTTTCTTGTTCTGCTCTGAGACATATGGAGGTGACCGTTTAAAGGTTACTCCTAAAGTTTCTTTTGTTCCCGACACTTTACCAATTGAGGAGGAGGAGTTGCATGCCACAATAGATGGTCAACTTCTGTCTCACTTAGTTGGTTAAGTGTCGGAGGTGGCTTTTGACGAGACTGGGCTGGGTTCATTATATGAGCTGAAAGCTGCTGGTCGGAAATCAAAAAGCCAAATAACTCGCAAGAGGTCCCGTATATCCAAATCTCCTATTGTTTCTCAATGAATGGCATGTTTTCAAATAGCAGAGGTCTTCGTGACTTGGCTAAACATTTGTTCTATGCTAATTGTGTGAGAGATTATATATTGGATTTTTTGGGTATTTCGGAAACTGGTAGACGTGATTTCTCACAAGCCTTACTCAATCGCCTTTCTGGTGGAGTAGACTTTACGTGGGTTTCACGGCCGCCGCGAGGTAGATCCGGGGAAATCCTGTTAGGCGTTAGAAATGAGACGATGGAAGTTTTAGCTAGTTCGGCTGGAGATTTTTTTATTAAACTCCATACCCGTAACAAAGATGATAACTTTACATGGTCTCTAGTCGTTGTATATGGGGCTGCCCAAGACGTTTTTAAGGCTGATTTTTTGCGTGAGTTGGTTAATCTAGCTAAGGACAATCCGTATCCTATTCTTATAGGTGGTGATTTCAACTTGCTGAGATTCCCTCATGAGAAAAGTCGGGGACGATATGATGAGCATTGGCCCTTCATGTTCAACGCTGTCATCGACAGTTTGGACTTAAGAGAGGTTACAATGCTAGGGAGACAATTCACTTGGGCGAACAGTCTTCCGGAGCCAACATACAAAAAATTAGACAGAGTGCTTATGGATACCGATTGGGAGGATAAATTCCCTATGGTAGCTGTTCGTGCTTTGGAATGTATAGAGGCTTTATCGGATCACGCTCCATTACTTCTTTCGGTGGGATCACCATTACGCCAATCCAAACACAAGTTTAAATTTGAACTTGGATGGATGGAGCGGGATGGGTTCTATGATCTGGTGAAGGCTATTTGGAAAAGACCGGTTAGTGCTGCAACACCCATACAACGCTGGAACAGCAAAATGCGTGCCTTACGCAAGTTCCTTCGTGGTTGGGCCAGACACACAGCCGGGATCCTCAAAAAGGAGAAAATACGCCTTTCGACCATAATTAACGATTTATAGGCTTCCGTAGAAGTTAGGCTATTATTTGCACAAGAGATTGAGCTAAAAAATAAATCAAATGCGGAAATTGCCAGACTTCTTCGCGAGGAGGAACTCAAATGGTACCAACGCTCTAAGGCAAAATTTGTCCTTGAAGGAGATGCAAACACAAGATACTTCCATGTAGTCGCAAATGGCAAGCATAAGAAGAAACTTATTCACTCTCTGATTCAGGATGAAGGTACGATTGAGGGCCAGGAGCAGCTAAAGGCTTATATTACTAGTTATTACAAGGACTTGTTTGGGGCTCCGTCAGAAAACTCTTTCGAGTTGGATGAGTCTCAAACAGGGGATATCCCGCAGGTTTCTGCTGACGAAAACAACTTTTTAACCGCTCCTTACACTGAGGAGGAGGTCAAGGGAGCTATTTTTCAGATGAAACATAACAAAGCGCCAGGTCCTGATGGCTTTCCATCAGAATTTTACCAAGAATTCTGGGAAGTCATTAGAGAGGACATGATGCTTCTTTTTTCTTTTCTGCATGTTGATCAGCTAGAACTGTTTAGACTAAATTTTGGCAACATCATTTTGCTACCTAAGGTTAATAATGCAGAACGTATACAGCAGTATCGACCAATCTGCCTTCTTAACGTTAGTTTCAATTTTTTTACAAAGGTTGCTACTATTAGACTAAATTCAGTAGCTGATCATTTTGTTCGACCTTCTCAAACTGCTTTCATGCAAGGAAGAAACATCCTAGATGGTATAGTAATTCTACATGAGACAATTCATGAACTACACTCAAAAAACTAAGTGGTCTATTGTTCAAGATTGACTTTGAGAAGGCTTATGACAAGGTTAATTGGTCTTTTCTCCAGCAGACACTTCGAATGAAAGGCTTTTCAAAGGAGTGATGCAATCTCAAACAGTCCTTTGTGACTGGGGTAGTGTAGCCATCAATGTCAATGATGACACTGACAAATACATCCAGACTAAAAAAGGGCTAAGACAAGGGGATCCACTGTCGCCTATACTATTTAATATAGTGGCTGATATGCTGGCTATCCTGATTGAGAGAGCTAAGGCTGCCAGCCAAATTGAAGGACTAGTTCCCCATCTTGTTGATGGTGGCATTTCTATTCTTCAATATGCTGATGATACTATCCTTTTATGGAACATGATCTAGAGAAAGCTACGAATTGGAAACTAATATTATCGGCATTTGAGCTTCTCTCTGGATTGAAAATCAATTTCCATAAGAGTGATTTGTATTGTTTTGGCAAGACTGAGAACGAGGCACATCTATACGCCGAATTATTTGGCTGTAGCATGGGCTAATTTCCAATCAACTATCTGGGAATCCCGATTCATTATCGGCGGCTCATGATTGCTGAATGGAAAATCGTTGAGGAAAGATTACAAAAACGTCTTAATAGTTGGAAGTGTAAGTTACTATCACTTGGTGGAAGACTTGTTCTCATAAACTCAATACTCACAAACATGGTACTGTATATGATCTCGTTTTTTAACTACCAAAAGGTGTCTTGAAGAAAATGGATTACTTCCGATCAAGATTCTTTTGGCAAGGTGATGGTGAGAAAAGAATTATCTACTTGCCAGATGGAATGTTGTTTGCAGACCAAAAGAATACGGTGGACTGGGCATACATGATTTGCAAGTCAAAAACACCGCACTTCTCGGTAAATGGTTGTTTAAACTACTTACTGAAGATGGTGTCTAGCAAACCATTCTTTGGAGGAAATATATAGGCTCTAAGGCGGTGTCTCAAGTGGTTTGGAAACCCGGAGATTCACACTTTTCGACGGGACTTATGGCGTCCAAAAAACATTTATTTTAATTTGGTGTGTTTAATATTAAGGATGGATCGCAGATTAGATTCTGGGAAGATAAATGGCTTGGCCAAACTCTCCTTCGGAATCAATATCTAGCTCTTTACTCCATTGTTAGACACAAAGGAGAGACTCTTTCCAAAGTTTTGGAAGCTTATCCTCCTAATGTGTCGTTTAGACGAAGCCTCATTGGACCTAGACTCGAATCTTGGAACAATCTTGTATTAAGACTGTCCACGGTACAGTTGTCTGAGGGGGTGGATGAGTTCAAATGGAATTTACTTCAGAGTGGTAAATTTTTGGTTGACTCTATGTATAGGGCTTTGATCCAATCTGATATTCCTGTCGATAACAATAGTAAAATTTGGAAAATAAAGTTACCCCTTAAGACGAAGATCTTTGCTTGGTACCTTCGTAAAGGCGTAATTCTTACTAAAGACAACCTTGTTAAGAGGAATTGGCATGGAAGTACACAATGTGTATTTTGTCATCATCATGAGACAATACGACATTTATTCTTCCAATGTAAATTTGCTCGTGTTATATGGTCAATCATCCAAGTAGCCTCTGGTTTATCTCCTCCGTGATCGGTTGCCAATGTATTCGGCAATTGGTTATATGGGATTCGGGATAAATATAGGAATTTATTTAGGGTAGGAGCTCTTGCCATTATTTGGTCGCTTTGGCTATGTAAAAATGATAAGATTTTTAATAATATAGTTTCTTCTTCCTTGCAGGTGGTTTATCGCGCAACAACTGTCCTACGATCATGGATTCCGCTCCAGCGTATGGAGTTCTGCGACTTGTTTGCGGAGGGGTGTACGCGTTTGGAGGATGTGGCGAGGGATATTTTCTCCCGACATGGATGGCAGCGTGATTTGCGGATTGAATTGCCTTAGATGCACGCAGTTTCATTTTGTTATACTGACTGTAATTTTCATACTTAAGTTTGGTTCTCGTCTTCTGATTGATCGGTTGTGTGCATCCTAGTTATGTAGAGTCCGGGTGTAAACTTTACCTTTGAGTAATAAAGCACCCATTTCTAAAAAAAAATGCCCGTCTGTGCAAGGCGCGTGGCCCACCTGGGCGAGGTAAGGGACTCAGCACCAAACTTGCGTCGCTAGGAACTCGCCGCGCTCCGCCCGCTCGTGTGTAGCCCTCGCTCACCCAGCGCGTGGGAAATCGCACCAGGGACGAGGCCTTGGCCGCCATTGCTGCTCCGGTGAAATACCTGTCCACACCAGGGACGTTAATGTTCGGGCGGTGTCAGGCGGACATGGAGGCATAGATTAAGCTAGCGTGACAGCCTCCCGAGGCACAGATTAAGCTCGCGTGACAGCCTCCCGACACTCCTCGCTCATCGCCGCGCCTAGCCTCTAGGCTTGGCGCGCGGGCGACTGGAGCAATGGGGCCTGCCATCGCCTCCAGCAAGTCCTCTTTGGGAGGAGGATTCCTCACCCACACCCCTTCCCAGCTAGAAATTTACTCCACCGCCATGGTCACGGTGGAGCCCGATGGCATGATCATGCAAACTAGCTCCCCGTGGCATTGAAGAGCAGCACCATAGCATGGCTGGGGGGATGACATAAGGCCCTGTCAAGCCGCACCCTAAGCCTCGCAGCTAGGCCGCAAGTGCGGCACCCGGTAGACTTCCTCACCTGGCGCCCATGCACCTGCTTCAGGCCATCGTGCAGCAACAGGACAGACTGTTATGAGAGTTTATGATTAGGTTCTTGTAGGTTGTGTAGGCCATGCCAGTGATACTAGGCGTCGTCATCATCAACACCTTCGCTCAGAATGTCTGGAGCCCGGAAAATGCATGAAGGGGTAAAACCTCACCGCATCACGACATACAACCAGTTGTTGACGCTGGCGGGCCTATGCGTGTTGGCAGAGGAAGGGTGCGCCCCTCCTGAGGAGATTGCTGGGGAGGGATGCAGTCAAGGAGGAACCTCCAACACGGTAGGAGGGGCAAACAAGCGCGATGCCCGGATGTTGGAGCATGGACGCGAGGTTCCTGCTAGGCCGTAGAAGACGGTTGTGGCCCGGTCGGCTCTGCGGCCGTAGGATCCTCCTCGGTGGTCATCTCGCAACCGCCAACCCTCGGGGACTGGTTCTCGTGGGCAACCTTCTCAGCAAAGACTGTGCATCGGGGAAGCGAGACGTCCTCCGCCTTGGCAATAAGTCACCCTAGGGTAACATCCGCTAAGACACCAACTTTTCTAAACTTAACCTATAGGGCATTGCCTGATGCAGGAGTAAGATCGATCATGTTAAGAACCAAGCATGAGGACCATGTTTCCCTGCAATGGGCGAGAGGTAGTGTATTTGGGTCTGTCCCGGGTGTAATCCGCTCTGTTTTGGGGTTGGTCACGCCCACCTTATTGGAATGGGTCCTTCCTTTGAGTATGTATGGTTTCCCATTTTCGTAAGAAAGGCTAGCACCCTATCCTCAGGGGAGGAGGCTAATGTGGAGGGTATCGCGCAAATACGTGGTTGTCTCGCAAGGGGGTGACATTTGCACCATATTCGCTATGGGAAACGTGCACCGTGCGCTAGATCCACTCTAGGCACTCACCGGAAGCGACGCCACGATTCACGTATGGTGCCCAGAAGCAACAAATCTCCATCAGAGGGAGGACTAGCAGTGATGCAAGTATGAAATAATACGCTTAACTTAAAGTTTCACTTGCGACTTTTGAAGCGTGTAGGATAGCACGATGACAGGGACCCACACGACAGGTCAAGGAAGAAAGCTAAGTTTCTCTATCTCGCAATATTTTTCACGCATGGCTTGGGCTTGGTCGCCCGTAATGGGAAACCTCATCCGATGAATGGCTGAAGTGTAAGATGAGCGTTCCAGGGAAGTGTGGTTCTCACCTGGTGTCCCGGGTCTAGCCTAGGAGAAGCATGCATGGCACTAGCTTGCCAGAGAGCGGAGTGATGACTAGGAGGCACTCTACCCCACTAATAGATGGGTTGGATCCAGTGTGGTCTGGTAGAGGGGCGGACCCAAGACTTACCCAGGATACACAAGGCATATCATCATTCGAAATACGTGGCAACATGGCAACCCATTACGAGAATAGGACCACCAACTCATAGCAAAAGATAACAATAAAACTGCTTGGGAAATTAACCTATTACAACAGTTTTCTTGGATCTATACATGCGCTTTAGGGAGACACGGACAAAAGATAGCGCGCAAGGCTGGGAACATGTCAAAGATTGTCCCTGCAGGGTATCTCTCGAATTAGGGTGGAATCGATCACTTGGGGCTGAACACGATCTCCACAATCTTCCTGAAGCCTGTCAAGGAAACAACAGAGAATTACCCAGGTTTATAATACCCTACTCCACAATCTTCTTGGGCACCGAGAGTTACCCAGGTTCAGGACACCGTGCAGGTGTAAAACCCTACTCTTCCATGTCTAGATTGCTTGCACTACTTGGCGAGGTTTATAATACAAGGTGTTGATCAGGCGATCAGGTCTAGGTTTCCTAGCTAGGAAAAGGCTAGGGTTTCCAGAGGTGGAATAAGAATCCCCTCTTCAGGGTGCCCCTCTGGCCCCTTATATAGGCGCCCCAGTCCTATTCCCTCCTTAGGACGGGAAGGGTTCCCACATTGAGATCAACGTGGGAGCAGGTAGGGCACAATTTCCCTTTACGGTGGACCCAACCCAACCCAAGGCACTGTGTGCCTCTTGCTCTCTGCCTCATGCACGCTTCTCTGACGTGGACAAGGGAGGTGGTACTCTCCTTGTACAGGTCTTGTCGACCACTCCTGACTTGATGATGAAGAAGATCCTTTCCATGTAGAAGGGGTAGACCGGTGGTCCCCTTCTACCCTCAATACGAAGGTGCCATCGCTTAAGTGCGCTTCATGCGATCCCTTCGTAGTGTGCTTTCCTCTCTCCAAAGGCCATCTTCTAGAGAGTTCTTGGAGATCTCTTGGGGAGATTGTGCGGCGCCCTTGATCTTGAAGAGATATGCCTTGTCGAGAGGCCCGACAGCAGGTGGGTCATGGTACCTTGGTAGCCACGGGCCCAACAGTAGGCCCTGGGCCCCTGGTCCACGCAGTAACTTGGCGATGAAGGCGTAGGGGGCCAAGAAGATGCCAGACCTTTACGAGCCTTGTCAGTGCGACAAGCGTCTATAGTGGAGATCAACCAACGATGGTTCCGTGATTGTTGGATCCAGGGAATGCTATTGGTCACTTAAGTACTCTAGAGCGGAACCGGTGCTCTCAAATACTGCTAACTTCGCTCCGTCTGTTGCCGCTTCTCTTCTCTAGATAACCGTCTCCCTCATCACTAGCATTACCCTTCGCCTTTGCCGTGCTTCTTCTCTAGTTATGGCACCCAAGAGGGGTCTGGCTTCCCGAAGTGCCGCGGATGAAGAAGAGGCAGCCGAAGCGTGCCTCCTAGTGCTCAAAAAGTCAACTACCAAGACCATCGATGGCATCCTCCTCTACCAGCACCAAGTGGTCGGGAAGTAAAACGAATGGGGAGCTACCTCTTTCTGGCATGGCGGACAGCAAAAAGCTTCAAACGACCGTGTTCCCCTTTTTCCTTCATACCTTGTATGTGGGGTTGATTCCCCTTTCCCCGACTTCTTCCTTGCCCTTCTGGCTTACTACCATATCCATGTGTTGAACTTGGAACCTAACTCAGTCACTATTATTGTTGTCTTTGCCTACTTATGTGAGGTGTTACTAGGTGTCAAGGCCTCGGTGCAAATGTTCCTTCACATCTATAGTTTGTGCACCACCACGAGGAACTAGCGTTCGGGGCATGTTTCATTCTGCGCTGATTCCAAGTACCTTACTGGCAAGTGGACAAAGAAGGTGGAGAATTTTCGCTCATGCTGGGTCTGGATGGATGCTCATGTGGTGAATCCGATATTCGTGACCTAATAGCTCCCGTGATGAAGACCCACTAATACCTTCGATCTGGATTACGGATTTAGTATAGTATCCTTTTACCTAGTAGACCTAGGTTTATCGAACCTTGGGAAACGATTGCTGTATAGAATAATAAGGCACGTCTACAAGACTTTATTTACTCGTTGTATTTTATGTTCACTAGACCTTTCTAGTTTACTTTGAATTGTTGGTTGCTGCAATGGATGGAAATAGGCTAGGGTTGAAGATTCACCTGCAGCTGCACATACATATGGGATAAAGATAATAATAAGCACATTCACGTGTGAAATGATCTAATATAGATAGGGTTGTGGGCAGCACATCCATAAACACTAAATCCCCTACGAGCCAAAGGCATAGCAATAGTCTTTTGATCCAACCGTTATACCTCGAAGCACTAGGCTACAACAATTATTAAGTAAAATACATATCAAAGTATTAAGAACGGTGATGTTGTTGTTACTCCCAAGTGGATCCCTAAACAAAGACCGCACTCCCATTGTTATCACTAGGTTTCGCATGAAGTCGCCATTCACCACACATATTACCTCGAGCCTTTATCAAACTCTGGGATCTTGGGTACCTAAAAGTCCATGGATCAAGACAAGGGACAAAGAATAAAGATACATATCTATTATTCAATCATCACACAATATTCCCATGTATTAGATGCACATAATCACTGCGAGGTTTCACCCTAGCCCATAGCCAATGAGGAGTAATCCCTCATAACAATAAGATCAATGATAGAAAACATTGTGCAAATACTTAGATTGAAATCAAATATTCTTATAGTGGTCGCGGAATCACAAGGGGATCTCAAGTATAAGATAATGACTATGGCTATGGAGTGGATGGAGGATGGAGAGGATGAACTATTGTGGTGGATCTCCTTCGGTGGTGTTGTGATGCAAACTGAGAATGACGGCCCTCTGCATGACGACTGGAGCCTCAAAATATATGGCGTCTTCACAATGCAGTGTTTGACCTAACGAAGTCGTTGTCGCACAATACGGGTAGGTCGTACGGGCAGTCCTTGCTTGTACGGCAGGTCGTTAAACCTTTTGAAGGCTCCTCCTTGACCCCAATCAACTTGGCTAAGTAGGCAACATGATAATCTTCAATAGATGCCCTTGATTTTGCCTTAAAAGTGTGATTTTCTGCACAACGCAAATTAAAACCAAGGATTGCATATGTTTGTAATAATTAGTCATTAGTAGCAAGGCCAAAGAGATTCTTGGTTAATTACTTGACTTAAATGCAATTTAAATGCGGAGAAAGATGTATATTTTCATAGACATCAACTTCCCCAAATCTCAAACCTTGATCGTCCTCGAACAAGAAACAAAAGAAACCATAAGGAACTCAATGTTTAAACTGAAATAACGACAAGATGAATTCTCTTGAGGTTGGTAGTCATATGCATACACCACCTCTTCCATATGAAATGCTTATCAAAATTAGAGAAATGCCAAGAGTACTATACAAGCTTATTAACTCAAAACAAACAAAGCAGAGTTGCTATAAGTATAAACAACTAGAGGTGTAACAATCATTCCAATTCCTCTAGTTAACTCTCATCTTGCCAAGGAACACTAGGAAGTTTCTTATTACCAGAATTAAATATGAGAGATCATGTCCAAAGTAGCTTAACAATGAAGTGTCTCATTGACACCCACATCAATATATCAGTCACTATTATTGTTGTATTTGCTTACTTATGCGAGGCATTACTTGGTGTCAAGGACTCAGTGAAAATGTTCCTTCACATCTATAGTTTGTGCACCACCATGGGGAACTAGCGTTCGGGGCATGTTTCATTCTACGCCGATTCCAAGTACCTTTCTGGCGAGTGGACGGAGAAGGTGGAGAATTTTCGCTCGCGCTGGGTCTAGATGGACGCCCACGTGGTGAATTCGCTATTCATGACCTAATAGCTCCCGCGATGAAGACCCACTGATACCTTCGATCCGGATTACGGCTGTACTATAGTAGCTTTTTCCCTAGTAGACCTAGGTTTATTGAACCTTGGGAAACGATTGTTGTATGGAATAATAAGGAATGTCTACAAGACTTTGTTTACTAGTTGTATTTTATGTTCACTAGACCTTTCTAGTTTACTTTGTATTGTTGGTTGATGCAATGGATGGAAATAGGCTAGGGTTGAAGATTCACCTGCAGTTGCACATACATATGGGATAAAGATAATAATAAGCACATTCATGTGTGAAATGATCTAATATAGATAGGGTTGTGGGAAGCACATCCATAAACACTAAAGCTCCTGCGAGCCAAAGGCATAGCAATAGTCTTTTGATCCAACCGTTATACCTCGAAGCACTGGGCTACAATAATTATTAAGTAAAATACAGATCAAAGCATTAAGAACGGTGATGTTGTTGTTGTTACTCCCAAGTGGATCCTTGAACAAAGACTGCACTCCCTTGTTATCACTAGGTTTCGCATGAAGTCGCCATTCACCACTCATATTACCTTGAGCCTTTATCAAACCCTCGCATCTTGGGTACCTAAAATTCCATGGATCAAGACAAGAGACAAAGAATAAAGATACATATCTCTTATTCAATCATCACACAATATTCCCATGTATTAGATGCACATAATCACTGCGATGTTTCACCCCAACCCGTAGCCAATGAGGACTAATCCCTCATAACAATAAGATCAATGATAGAAAACATTGTGCAAATACTTAGATTGAAATCAAATATTCTTACAATGGTTACCGAATCACAAGGAGATCTCAAGTACAAGATAATGACTATGGCTATGGAGTTAATGGAGGATGGAGAGGAGGAACTATTGTGGTGGATCTCCTTCGGTGTTGTTCTGATGCAAACTGAGAATGACGACCCTCTGCACGACGACTGGAGCCTCAAAATATATAGGCGTCTTCACAAAAGTTGCAGTGTTTGACCTAACGAAGCCGTTGCCGCACAATATGGGCGGGCCGTACAAGCAGTCCTTGCTTGTATGACAGGTCGTTAAACCTTCTGAAGGCTCCTCCTTGACCCCAATTAACTTGGCTAAGTAAGCAACATGATAATCTTCAATGAATGCTCCTGATTTTGCCTTAAAAGTGTGATTTTCTGCACAACGCAAATTAAAACCAAGGATTGCACATCTTTGTAATAATTAGTCATTAGTAGCAAGGCCAGAGAGATTCTTGGTTAATTACTTGACTTAAAATGCAATTTAAATGCGGAGAAAGATGTATATTTTTTTAGACATCAACTTCCCCAAATCTCAAACCATGATCGTCCTCGAAAAAGAAACAAAACAAAACAAACCATAAGGAACTCAATGTTTAAACTGAAACAACGAGAAGATGAATTCACTTGCGGTTAGTAGTCATATGCATACAAAACCTCTTCCATATGAAAGGCTTATAAAAATTAGAGAAATGCCAAGAGTACTATACAAGATTATTAACTCAAACAGAGTTGCTATTAGGGATATTAAAACTGAACCAAAAGGGAGCTCTCTCACGCTCTAAACATTTTTGGCCGTCCGATTGTCCTTCCTAATCATTTCTAGCCATTAGATATGTTGCTATTCCCGCATTGGGTCGAATGTCCCTGAGGGAAGCTTCTCTCGAGATCAAATTGGCCCGTTGTGGTTAACTGGGCCCGGATGCTCCCACTAGAGCTCAATAAAGTGCACACGTATGAGTCCGATCGTTCACTTCCCCTTCTGCCCCTCTCCCATCAGTTCGATGGCGGCGGCGAGCCGGCGATGGTGTCCCGTGGCCTACCCATCATACATTCGAGACGCAGCGACACACGCTATGCTCATATGACGATGGATCCATACCCGACGCACCACCAACATACGTCTCCCATGGCCTCGCTCATCGACATGTTCGTGTGGTGTCCAGAGGTATTCCACCACTACTCCTTCCCATGCCTCCCATGCCTTCTTTGTTGAATTCAGGGCCTTATTAATACTAAAAAAAATTGATCCTAGGGGTGGCTCATGCCCTGTGGCCTATGGTGTGTCTGTTGAAATCAAGACTCAAGATACGATGGCAGACTGAAAAACCATATGAAGGCAACGACAGCTTTGGCTGGAAAAGATTCTTTTCAACCTCAGCGGGACGGTTGTTCCTGTAGAACTGTATTAATATTTTTACCTGATTAGGTTGTATTGATGGACGTGATAATCTTGGAACTCACACAAGAACAATGAAGTGATATTTTTCATGGCAAATTATTTATTTGGGATTTATACTTTTCTTGCCATCTTCATCCAGTTCTCTGATCTGAAGGCTCTAGAATGCTAAAGTTATATTATTCCATCGGAGGTACAATTTCCTTCTGAAGTGAAAAACAAGAATGTAGAGGTACATTCTTTTAGCTGGGCATCTATTTTACGATTTGTTGTTTCGAGTACTGCTTCAGTATCTTGACAGTTCATTAAAGCTCTAATCATTCGTTGAAATAACCATGGGGAAAAGTGCCGATTTAAGTGACTGAAAGAAAACTAATGTCTAGAGCATCTTAACTTTTTGTTTCACTATATATCAGCACCTAAAACTTACACTCGCCCATCACATGGATTATCTTTCTCTAAATCATGTATACCAATTTCAGTTTATTACTAATGATGCTAATACACTAGGTAGTACTATCTTTTCTCTCTAATTTGTTAGTGAGTGGTTTTACTAGGGTACAGAATCGGCACCTATTTTTTTGTATGTGATAAGCTATCTCTCACCAAATGTGATTAAACTTGACAAGCTGGACACAAGAAAGCAGATTGTTTTCAGATAGTTAAGAAAGCATGGGCATGCTTCCTCACGACCTAGGGAATATATATGAACAACAAAATAACCTAAATCAGCCCTCGCGGTAAATAAATAGGTGTGGGGCCAAGTAGAGCCGACTTGCAGCCTGCAACCGCGTGCGGGTAGGCTCAAGCCAGCGTTGTTGAAATCGAAAAACAGTAATCATCCATCGAATGTTGTCAAGATTATGGTATCTTCAGTTTTTGGTAAACATGACGATGAGATCTTTGTATTGGTGCAATACCCACGGACTAGGGGTCGTAGATATTTGAATCTTTATCCGCTAGACCAAATTATAGTATTATTTTGCGTATGAGATAAGTATCAGAAGTGTATTGAGATTGTTCAAAAATTCTTAGAAATATGTACTCTCCAAATTTCCTTAAGTGTTAGTGTTGCCTTATTCTTTTCTTCTATATCTGTAATTTTTTCCTAAATATTTAAAAAATTATGGGCTTTTCGTTGTGATCCTTTTCCTGAGGGAAGTTTTAATTTATTTTAGTAGCCAAGTAGACCCGGATCAATTAAAATAAATTTATCCATCAAACCATCCTAATTCAGAAACAATGCACTTGAGACCCAAACTCGAACCAACTACAAGTCCAGTACACACAAGAAAATAGTCTAGCACATTACACCCGATATATGAGTAACTTAATATAAAATTCCATATTTTATATCTCCATAGATTTATAAATAAAATCCAACCATTTTATTGTAGTAATAGAGGGGTGCAGCAACGCGCGCCAACATGATCTAGTAAGTATAAACAACTAGAGGTGTAACAATCATTCCAATTCCTCTAGTTAACTCTCATCTTGCCAAGGAACACTAGGAAGTTTCTTATTACTAGAATTAAATATGAGATATCATGTCCAAAGTAGCTTAACAATGAAGTGTCTTATTGACACCCACATCAATATATCAAGACTATCAAAATACTACTATTCCATTCATTGTCTTTTAGCATTCATGTAGTAGTAATGAGACCATGCCAAAGACTCTTCGGGTGACTTTCTTTCAAATAAAATTTCCAACAAGTATCATTGAATGACTTTTAGCAATACTTTACACAACCTTCAAGAGTACCAATACTTTTGCCAATTATGGCAACAATTGCTACCCATGTCGTCAACTCAATAGATGAAAGCAGGGGTTCTACCATTGATTGTTCTTAGGTCACCGGAGTTGTTGGCATCCCAAAGGTGTGCATTAAAAATTTATAAATAAGCGATAACATACTTTGACTCAACTTTCAGCTTTGGCATACATCTCAGTTACCACTAGACTTCATTTCAGTCAAACAACTCCTTTCAATAGTGCCATCAAGTCAATCAATATATCTATGGGGTTAAGTATCTTAAAAGGTAAACTCCCGAGACAATCACTCAATATACAAGTGATGCATGTAAAATGCATACATGAACTTTGTAGTTTGTTAACATGTTTTCCCACATATTTGTGTCATATATAATGTTATATCCATGTTTTATATTGATTTTTTGGGATTTACCAATGATTCCCTTTATTTTGGCTATAACCTGACAGGGCAAAAAAATCCTATTTTCAATGTTTTTGATGTTTCAGGATCTATATGAAGTCAAATGGGCCTGAACAGTTGGGAATGCCAATATTTATCCATGAGAAGCATCTGGAGCACAAGAATCCCACGTGGAGGGCCAGGAGGCCCAAATGAGCATTGGTGGTGCGCCCAGCCCAGGTGGGCACGCTACCTACACTCCTTTCCTCCTTGAATGTCCGATTGCCTTGATTTTTTCGCCCACGGAGTTATCTTGACCTAAAAACCCCTATATAAGGATCCCTCGAGGAGTCCTCGAGACGTAAGACACTAGAGACGAAAACACCACCAAACAGTGTTAGATCTAGCGAAGATTGGAGGGGAAACTCCACCGGAGCCACCTTCGGGGGATCTCCACCCTCTCCAACATCTCTAGCATCATTCACCATGATGAAGAGGGATTAGTCCACCTCTGTGTTAAGCGTTTGTGGCAGTAGCTTGATCTATTTCTCTCTTGTTCTTCATCGATCTAGTACCATATGAGATGCCCTACATGATTATGGTCATATTTGTAATTCCTATGTGGTGGATCTTTGTTCTATGATTTGATATTTGAGATTGGAGTATATTTTGTGTAAGATGTATTGATGGCTGCATATCATGTACCCCATTCTTAATTGCTTTTTTTGATCCAACTTATATGCAAGAACTTGTATGGGGAGAAGTGTGTATTAGATGGAGTAGCATGGTGGTAGTGATTGAATTGTGACAAAGAATATTCAAGATCTACTTTGGTTTTTACCTTTCTTTTGCTGCCTCACTTGGGATGAAGGGAAATCATGTGCTATAGTTATCATGTGATAGTGTGATAATCTTGTTAGATCAAGGTAGCATATTTGTATTTGAAACATCATGTTATATTACTTAAAGCTATACTTTGAGATGTTATTAATTCAAGATTGCATGGAGTTTCCCTTTTTGAGGGGTATAAGAGAGATGTATTTCATATCTATGTTAGAACGTGATGCCCATATTGATTCCTTATCAAACACATATAGAATTTCCATGAAAATTTATCATTGATGAATTGTTTTGTGATCACTACAACTTAAAAAGAGAGTAGACAAGTGAACCCATGAACCTCGGTCCAATTTTAATCATAAGAAACACCTTTCCATTGCATCTAATATCTTTTATACTTTCTGCAATTTATTATTTAGAAAAAAGAAAAATACTTTCTGTACTTGCAATCACTCATAAAAACCTAAAACAACTCTATTATCTTCCATATCATCTAGTTTGCATTACTTTACTTTATTTACTATATTTTTTAGTTTAATTTATATTTTAGTTCATATTACTAATACAAAACCTTGTGATTTACAACCACTTGGTGGAGTTGGGGACACAAGACAAATTATTTTACTTTACAGGTTGCTTGAAGAGGAGAAGAAAAACCCTTCCATAACCAATTCCCCGAGAGTTCGATGTAAACCCTCGATTCATCCTTGTGGGGGAAAAGAAGCTTGATACAATAGTCTACACTTGGAGTCCCAACAAAAAGTTGCCATGATTGTTGCCATCAAGAAATATTTTCTTGCGCCATTGCCAGGGAGTTGGCGAAGGTACACCACAACTACACCCTCATCAAGTTTGAAGAGCAAGTTTGAAGCACAAGGTATTTCTCGCGGCACTTGCAATAATTTTCTAGCACCATCATCTTCATCAACTTGTGAAACAACCCAAGCTTTGGGAGGTTGCACCACTGTGAGCTTTCTTCTCCTTTTAGATTTTTAAAGTATTTTACTTTGTCCTGTTTTGAGTCTTTTAAGTTTTCCTTAAAACACAAAAACACATAAAAATTAGTTTCAAATTTTTATTTGTAGACATGGGAGAAAGAGGAACACAACTTTGTGGCTACACAAACACTCCTAATGATCAATTCATAGCTAGACCTATTGCTACTCCTAAAATTACTGCTGAAAGTTTTGAAGTAAGTCCTGGTCTTTTAAACCTTATAACTAAAGAACAATTTGGGGGGAGTACTAGTGAGGATGCCTCTATGAATGTGCATGATTTTTTATCAAATTTGTGATATTCATAAGTTTAAAAATGTGGAAAATAACATTGTCAAACTCAAACTATTCCCATTTTCACTAAGAGGTAGAGCTAAAGAATGGTTATTATCACTTCCCACTGCTAGTATAAACTATTGGGATGACTTAAAAGAAGCTTTCATTAAGAAATACTACCCACCTATTAAGACTATCCTAGAATGCATGCTTCACAACCATAATCAATGGCATACTATGCCTGAAGCTAAGACTATCCTAGAATGCATGCTTCACAACCATAATCAATGGCATACTAAAAGAGCACCAAACCCGTCTAGGAAAGTTAACTCCATTGAAGAACTAGACTCCACAAGAAGTAAACTTGATGCTATATTTGCCTACATACCTAAGCAAAATACTGATAATGTTCCTCTACAATAATTAGTAACAATCACCAATGAAAGTGTAGATGTCAACTACATAAGAAACTTTCATAGTAATGGTTATGGGAACAACTATAATAACTCATATGGCAGGCCACCTTTTGTTCCTAATAAATATGCTAGTGGTGATAATGCTTCTAATAATTTAGAAAGCACCATGAGATCCTTTATAGCTACTCAAAAGGAACTTAACAAGGAATTTATAGCTAAGCTTGAAAGACAAGATGCTTTATTTGAAAGGGTAGATCTCCTAACACAAGAATTCACATCATTTAAAAACCTTATTCAAGCTCAAAAGAACCATGAGGAAACTATTAAGTATGTGCAAGAAGTAATAGATAAATCATGGGAAACTCTTAATATGATGGAGGAAAATGAAACAGTAATGATAAAAAATGATAAATAAGTATAAGAAGTCAAAATGCTAAGTGAAACAAAAGAATCTCTACTTGATCTTGATAACCTAGCTTGCATGTACTCATTAACTTATTGCAAAAGTTTTCTAATGATCCATCTTTTAATGGTCATCAAGCAGGATTTGGTTCCTACCTAGAAAATTATGTTATAAAAGAAAATATTGAAAGATATAATAATGAAGCTATGATACCACCTAATCTTGGGGATGTATGGCTCCCCAAGATTTTAATCACTATTGGAAAAGAGACACATCATGCTATTCTAGATTTAGGATCTAGTGTCTCATTTTATCTAAAGATCTATATGATTTAGTTGATTCGAAACCTATGGAAAAATGCTCTGTAGATCCTTTACTTGCTAATAATTCAACTAAACATGCTTTAGGAAAAGTTAAAGATATCATGGTTGAATTGCATATGACTGATACATTGCAAATGTATCTATAATTTTTGATGCTCCATGCTTGGTTTTATCCACTTTCTTGTGTTTTGTCCACACTTTGGAGTACTTTTCATATGATTTCTTGGACTAACCCATTAACAAGAGCCACAGTGCCAGCTGCCTATTTTCTGCTATTTTTGGTTCCAGGAAAGTCAGAAAATGAATATTCTCGGAATTGGACGGGACAAAAGCCAAAGTGCCTATCTTTCCAGAAGACTCCAGGATCCAGAATACGAGACGGAGAAGAGCCAGTGGGTGGCCACACCACCTGGTGGCGCGGGCCAGGCCAGGCCGCACCAGGGAGTGGTGTGGGCCCCCAGGCACCCCCTCGATCTCCCTCTTCGCCTATAAGAAGCCTTCTGACCTAAAAACTCCAGGGGGTTCGACGTTTTTCCACGAAAAGTTCCGGTGCGCCGCCACCCGAAGGGGAGATTCGAGGGGACAGAAAGTCTCTGTTCCGGCACCCTGCCGGGATGGGGAAGTGCCCCCGGAGCCATCTCCATCGATCTTCACCATCATCTCCATCGACCATCCATGTTTCCCCCATCTATGAGTGAGTAATCCCCCGCTGTAGGCTATGGGGATGGTAGGAATTGGATGAGATTGTTCATGTAATGGCATCAGATTGTTAGGGCATGGTTCCTAGTATCTTTTATTAGTGCTTTATGACTTTGTTGCGACTTGTTGTGCTTAATGCTTGTCACTAGGGCCCGAGTGCCATGATTTCAGATCTGAACTTATTATTGATTCATTATGATAGTATTGTTTCTGGTCTTATCTACAAGTTGTATACACACGTTGTTGTCCGGAACCTATGGCCCCGAAGTGACGGAAATCAGGATAACCGGAAGGGAAAGGCTTTGATGTGAGGATCACATGTGTTCACGGAGTGTTAATGCTTTGCTCCGGTGCTCTATTAAAAGGAGCACCTTAATTGCCAGTAATTCCCTAGAGGTCCTGCTGCAAACGGGCTGGCAGGACAAAAGATGTTGTGCAAGTTCTCATTGCGAGCATGTATGACTATATATGGAACACATGCCTAGGATTGTCTAGTACTTGGGTGCTTTATCTTATTTATCTACAATTGCCCTATGTTATGATTGCTATGTGAATTGTCTTGTCCATGCAACGCCCGTCCATCCATCCCTATGCCTACCGCACTCGTATCCCACTGTTTACTACTTTTGTTACTATTGTCTTTGTTTTGCTACTCCTGTTACTTTACTATTCCTACTACAAAACTATTGCTACTGATAAACTGTTGTGAGCAAGATTGTTTCCAGGTGCAGCTGAATTGACAACTCAGTTGTTAAGGCTTATAAATATTTTGGCTCCCCTTGTGTCGAATCAATAAATTGGGTTTCACTTCCCTTGAAAATACTGCGATACACCCCCTATACTTTTGGGTCATCAAGACTATTTTCTGGCGCCGTTGCCGGGGAGCATAGCTTTATTTATCAAGTTCACTTGGAATCACTATTGTTCAAGCTAAGTTTATTTTCTCCTTGTTTGCTTGTTTCTTTATCAAAAATACAAAAAAAATTAGTTCCTACTCTAGTTGTTGTTTTTGTTGGTCTGTTATTGTCTTGCTTTATCATGCTTGTTGTCAATGGTTGGTTTCTTTAAAACTGAATCTTATTGGCAAGGTGGGTTCACGGAAGATCAAAAGTATTATTATAAGGAACACCGCTTGTCACAAAAAGGGAAACACTTATGGGAACAAATTGATAGATTGTATACCATTGCTAGGAACGTGTGCTCTACTTATAATGTTACTTATTGCTGTGATGAGTCTTGTTGCAGAAAGAGGTATAAACACCTCCCTTTTCAATGTGAGTATAGTGATAATGATACCATATCTTCCTATGCTAAAGTAATTTATGACTTTGATGATGCGGAACAAATTGAAGAATTTATTGCTTGGAAGGGTGCTTTTGAACTTGCTAGTTTGCTTGAAAATATTGATGATTCACCTTACAAATATGAGGTGTATGGTATACTTAAATTTTTCTTTGATAATTACAAGGATGAAAATGGCTATATTCTTGAATATTTTAATAGATGCTTTCCACAAATGGAAGAGACTAATGCCTTGCAGGATCCTATGGAAGAAGAAATTGATGAACCTGAAATCTCATTAGATGAAAAAGAGAAGGAGAGTGATGAACAAAAGGAGGAAGAATGGATTAGCTACCCATGCCTACCTTCTAATGAGAGTAACTCTTTATACCTTACATTATTTGATTGTCCCCCTTGCTTACTAAAGGAGAATGAATGTTATGTTCCTGAGGTTTCTCTTGAAAATGTTTATAATAAAGCTCTAGTGCTTATAGATCATGAAGAGCATGCTTTATGTGATAGTTATATTGTTGAGTTTCTTCATGAGGCTACTGAAAATTATTATGAGAGAGGAAAATATGGTTGTAGAAGTTTTCTTGGTATTGAAACACCTCTCTATGTGCTGAAAGTTTTGAAGTCACTCTTGTTTTATCTTCCTATACCTATCACTTTGTTCTTTGTGAATTTATTTGCATACACGATTCCAATGCATAGGAAGTGGGTTAGACTTAAATGTGTTTTGGATTTGCTCCTTGATGCTCTCTTTTACTTCAACTAATATTTCTTATGAGAGCATCCTCTCAAACTTTTATGCCTGAAGATAATAATATGTCTATTATTCTTGGGAGACCTTTTCTTAAATACTGCAGGAGCTGTTATTAATTGTAATCAAGGGAAGGTGACCTTCAATAAACACATTGTCAATTTCCTCAAGAAGATTGAAAGGACTTATGGTTTGAATTCAATTGAACATGTTGAGGGCATTCAAGTTGGAGAAATATATTGTCCCATACGAAGAGAAAAATTTGAAACTATTATGATTGGGACCATTGCTATCAAGGTTGAGGTAACATAATCATTAGTGGGATACAAAGTTTTGTCTCATATGGAATTGTTTTGGTAACAAGACCTGATCAACCTTTTTAACAAAAGGATTTCATTGAACAAAACAATGTTTTCACCATGATTATCTCCGCTTACTTCTATTCTATCCATTTTAGTTTTTGCTTCTTATGCCTAACTTAAAGGCGTTAAAGAAAAGTACTTGTTGGGAGATAACCCAAGAGTTTTAGATGAGTCTTGAAAGTTATTACCTCTGTAATAACCTCTCCTTATCCTTTTTATTTGCTTTTTGTGCCAAGAGTAACCTCTAATGAGAGAGAAGTAATGATTGGGAAAGTTGCTCTCTCGAAACAGATTTTTGTGCTTCACCGTAAATATTCCTGCGAGATCTATGTACGTCGGATTGAGCTGTAATGTTTTGTGCTTCTGCCCTAGGTTGTTATCTAACTTTCGTTAGTTCAACACTTTTTGATTTGAGCAACAGAAGGTCTTCGAAAAATTCGTCTTTACCTGCTGGTCTGTTTTGACAGATTTCTGCCATTTTCTGCATTTGCTTCTTGTTAGTTCCTTCTTGAGTTCTTTTGGGGAATTGAGCTTTTTGAGGGAAGTGCTACAGTAGCTAGTGTTCTAATGGAAGTTTATTTGGTGTTAGAACTGAACCTTGAGACTTATTTATCTTAAGTGCACTAATGTTGCTAATGAGATTGCGTGAAGTTTTGTATGAAGGAAAAATTTCAGGTGTATGGAAGGACTGAGTAATGAGATGAAGGATGGACTAAAGCTCAAGCTTGGGGATGCCACGCGTGTCACCCCAAGAAATATCCAAGAAGTACAAGCATCAAAGCTTGGGGATGCCCAAGGCATCCCCTTCTTCATCAATAAAAATCTCAGGTTTCTTCCAACCACTTCATTTTTTATTTGTTTCATGCACAGTTGTGTTATTCTTAGAGCGTCTTCTTTTTCGTTTTTCGTTTTGGTTTTTAGTTTGCGTGGTTTGCTTAGTTTGCTGAATAAATTGGTTGGACCCCCTCTTTCATACATTGGTTTTGAAATGGTTTGGTTTGGTTTGGAAAAGAGTAGGAAAGCTCATGCTTAAGTGGTAAAGAGAGCTTGTTTTTGACTGTGGCCTATGCTTTGTCATGCCATGCTTGATATTGTTTTGGCTTTATGCTTAGTATTCTTTGCTGTAACATGACTTGTTATAAACAATTGAGATTGCTCAATGTGCCTTGGATGAATCATGCGTTGCTTTAGCATATTAAAGCATAGTATAGTGGTATTCTCCTTTGATGCTTTATTTGGGTTGACTTGGCACATGCTCACACCATGTTATGACTATCTCAAGTCACCATAAGCCTTTATGATCCTTAGTTTTCAACTTGTAGTATCACTTTATGCTTTGATCAATGATGTTTTGTCGCACTACATGATTATTGCCATTATTGCTCTCTCGTTTGTCGCTCCCTTACTATTGCTAGCCTTCACTTTCAGTGAGTATTTTAGTCATGTTTCCAACTCCCTAAACCAAATATTGCCAAAGTGTCCACCATACCTACCTATTAGCATCATTTGCTACTTCCGCGCATACTCAATATGCCTTGTTTTCTTCTGAATAAAATGTTTGCTTGTTATGAGAAAGTTAGTTAGTAAAGCTCTCATGAACTTGATGGCACACTTTATTTCCTGCACTTAATAAACCTGAACCATTGTGAACTCTCCATGAAAGTTATATGCTTGCAAATTATAGGCTGGGGATTAGCAGAACCGTGCTATCACGGGGAACGCTTTCAACACTTGTAAATATATACCCAGTTGATACCTTGCTCTTTTGTTTGTGGATGTCGTCGGTGTGAAATAAAAGGGGAGCTTGTAAGTCCATGGAGTTATGTATGTGTGTTAGAGAAACGCCTGGGCCGCTGGTCTAATCCATGCTGACATGGTGGAAACCTGCAGCGTAACCATAATGATATCTATGAAGCATTCTTCTTATAAAAAAAGAGAGAGATAGCTATTGAGAAAAAGAAAAAAAGGGAGTTTTATGAAAATAGGAAATAGAGAAAAAAGCACCATTTTCCCATGGTAAATAAGAAGATTGCTGAGATACTCATTGTCTGCTTGCCTTGTCATTTTGATATGGGGATTCTTCCGTATCATCGGGCAAGGGGTACCCCGTTGGCGGTTCTCAATGATACGCACATACTTACGATGACAAGAACTTAGCGGTAACTAAAGTTGAGTAGCATGAGGAGTGGCCCTCATACTCAAGGGACTTGGGATTTTCAGTTTATAGTCTGTCAAGCATATAACTCTGATTGGACCTCACTTTCACCTTAACCACATTAAAGATGCTTATGATAGGGGCAATGAGAGCTCAAAGCTAATGAGTATCATACTTTCAGCATTTGGAAGCCTTTCAAACTTTTCAAAACCTGTTCATTTCCTTGTTGAGTCTCCACACATTCTATGAGCACTTTCTTGAGAGCATAGTGGCCATTCTTAGTTCTATGTGCATTGTCCCAAGACTTGTTGATTGATGTATAACTTGTTATTGCTTGTTTTAAACTATTGTATCTAGTCACTCTTATGAACTTTGAAGGTGTCCTATGCAATTTATATTTGCTACTCTATTGAGGGACAAGCTGAATACTATTATGGTATGTTTTCTTTATGTGAAACAAACAAACGTCTTGTTATTCACGAATCTTTTGTTTGTGCCTTTTCATGTTGCATCATAGTTTCTTTGCTTATTGCTAGAACTTTGTCTTTCATGTTATGATTGAAGTACTATGATCCCAGCTTTGAATGTTTTACAAATACTTTGATCAAGTCTTTGATGGTGCATGTCACCTCAAAAATTATTCTTTCTTTTATCACTTACCTACTCGAGGACGAGCAGGAGTTAAGCTTGGGGATGTTGATACATTGCAAATGTATCTATAATTTTTGATGCTCCATGCTTGGTTTTATCCACTTTCTTGTGTTTTGTCCACACTTTGGAGTACTTTTCATATGATTTCTTGGACTAACCTATTAACAAGAGCCACAGTGCCAGCTGCCTGTTTTCTGCTGTTTTTGGTTCCAGGAAAGTCAGAAAATGAATATTCTCGGAATTGGACGGGACAAAAGCCAAAGTGCCTATTTTTCCAGAAGACTCCAGGAGCTAGAATACGAGACGGAGAAGAGCCAGGGGGTGGCCACACCACCTGGTGGTGCGGGCCAGGCCAGGCCACGCCAGGGGGGTGGTGTGGGCCCCCCAGGCACCCCCTCGGTCTCCCGCTTCGCCTATAAGAAGCCTTCTGACCTAAAAACTCCAGGGGGTTCGACGTTTTTCCACGAAAAGTTCCGCTGTGCCACCACCACCGAAGGGGAGCTTCGGGGGGACAGAAAGTCTCTGTTCCGGCACCCTGCCGGGACGTGGAAGTGCCCCCGGAGCCATCTCCATCGATCTTCACCATCATCTCCATCGACCATCCATGTTTCCCCCATCTATGAGTGAGTAATCCCCCGCTGTAGGCTATGGGGATGGTAGGGATTGGATGAGATCGTTCATATAATGGCATCAGATTGTTAGGGCATGGTGCCTAGTATCTTTTATTAGTGATTTATGACTTTGTTGCGACTTGTTGTGCTTAATGCTTGTCACTAGGCCCTGAGTGCCATGATTTCATATCTGAACTTATTATTGATTCATTATGATAGTATTGTTTCTGGTCTTATCTACAAGGGTATACACACGTTGTCCGGAACCTATGGCCCTGAAGTGACAGAAATCGGGATAACCGGAAGGGAAAGGCTTTGATGTGAGGATCACATGTGTTCACAGAGTGTTAATGCTTTGCTCCAGTGCTCTATTAAAAGGAGCACCTTAATTGCCAGTAGTTCCCTAGAGGCCCCGCTGCAAACGGGCTGGCAGGACAAAAGATGTTGTGCAAGTTCTCATTGCGAGCACGTATGACTATATATGGAACACATGCCTAGGATTGTCTAGTACTTGGGTGCTTTATCTTATTTATCTGCAATTGCCCTATGTTCTGATTGCTATGTGAATTGTCTTGTCCATGCAACGCCGGTCCATCCATCCCTATGCCTACCGCACTCGAATCCCATTGTTTACTACTTCTGTTACTAATGTCTTTGTTTTGCTATTGCTGTTACTTTACTATTCCTACTACAAAACTGTTGCTACTAATAAACTGCTGTGAGCAAGATTGTTTCCAGGTGCAGCTGAATTGACAACTCAGTTGTTAAGGCTTATAAATATTCTTTGGCTCCCCTTGTGTTGAATCAATAAATTGGATTTCACTTCCCTCGAAAATACTGCGATACACCCCCTATACTTGTGGGTCATCAATGACATTTGTACCTGTTGATTTTATTGTCATGGACATGGGGAGTAATACCTCAAGTCCAATAATACGTTTTAGACCTTTTTTGAGAACCACATGTGCAATCATTGATACAAATGAAGGAAATGTGAAGTTTCAGTTTCCTCACAATATATGTATGGAACACTTTCCAAGGAAGAAGGAAGTAGCAAAGAAGCACACACTATCCCATGAGATCCACATCACTTAAACTAAGTAAAGCCTAGCTATATGGCTATAAATAAAGCGCTTTGCAGGAGGCAACCCGGTTATTTTCTTTTGGATTTTTGCTTTGAACTATTGATGTAGCAATATAGTATTGTTTTGGTATTCCTTCTGTAATTTTTAATAAATTACCAAGTGGAACCCATTTTGGATGTTAAAAAGTTGCTAAACATATGGAGTAGCAAATTTCTACAGAACAATTTTTAGTGCAAGAAATTTCCGATTTTTTCTGTAACTCCTATTTCACTCATATTAACCCATAATTTACAAGTTTTCATCCTCTGTATTCACAAAAATTGGCTAAAATTCCTGACATGTTTAAGTGGGCGATAAAATTTGTTTTGCTACTGCTGAAATTCTGGACAAATTCTGCCATGTTTTGTTTTAACCATTCCCAAGTTTCCTAAAATGATTACTATGAGTCATATTATATGCTAGGGATATGTAGGAACATTATATGGTTGCTGTAACATTTATAAAGAATTTTGTCTTTGATATATATGCAGAAACTATTATACTTTTGTGCCACTAATGTCACCACTCAAAAAAAGAGGGGAGAAGAAGTTTTGTGTTGAAGTTTTTTGATAGGGAATAGAGGAACATCACACCAAGAGCAATCCAAGGATGATGAAAACCATAAGATTGGGTATGTCCAAGGCACCCCATTGGACCTATTATACTCTTGGTTTTCAAACCTCTAAACTTTGTTTTTCGAGCAACATAAAACTATCGTAGAAACTTGGAGCATCTGTTTTGTTTATTTTACTTTTGTTTTGCATTAAAAGGACCACCACCACTATTAATATAAATGTTTATGATAGAGATACTGAAAATAAAATTTTCCTTAATGAGATTACATATGAATAAGAATGCCTTGAAATAAAAGAAAAGGGGAGATAAAAGCAAAAGGCTAAAATTCATGTTGTGTCTAGTTCCTAAGCTCAAGTACTTTATATGAACTATGATTTGTTTTGTGACTATTAATTTGTATCCTTTGTTTGTGTATATTTATGTACAACATTAAGGAGAAATGTGAGAAAATAAATGTTGGAATTATGAACTAGATGGCACACTCGTTAGATCTCTTTTTGCTAAGCCTTCACAATACAATCTAAGACTTGTTCCAAACCCCATAAACTAGACTAGGCATATCCACCTATTTGTGGAAAAATCTACTTTCAAGTATAGTATGTATGTTAATCCTCCAAACATTCTTAAAAACACCTTTTCATGTATTTTAAATCTCACAAGAAAGTAAGGTTTAGGGTGATACCACTATGGAAATTTTTGTGCTTTACATCTTATTAGTTGTTGTTGGCCAAACCATGTTGTCATGGCACAAGCTTTCAATGTTGAATGTTGATAATTAATCATGTTAAAGTTCTGCCTATGGATTGGATCAATGTGAAATAAAGTGTGCGTACTGGAGTAGGCATGTTGAGAGAAAACGCTCCTGAACCGCTAGTCAAATCCATGTGCCGTGCGGCGACTCATGGTGGAAACTTACAGCATGATGATCCTTGTTGATATGATTCATATGTCTATTTTTCTTGTTCTACTGGAGTAGAGATACTGCCCCCTCCCACCTTGAACATGACCAAGGAATTATATTAACTCCTATGCTAAATAAATAAATACAAAAAGGGGGCATATAGATACACAGGGAGAAAGAGGTACTTTAGTGATGCGGTTTCTAAGACCAACATGTGCATACAATGACATGCCTAAGTTGAGTAGCACGAGGAGTGCAAGGTCATAGGTATGGTGCATGGAACAATCAACTTGTAAGATGTTTAGCACATAAACCATATGAAGCTTTGAAATAAAAGATACTTGGAACCCCATCCTTATTAGTATTGTTGACATGAACTACATAGATCAAAACTTTATTTTTACATTCTTTATGGAGGATTAACATATTTATTCAATGCTTACTTTCGGTACGGGATGCGAAACATCTCAAGGGAAGACATGAAACTAAGAAGCGAGTCTTCTAGTCAAGGGCATGAAACTAAGAAGTAGCCCAAAAATAAAGGCATAAAACACCAATGACAATCATGAAAAGAGTCTCTTATTCTATAGGTTCATCAAAGTGTGCTTGAAGGTTTGTTTTGTTCATCATTTGTTTTATCACACCATTACTTATCGTTTAACATGTTTATAGATGTGCAAAAGATACAACTTGATAGTACATTATGTTTCATTGAAAGGAATTGAGCATATGAACTTTACATGATAATGAAAGAAGCAAAGGTAACAAACTCCAAAGTCCATGTTTAGTTTTTATCACCTTCATGCTCGAGGACGAGCATAGGTTAAGCTTGGGGATGTTGATGCATGTAAAATGCATACATGAACTTTGTAGTTTGTTAACATGTTTTACCCACATATTTGCATCATATATAATGTTCTATCCATGTTTTATATTGATTTTTGGGGATGTACCAATGATTCCCTTTACTTTGGCTATAACCCAGCAGGGCAGAAAAACCCTGTTTTCAATGTTTCAGGACCTATACGAAGTCCAATGGACCTAACCTTTTAGGAATGCCAATATTTATCCACGAGAAGCATTTGGAGCACGAGAATCCCACCTGGAGGGCTAGGAGGCCCAAATGAGCATGGGTAGTGCGCCCAGCCCAAGTGGGCACACCACCTACCCTCGTTTCCTCCTCAGCCGTCTGATCACCTTGATTCTTTCGCCCATGGAGTTCTGTTGACCTAAAAAACCCTATATAAGGATCCCCCGGGGAGTCCTTGAGACGGAAGACACTAGAGACGAAAAGACCACCAAACAGAGTCAGATCTAGCAAAGATAGGAGGGGGAAACTATGTCGGAGCTGCCTCTGGGAGGATCTCCACCCTCTCCAACATATCTAGCATCATCACCATGATGAAGAGGGAGTAGTCCACCTTCGGGATATGGGTTTGTGGTAGTATCTTGATCTATTTCTCTCTTGTTCTTCATAGATATAGTACCATATGAGCTGCCCTACATGGTTATGGTCATATTTGTAATTCCTATGTGGTGGATCTTTGTTTTCTATGATTTGATATTTGAGATAGGAATATATTTTGTTGAAGATGTATTGATAGATGCATATCATGTACCCCGTTCTTAATTGCTTGTTATGATCCAACTTGTATGCGGAGAAGTGTGTATTAGATGGAGTAGCATGGTGGTAGTGATTGAATTGTGACAAACAATATTCAATATCTACTTTGGTTTTTACCTTTCTTTTGCTGCCTCACTAGGGATAAAGTGAAACAATGTGCTATAGTTATCATGTGACAGTGTAATATTGTTAGATCAAGGTAGCATATTTGTATTTCAAACATCATGTTATATTACTTAAAGTTATACTCTAATTTGTTCTTAATTCAAGATTGCATGGAGTTTCCCTTTCTTGAGGAGTATAAGAGAGATGTATTTCATCTCTATGTTAGAACATGATGCCCATATTGATTCCTTATCAAACACATATAGAATTTCCATGAAAATTTATCATTGATGAATTGTTTTGTGATCTCTACAACTTAAAAAGAGAGTAGACAAGTGAACCCATGAATCCTGGTCCAATTTTAATCATAAGAAACACCTTTCCATTGAATCTACTATCTTTTATATTTTCTGCAATTTATTATTTAGAAAAAACAAAAATACTTTTTGTAATTGCAATCACTCATAAAAACCCCAAAACAACTCTACTATATTCCATATCATCTAGTTTGCATTACTTTACTTTATTTACTATCTTTATTTTAGTTTACTTTATATTTAATTTCATATTACTAATACGAAACCTTGTGCTTGACAACCACTTGGTGGAGTTGTGGACACAAGACAAATTATTTTACTTTACAGGTTGCCTTAAGAGGAGAAGACAAAAACGCTTCCATAACCAATTCCCCGGGAGTTCGATATATACCCTCGAGTCACCCTTGTGGGGAAAAGAAGCTTGCTACAACACTCTGCACTTGGAGTCCCAACGAAAAGTGGCCACAATTGTTGCCATCAACAAGTCATAAATTGGAGATTTTTCTTGTTGTACTTGTTTGGCAATATTATTTCCAACACAAGACTCGGTTAGCTACAAGAACTAGATTAAAAGCTTCCACAACTAATTATCCATACAAATAAAATGGTTTACTCTAAATATTTTGAATTACTCTCGCTACCATAGCATCTTAACGAATCAACTAACTAGTATAAACATTTCAAATTTCTAAAGTGTGGGACATAGGACATTCCTCTCATGAGTGACTTCACCGATTTTCTTTCTTATGGGGGATGTGTTCCTTCAAAACTGTAGTCAAATCACTCTCATAATAATATTGAAGCAAAGAGGCAATAGGAAAATCCACTTTCACAAAAAAAGGATAAAAGGAAAAATATTTTTGTATTTTTGAGGATGGGGATTAAATAAATAGAAAAGACTTACGACCAAGCAAGATACTGAAGAAAAGAAAATAAAAAAACAAAAAGGAAAACGAAAGTGAAAAGCTAACGAAAAATCAAAGTGTTGGTACATCCTAACACGAGTGTTTCAAATCTCTCGTGGAGCTTGAGTACAACCTCATTATTACACAAATAAAATTTCTTAGGGAACACATCCCCAAGCTTAGGCTTTTGCAAGCCCTTTTAGTGCTCATTGTGGTGGCGATGGATAATCTCCCAAGTTCCATTGGCTCGAACTAGTGAATTGTGGTGGTGTCTTGAAGGTTGATGGAGAGGTTGCTCATATTCTAGATGTTTCCTTCGAGTGCATAGATATCTTCATAGGTGGTATAGTAGTTTGGTGGTTGTTGCTCTTGTTCGGGGCCTTCTTGTTCTACTTTTTCATTTTCTCCTTCATCCACCAGGTCTTATTGTTGGGGCAGTCCTACTTCAACCTACGCGTCATAACGGTTGGTGATAGAGAAAAAACCATTAGGCAAAGGAGCAGGGATCAAGTGATCGGCTCCAGGTATATCAAAGAAGTATCTACCATATAATTTATAAATCATACCATAATCTTTTAGAGTAGCGAAACTGAGACGATGAACACCTACCAACGGTTGGATATTACCTAGGTTGATGTGGAGTGCTCGAGCAAGAGCGGGACAACTCCTCCTCGGCATATGGGACCACGAACTTGAAGAGCTTGATGCTAAAGATAAAACAAGAGAACAACTTCCAAATTTGGTGTTAAGTTATAGTTGAGAATAGTAGCTCTTGCGAGGATCATCATATCCTCTTCATTGACTCTAGTAAACTAACCACGTGCCTGCAAGGTGTTAGCAATAACCTAGAACAAATAACAAACAACATGACACTCAATTTGATTATCATTGGGTGTAGTTGAAGGACCTCTCATATAGTTAAAATATTCCAAGGGCGTAGGACTCAATGAAACTAGTGGAGTGGATGTTGATGGTGTTGTTAGAAAACTCAAAATATTGAGCCCATTGATCGAGTTTTAATCCATACTCACGATTCATTAGGCGGAAGTTAATGTGATCAACCCTCGGGCTATCTTCCTCGGAGCAATACATTGGACACACCATATGCGACAAGGTGCTGAGGAACTCAAGTGTCAAGCGGTGATAAGTGGCAACATCCTGAAAAACAAATTGAAACAAACCAACATTTTTGCATAATAAATTGAAATCATGGCCAAGTCCTAGTTGGTTAAGAATATAAGGACACACCCATTTGGTGGACTTGATTTCTTGGCTCTCGAGATGGTTGAAACGGTTGATGTGGTATTCCTCAGTGAAATCGATGCCAATTGACTCAGGGGTTAGCTCATCAACAGGTCCTGCAACTATCACACGTGTATGGCTCCTTGTGTTCATCTAAAAATAAAATTAAAGATAATTAAAGATTTCATCCAATAGAAACATAGAAAAAGTAATCCTCTACACTTTCTACAAAAGAATCTCCTCTAAAAACAAAACTAAGCATTCCCATAATCAAGATTAGTTCCAGAATAAGGCCTAAGTCTAGATTGACAATGATAAAGGATTAAGCAAGGTTTTGATGCAAATAAGTAGGGGATCCGAGGAGAAACATACCTTGGATAACTTGTGTGCGAGGAATCGGAGAAAGAATGAGTATAATTGAAGATCCAATGGAGGTGGTTTGGAGTTTGGAGGAAGAAGAAAGAGAAGAAGTGTTTTAGGTTTAGGTTTACCTCCTTTCTAGGGTTAAATCGTGGTCAAACAGGTGGTACAGGCAGGCGGTATGGTTACAGCCTGCATGTACCGGGTGTCGTTGCCTTGGAGTCGATGCAGACTCCAGGCGATGCACTCAGTATGAGCGTGCGGTATGGTCGTACACCTCTATACTGTTGGTCGTTAAGTGTACAATACCTTTTCTTAATTCTTGATGTTTCACTCCGGAGTAAGGTAAGGGCACATGGAACCGGTAGCTCCGGTACTATGGTAGGATGTTAAGACATCTATCTCCTAGAAACAAAAATCTGAGAATTCATCTATTGGTCTTGAGATGTGGTATGGGAGCATGCTACGACCAGCTCCAGTCGTACTGTTGGTCGTTAAAGCTTCTGAAACATAAAAAAGTCAATGATTTTTAGTATAAACTTCACACGCCTTTGCACATCTACTCTTACAAAAGAATGACATCAAAATACTTCACTAAAATTCAGTACCTTCTTTGGCCAAGTGTTAGAAAATATTATAGAGTGAGGGTTACCTTGATTTCTTATCCTCCCTACAAAGGATCTTCTTAAGCACCCCTTATTAAAAATAAAAATAAAACAAAACAAAACTAACACAAGTAAAAACTTTATTTCATATGGGTTTCTCCCATGAAGCACTTTTAGTTAAGGTCAATTAGCTTGATCTATACGGTGATCATTTGGGTTTTGGAAGTGGAATACCCACTCCAAATAGGTAGCTTTCAGAGTAATGACACCATCATCATTAGGATTGGACTTTTTCTTCCTAGGGAAGTGGACTACAAAATGTTCTCTAGATGATAGTCCTATTCTCACATTCCCGTTATGTAAATTAATTAGAGCTTTAATAGTTCTTAGGAATTGCCTACCTAGAATTATAGGTGCTATGAAATCTTCAGGCATGTCCACTATAACAAGATCAATAAGAACATGACATCATTTAATTTCAACTACTATATTTTTTTTGATCCCAACAACTAGTTTATAAGTTTAATCAGCAAGATGGAGTCTCATTTTAGTAGTTGCAAATGGCCTAGGATTTAGTTAATCAAATAAACTTTTAGAAATTGTTGAAACACTTGTACCAAGATCACAAAGTGCATCTAATTCATTAACTCCTATTTTAATTTTAATAGTGGGCTCAAAGATATCATCAAGCTTAGCTAGAATTTTATTGGCTAGTCATTTATACTCCATATATAACTCACGTAACTTTGATGCTACTTCTTTTATAAATTGTTGGTACATGACATCGTTACCTTGTTCAATACCAGGATTTTTCATGGTTATCATCTTTAGAATGTCTTCCACTATATATATGGTGCATTTCTGTAGTCTAGCTCTTCAGCCTTCTTGTATTTTTCTTATACCCTCATCATCTTGAGGTATTCCACCGGGTTTCGCTCGGGATTTCCCGAAAATATTGCAACTATGAGAGTTCGACTCTCGGCTATCTTGCCCAACTGTGCCTCCACGGTCCCGTTTCTTTCCTGTAGAGCCTGCACATCATTTCTAATAGCAACAACCTGGTTAGATAATTTACCAATAATATTGGCATGGTTCTTTGTTATTTTAGTAAGCACATTATTTTGATCAGTTTGTGCTTGCATAAAGGTTTTAAAATAATTCTCCAAAGGGAGAGTGCTACGAATTTCACCATTAGTATTATAGTTACTAGACTTCTCTCTATGCTCCCTGCGGTGTGGCTTGTAGGCTCAATGCTTAATGAGGAAAATCAATTACTGAGACATATAGATTACAGTGTCGAGAAACACAAACATGTTGCACCGTGTCTTCGCTCACGCATGGGACAATTTCGTACTCGATATCATGCAAAAAATCATTTCGGAGAGTCCCTAGGAAAAGACAACAAACCATACGCGTTCTTCACACACATAAAAATCTGAAACACTAAAAGTAGGCAAAGCAAACAAAACTTACTTATTCAACGCACACTGAAACTCATACATAAGTCATAGTCTTTCATACTCGCTTTTACACCAGCACACACATAATTTCAAACGGAACAGCATGCAAACTATTCCAAAATATAAAAGCGTACAAACTATTTTAGAGAGAACAACATACAATGTATTTGAAAAAAAAAGAGTCACTATCCTACACACATAAGAACATGAACACGGGAAAAACCCTACACAAAAGCCGAGTATAGGGAGAAAAGATCCACCACGTCTACCTAATTTTTTGCGACGTCTTCCCACATGGACTATTCCTGAAGAGAATCATCGACATTGTACTAGCTCCCTCTCTCGGTCTTGTCATCGGTGCCCATGAACGCCTCATCGACTCGCACCGTGACCTCACTGAATCTCGTGTTCTGACAGATGTCGTCCACCACTGTCTTGTTAGTAGCTGACGCGATGCAAAAAAGCTGGTGAGCCAAAAGCCACAGACTCGCCAGAACCTCCCCGTCCCATTCGTCGGGAGGCATATGAGAGCAAACTCTCCAATGATGATGACTTACCATCAAAGCTGTAGACAGTGGCTCTCAAACCAGCAGAGAGGCACGCACACGAGTATGGAAAGACAGTGAAGATCTAGCAGTTCCTTTGAGGCGCCGACGCCTAGGTATGGCGTGCAGGTAGGCCATGGAAGAGGATGTTCTTGTAGATTTGAGAAAACCAAAGAGAGCGGAGGAGAGAAAATGCAAGGTCAGAAACAGACGCTAGGAAAGGGCATGTAAGTATCTAGATAATAGCGTACGAAGAACACTACCTAAGGGGCATTTACGGTACACGGTGGGAAGAACAATGAGGCTCAGAGGCTGCAACCTAATACGGCTTTCAGCCCAACCAAACATAAAATAGACGCGCAAAAATGCCAACTCTGAAGCTGCATGAGCTATGAAACATTGAAAAGAGAAGAAAAATACGAAAAACGTGACTCATTTACTATAGGAAGTACAAACGCATAACATCGTGAACAACGAAGAACGAGAAACGAAAGTTATTTCTTATTTCTTAACGTTTACATCCAACACGTTCGTATACACGCATAAAACATAGATGACGTACATCACACCTAGCCTATAGTGTACTATGATACACAACATATCTAACCTAAAAAACTAATCTACATATTAAGACGCCTTTAAACGTGTGAGCCTCTCAATGAACAACAACCGTGTATACGCGCATCGGCTACAAAAATAAAAAACAAGAAGATGTATTAGCGATTAGTAGATCTGCCAAAAAAGCAAGAAAAAAGGTATCTAGAAAAAAATACACGTAAAGTAGTATATGATACCATTGGGTTCTTTATACGCAGAATCCCTCCAATAGTAGCGCAAACGTGCACAACGCATTTCTTGAAAAAACAAGCAGATGTATTAGCAATCACAAACCTGTCAGAAAACGAACAGTAAAATGGCAGCGAAAAGAAAACACATGTAAAGATCGAACTACAATTTACCTTTGGTATTTGATCCTTTTCACAATTTTGATGAAGAAGTATCTCGCCGAACAAGACCTCGCATACATGCGCAACCTCTGAAAGAACCAAGCGAACAGATGAGAGATTAGTAAATATGCATAAAAATGAAGAAAGAAACATTAGCGAGGAAGAAGAACAAACATACCTCCAGGTAGTTTGCGCACACACTCCAAGAGGAGAAGACGAAGGAGAAGTGTCACGACAACGGTTGCTTATCGATATAGGCGTGCACACTAAGATGGAGTGAATTTGATCTAGCGCTGGCTAGAGAATAGCCAACGTTTGGTTGAATGAAAATCCTACCTAACAATAGGTCGGTCGAGAATAAAATGTTGAGAGAGAAAAGAATAAGCAACATAATGCATTAGTGAGTCGACTGCGAGGCAATACTTAGTCGAGTTGCAAAGCTAGCTTACGCGTGAAGTAGTGTACCTCTAGTGCATATCATACCCATAGATCATTATCGCTGCCGGTGCACGATCTCACCGTGACAACCCGTGGACATCTATATCTTATGCCAATAGGTCGAATACGAAAGGGTCACACGGCACAACCTCGACGCGATAACCCGCGTCATCTGTGCTACACGATGACATACACCAAGGCCTAATCTCGCCACGACAGTTCTGGATGGCACCATGCCCGCAAGAAACCGCGGACGACATGGGTCACCACTCCACGTAGTCACCGAACCTCCCCATGTCCACAAGAAAACATGATCCACATAGGCTTACGACGCCACAATAGCTTTGCACGAGCCATTGCCGTGAAGACGCACGTCCGGCCATGTCGTACGCCTCCACGTCCACTTTAGGAGGGGCCGATGTCCGTGAAATTATGCGTCAGTCTAGGATCTACGTTGCCATATCGGTTCTCTCCTGAACCCCATGCTCGCAATAAACCACATCAAGCATGGGATCACAGCGCTATGTCGTGTTTTGGTGTGCCACACAACCCGGCAGGTGAGGAGCGTTGTCACGCGTGGAACACATATCACTGCGCGCGTTTGAGCCCATGTACACTGATCGTGGGCCATTGTCTCGTGCGCGGCCCACCTTCCAGCGACACGGGTATGACGGCGCGCAGTACACCTGTCCGCGGTATGGAATCTCTCACCCTGGATGTTAACACCCGGATTTTTAATCCCAGATGCCTGTCATGTCATTCATCGCTAACTCTATGCTTAACTATAAGGTTAAGTTTGGAACCTAAGCTGAGTTCAGAAGAAAAAAAAAGATAAAATAAAGTTCTAGAATCACTTAAGTTGGGAAGCTAGTGTCATAAACACAACCTTGTTGTGGTCAAGTCAAGATTCATCATCTCATAAGTTATTTTGAAAATATCTGACAACGAGACAGTATGGCCATTCCAACTGTCCATAACCGCGGACGCGGCTATTCGAATAGTTTGACACTCTACAGAGGTGGTAAACTTTCACCACAAGATTCGATACATCTGTCAGGGATAACCCTGAATCATCATACTTAGTATGCAGATAATCAAACATAATCTTTCCTTTACACACCCTAGTATAAGCACCTCTCCTATGAGCATGGCCTCCCAACCATGACCATCTGTCATCTTGGGCACTGCATAGGTGGACAACATTGAGAGGTAGCCTCAACTCAAACGTCTCCCGTGAGGGAACTAATACTAATGCATATAAACTTCTGGCTAAGCCTTACCCAATTCAGGTAATGTGGTTGTACGGTAAATTTGGAATGGTATCGCATCCAAATCCAACCATCAGTTTTGTAAAAGGGTTAAGGCTCATGCCTCAACATTTTCATCATCATAAAACCATTTGTGTTTCTCAACACATGTCAAAACATCTCAATAGCATGACTCATCATTCCAAGGTTTTCATAATTCATTTTCACCAAGTGCTCCCATCTATAGTGACTCAAATTTTTATCTACTATAAACTACTAAGTTAAGAGTGTTCACTAAGGTGGAAAAGATGGGATCAACCTCATGCCATAGAATTACATCTAAAGGATTCTATATAGGCCAAGTTTTATACTCTTTATGCTACCTTCTAAACAAGTAAAGAACTTTGGTTAAAGTAAAGGAAGTAAAGCTTGGAAAATAATACCTGGGGTAATTACTAGTCAAGGTAGTGTAGTTAAAGCATGCCTAAAGCATCTTTGCTAAACCATCTAGTTTAGTCCTAGCTTGCTAAGCATTATACTTGCAAGTGTTAGCTTGCATTGTTAATGGTGGCTTGCCTTGGTTGGTGTAGTGGTTGAAGTTTTCTTCTTCTTCTTCTTCTTGGTAGAACTCCTCCTCCTCATAGACTTGGTCGGTACTATCGTCTATAAATACATACGGAGTACACAATCACCAAACAATACTTAACTAGTCTAATTAGCACTCTAAGGCATATAGTTTATGATCTATTATCATCACAAGCATCACAAGTTTTATCAACTAGTTTCCTTCTTTTTATTTTAGAAAAGTAATTTCTACTCACTGAAAATTTAACTAAGATTTAATATTCACCACTTAAAATATGGGATCATGTAGACACATGTCATCACCACACATTCTAACATGTGGGAATGTGATTTAAAGGTTGGATCATAATTACTTTGGTTTAAGTTCATTATTTAATGATTTAAAGTGACTAGAAATGCCATATAACAGTATTTTGGTACTAGTCCAAAGTCACTGCATGTAAACCTTAATATTATTACACATTCCGACAAGTATGGTGAAACGTGATTTTTGAGAGTTGGAATCAACTCAAAAGCTATCTTGGTTGATTTTATAAAAATGTTGCAAGGTGCAAATGCTTCTGTCTTATTATTTTTACTAGGAGAGATCTCTAACGCTAATTGAATTAAATCCAATGGGCTTGTGTAGATCTTTTCAGTAGCTTTCTAAAAAAATTGGAATCACTTCATTTGGATTTATAAATCTCTCTGAATTGAATTTCAAACTAGTGGACAGAACTAGGTTTAAACTAAAAAGAAAAATCCTAATTCAAACTAACTGGGTCGCGCGGGAAAACTAATGGGCCGGCCCAGTGTCACTCCGCGGCGCGGGGCTCATCTGACAGGGGGGTCCACCGGTCAGCGGCTCATAACACGCGAAGTGGTACGGGGCGATGAGGGTCGTTGGATTAGAACTGAGATAGACGGCTGGGGATCTTCGTCGACGACGAACAAGTCGCCAGCGAGATCTAACCCTAGTGGCTTGGTGGGGCTGCATCGGGAGCGTACCAGGGCTCCAGCGACGACGGCGAGGCGGGCAAATGGACTGGTGGTCGACGACGAGCTCAGGGATGGTCGAGGCAGCTCCGAGGGTGGTCACAATCAGCGGCGCCCTTCTCCTCTAGATACGGCCTGCTCCGATGCAATTCCGGTGAACTGCTGCTCGCCTTGCTCCGGCTAGAGGTGTGGGATGGTCAGTGAGGTGAGGGGAGGTGAGTGGTGTGTCGAATGGGGCTCGGGGTGCCCTCCTTTTATAGGCTCGACGATGGGACAGCACGGCATGGCCAGGCGATGGTGGTGACATGGCTACGGGCTGCTAGCGGCATGGCTGCGAGCGGCGATCGACGCGCGGTCTCCTGGCGGTGCTCTAGGGCTTTAATGCGGGCTTAGGGGCGGTGGTATGCGGTCGGGCGCAGCTGGCGCTCGAAGCGGCAGAGGCGGCGGTGTCCACGGCGAGCGGTGGCTGTGGTGCGTTGGGTGGCGAACGGGCATGTCCTGCGTGCTCCCTGGGTCGTGGCAGAGCAGTGGATGCAGGCTATGGTCGAGCGGTGGCTTGTGCATGCGTGTCGGGCACGACGCTCTGGCGTGTGCTTGGCATGGTGCAGACAGGCAGTGCACGGCGGTTTGGCGGTGGTCCACACTCTGGCTTGGCTCAGGGAGGGGACAGTGGGTGGCGGTGAGGTGTGAGCTAGCTGCTAGACATGGTGAGAGAGAGGGGGACTGTCTGCTGTGGCGGTGACTAAGTTGGCCGGCGAGTTGGTGCTCGGCATGGCTTGGCCATGCTGCTAGGGGTAGGGGATGGGTTGGTTTGGGTCTGGTTTGATCAAGAGGGGACAAAGGGATTAAATGGGGATCAATTGGGGCAAAACCCTGTACAAAACAGTGAGCTAGCTATTAGTGTTTGATTCTGCGTGCCAAGTGTGATGAAATGGCCGCAAGAAATAAACTTTTGAATTTGGAAAAGATTTTTGGTGGGTGTGCTAGTACTAAGCTTGAGACTCTGTGGGTGCTTGGGTTTTGAAAATTGAGCTTGTTTTAGTGGTTTTTGAAATAATGGGATCTTCCCATATGAAATAGATTCAATTTTAGACTACCATTTTTAAAATTAGTGTTTGAATGTTTTTAGCAGATCATAAAGTAATCTAAACAGATCTGGGAACTCTGTCCTAATGTAATCTTCGCGCTCCCAAGTGGCTTCCTCCTCGGTATGGTTGCTCCACTGAATCTTGAGAAACTTGATACTCCTGGTCCTGGTGGTTCTGTAAGCTTCCTCTAGGATATGGATGGGTACTTCAGGATATGTCAGGTCATTGTTGATCTCAACAGCTCTGTGATCGATGTTCTTAAAAACTTCAGTCTTCTCTAGCACTTCTAAGAATTTGCGAAGTAACAAGATATGGAACACATTGTGGATGGCTGACATCTCTACAGGTAGTTCCAGCTGATACGATACTTCTCCTCGACGGTTCAGAATCTTGAAGGGCCCGATATATCTGGGGGTTAACTTTCCTTTCAGACTAAAGCGTTGGGTTCCTTTCAATGGTGAAACCTTGAGATAGACAAAATCTCCGACATTGAAAGTCAGGTCTCTCCTTCTTTTGTCAGTGTAACTCTTATGTCTGGATTGGGCGGTCTTGAGGTGCTCACAGACTTTGTGAACCCTCTCCTCCGCTTCCCGGAGGATGTCGGGTCCAAAGATCTGACTCTCTCCTACTTGCGACCAATTCAAAGGGGTACGGCACTTCCTTCCGTATAGGAACTCAAATGGTGCCATATGTAAACTAGCCTGATAACTGTTGTTATATGAGAATTCTGTGAAAGGCAGGAAACCTTCCCATTTTGATCCGTATTCCAACACACAAGCTCTTAACATATCCTCTAGGATCTGGTTGACTCTCTTAGTCTGTCCATCAGTTTGCGGGTGATAACCTATGCTGAAATTCAACTTGGTTCCCAATCCTTCCTGAACTTTCTGCCAAAATCTTGAGGTAAACTAGGTTCCTCGATCTGATACGATGGTCTTGGGGGTTCCATGCAGACTAACAATCCTAGCAATATATAGTTCTGCTAGCTTTGAACTTTGGTAGGTTGTCTTGACAGGGATAAACTGAGCTACCTTGGACAGTCTATCAACTATGACCCAGATTGAGTCATTTCCCCTACTGGAAGTAGGCAAACCGGTGATAAAGTCCATTCCGACGGAATCCCATTTCCATTCCGGAATCTGCAATGGTTGCAACAGTCCTGCAGGTCTCTGATGCTCTGCTTTCACTCTTTGACAGATGTCACACTTGGCGATGTAGCTTCCGATTTCTCTCTTCATCTTGTGCCACCAAAATTGCTCTTTCAAATCCTGATACATCTTCGTTCCTCCGGGGTGGATAGAATAAAGAGTATCATGAGCTTCCTTCATGATAACTTGCTTCAACTCCGAATCTGCGGGCACACAGATACGTCCTTTGTACCATAGAACTCCTTCTTCGTCTTCAGTGAATCCAGGTACCTTTCCTGTACCAATATGACGTTTGATCCCGTCGATACTTTCATTCCCCTTCTAGGCTTCCTTGATTTGGCTAATCAAAGTGGGTTGACGTTCAATGCTAGCTAAGAATCCTTGGCTAACTAACTCAGTTCTTAACTGCTCCAACTCCTCATACAAACTTGGCCGTTTCTCCTTGATCATAGTGTTTAGCCTACAAGGCAATCTGCTAAGAGCATCCGCTACCACATTGGCTTTGCCGGGGTCATAGTGAATGTCAAGGTCATTGATGCGCTCGACTTTCAACATAGAGCTCGTTGGGAACCCCAAGAGGAACGTATGATGAGCACGGCAGTAAGTTTTCCCTCAGTTATGAAACCAAGGTTTAATCGAACCAGTAGGAGCAAGGAAACACCCCAAAGGTGTTACTAGCTGAGCTTTCGTAGGGCGCACTACCGGTGCTAGTAGCAACGTGGAGACCTGCACAAAACAACCATAGAACTTTGTCCCCAACTTGTGATGAGGTTGCCAATCTCACCGTGTTTCGCAGAAAACAAGGGATTAAACGTATCGGATGGAAGGAAGTAAAAGTTTGCAGAAAGTAAACACAAATCAGTAAACAGTTGTAGATTGTATGTAAAGAAAAAGGACCGGGATCCATAGTTCACTAGAGGTGGCTCTCCTTAGATAGATAACATGCTGGGTGAACAAATTACAGCGTGGGAATTGACAAACACCGAGAAAGCAATACATGCATATACTAATCATCTTGACTCCTCTGAGACTTGATTGGGCATTACAATATAATACATAGACCGCCATCCAACTGCATCTATGACTAATAATCCACCTTCAGGTTATCATCTGAACCCCCTCCAGTATTAAGTTGCAAGCAACAGATTATTTCTTTACGAACTGCGTGTAAAGTAAACAATACGATTGTTCTATGAACAAAGGATTGTTATTTTCTCCCTAGTAGCAACAACACATCTAGTACCATAGAGATTTCTGTCACTTCCCCAGATTACCAGAGGCATGAACCCACTATCAAGCATAAATACTAACTCTTGGAGTTGCTAGCATCTACTTGACCAAGATAGTTACTAACAACGGAAAGCATGCAAGATCTCAAATAACAAAGACATGATAGAATCAATAATCAATCTGAAATAGCATCTCAATATCCATCGGATCCCCGCAAACACAACATGTATGAATTACAAATAGATGATCTTGACCATGAACGGAGCTCACAAGATCTAAACATGAAAGCACAAAGGAGGAGAAACCAGCCATCTAGCTACTACATGGATCCGTAGTCCAAGGATGAACTACTCACGCATCACACCGGAGGCTTGCATGGTGATGAAGAAGGCCTCCAGGGTGAATTCCCCTCTTCGGCAGGGTGCCGGGAAGAGCTTCAGATCCCTCCCGATCTAGGGATGGAGATGACGACGGCTATAGACTCTTTCGTGGATTTTTGATTGGGCCCTTATGGTTTTCGTCCTGAGGGCAATATATAGGCGGAAGGGGAGGCCGAGGGGGAGCCAGGGCTGGCCTCACCACCCCCCGGCGCGGGCCAGGCTGGGCCGCGTTGCCAGGTGGTGTGGTGGCCCCCTGGTCCCTCTCCGTCTCGTATTCTAGCACTTGATCACTTCCGGAAAAATAGGCACTTTGGCTTTTGTCCCGTCCAATTCCGAGAATATTCATTTTCTGACTTTCCTAGAACCAAAAACAGCAGAAAACAGGCAGCTGGCACTGTGGCTCTTGTTAATAGGTTAGTCCAAGAAATCATATGAAAAGTACTCCAAAGTTTGAACAAAACACAAGAAAGTGGATAAAACTAAGCATGGAACATCAAAAATTATAGATACATTTGCAATGTATCAACATCCCCAAGCTTAACTCCTGCTCCTCCTCGAGTAGGTAAGTGATAAAAAGAAAGAATAATTTTTGAGGTGACATGCACCATCAAAGACTTGATCAAAGTATTTGCAAAACATTCAAAGCTGGGATCATAGTACTTCAATCGTAACATGAAAGAAAAAGTTCTAGCAATAAGCAAATAAACTATGATGCAACATGAAAAGGCACTAACAAAAGATTCATGAATAACAATGCTTTGCAAGACGTTTCTTTGTTTCACATAAAGAAAACATAGCATAATAGTATTTAGCTTGTCCCTCAATAGAGTAGCAAAATATAAATGCATAGGACACCTTCAAAGTTCATAAGAGTGACTAGATACAATAGTTTAAAACAAGCAATAACAAGTTATGCATCAATCAACTAGTCTTGGTACAATGCACATAGAACTAAGAATGGCCACTATGCTCTCAAAGTAGGTGCATAAAGATAGAAGGTGGAGACTCAATATAATGGTGGAAGAAAAGCCTTTTGTAAAAGGAAGTAGGGATTCAAGTCTCATAAAGAGCTTTCAAAAATTATGGTACTTGTAGCTTTCAGCTCTCATTGCCCCTATCATAAGCATATTGAAGGTGATTAAGGTTAAAGTGACACAACTAAGAGGATATGCTTGACAAGTTATAAACCGAAATCTCATGCCCCTTACTTACGAAGACCGATCCTGATGCTACTCAACTTCAGTCATGAGTAAGCTCTTGCCATTGTAAGTATATGTGTATCATTAAGAACCGCCAACGGGGTACCCCTTGCACATGATACGGGAGCTTTCCCATAATCAAAATGACAAGGCAAGCAGACAATGAGCATCTCTGCGATCTTTTTATTTGCTATTTGCATAGGTTTTTATTGAGGATGCTTCATAGAGTGCTCATTATGGTGATGCTGCAAGTTTCCACCATGATTAGGCATGGCTTAGGATAGCGGCCTAGGCGTTTATCTAACACACATACAAACTCCATGATCTTACAAGTTCCACTTTTATTTCACACCGCCGAGATCCGTAAGCAAAAGAACATAATATCAACGGGGTACAAAGTACAAGTGCAATGTTGAAAGCGTTCCCCATGGTACATGGTTCTGCTAATTTCAACTTATAAAGCGCAAGCATATACGCAAGAAAGAAGGACCTAATGGTTCAAGTTTATTAGAGGCAAAAAAGTAAAGTGTGCCATCAAGTGTGTGAGAGCTTTAATCACTAGTTTTCTCATAACAAGTGGAAGGTAAACAAAAGCATGAATATACTTGGAATAGCATAAGCTAGTAGGTAGGTATGGTGGACTCTTTGGAATAACTTGGTTTAAGGAATTGGATGCATGAGTGGAACTCATACTTTATTATGGAGGCTAGCAAAAGACTAGGACGACAAACTAAGAGAGCAATAATGGCCATAATCATGCAGAGCGACAAAACATCATTTATCAAAGCATAAAGTGATACTACAAGTTGAAAACTAAAGGATCATACAGGCTATGGTGACTTGATATAGTCATAACATGGTGTGATCATGTGCCAAGTCAACCCAAATAAAGCATCAAAGGAGAATACCACTATACTATGCTTTAATATGCTAAAACAACGCATGATTCATCCAAGGCACATTAAGCAATCTCAATTGTTTATAACAAGTCATGCTACAGCAAGGAATACTAAGCATAAAGCCAAAACAATATCAAGCATGGCATGAAAAAGCATAGGCCACAGTCAAAAACAAGCTCTTTTTACCACATAAGTATGAACTTTCCTACTCTTTTCTAAACCAAACCAAACTATTTGCAAACCAAAGTATGAAAGAGGGGTCCAACCAATTTATTCAGAAAACTAATCCACCAAGAAAACTAAAAACCAAAACAAAAACGAGAAATAAGACGCTCCAAGAAAAACACAACTGTGCATGAAACAATAAAAATGAAGCGTTTGGAAGAAACCTGAAATTTTTATTGATGAAGAAGGGGATGCCTTGGGCACCCCCAAGATTTGACGGTTGTACTTCTTGGATATTTATTGGGGTGACACGCGTGGCATCCCCAAGCTTGAGCTTTAGTCCATCATTCATCTCATTACTCATTCCTTCCATACACCTGAAATTTTTCCTTCATACAAAACTTCACACAATCTCATTAGCAACATTAGTGCACTTAAGATAAATAAGTCTCAAGGTTCATCTCTAAGACCAAATAAACTCCCGTTAGAACACTAGCTACTGTAGCACTTCCCTCAAAAAGCTCAATTCCCCAAAAGAACTCAAGAAGGAACCAAAAAGAAGCAAATGCAGAAAATGGCAGAAATCTGTCAAAACAGACCAGCAAGTAAAGATGAATTTTTTCAAAGACCTTATGTTGCTCAAATCAAAAAGTGTTGAGCTAACGAAAGTTATATAACAACCTGGGGCCGAAGCACAAAAAATTACAGCTCAATCCGACATACAGAGCTCTCTCACGAATTTTTACGGTGAAGCACAGAAATCTGTTTCAGGACAGCAACTTTCCCAATCATTACTTCTCTCTCATTAGAGATTACTCTTAGCACAAAAAGCAAAAAAGGATAAGGAGAGGTTACTCCCTCCGTCCCAAATTACTCTGCGTTTTAGGTTTGGTCAAAGTCAAACATGTTAAAACTTGACTAAACATCTTCAACAGAATAATAATATTTATAATATAAATTGTATACAATATAAAAGTATGTTTTATGACGAGTCTAACTATATTTATTACATATTTTAAAAATTGATATTTTTTCTTATATTTATAGTCAAAGTTTATGAAGTTTGACTTTGACTAAACCTAAAACTCAGAGTAATTTGGGACAGAGGGAGTATTACAGAGGTAATAACTTCCTAGACTCATCTAAAACTTTTGGGTTATCTCCCAATAAGTACTTTTCTTTAACGCCTTTAAGTTAGGCATAATAGTTTGAGAAAATGCTCACATAGGAAATATGAATCGAAGTAAAAGAGAGCATCAAGAGGCAAATTCAAAACACATTTAAGTCTAACCCTCTTCCTATGCATAGGAATCTTATACACAAATAAACTCACAAAGAACAAAGTGATAGGCATAGGAAGATAAAACAAAAGTAACTTCAAAACTTTCAGCACATAGAGAGGTGTTTCAGTACCATGACAACTTCTACAACCATATTTTCCTCTCTCATAATAATTTTCAGTAGCCTCATGAATAAACTCAACAATATAACTATCATAACACATGCTTTTCATCAAAAGAATCCACAGGAACATAACATTCATCCTCCTTTAGTAAGCATGGGGGACAATCAAATAATGTAAGGGGTAAAGAGTTACTCTCATTAGAAGGTAGGCATGGGTAGATCCATTCTTCTTTCTTTTGTTCATCACTCTCCTCCCCTTTTCATCTAATGAGCTTTCCATTTCAGCAATTTCTTCTTCCATAGGCTCCAGCAAGGCATTAGTCTCTTCCATAGGTGGAGAGCATGTATTAAGATATTCAAGAATATAGCCATTTTCTTCCTTGTAATTATCAAAGCAAAATTGAAGTATATCATAAACCTCATATTTATAAGGTACATCATCAGTATTTTCAAGCAAATAAGCCAGTTCGAATGCACCCTTCTAAGCAATAAATTCTTCAATTTGTTCCACATCATAAAAGTCATAATTTCCTTTAACATAAGAAGATATGGTAACATTATCATTATACTCACATTGGAAAGGGAGGTGTTTATACCTCCTACAGCAACAAGATATATCAAAGCAATAAGTAACATTGTAAGTAGAGCACACGTTTCTAGCAATGGTATTCAATTTATCAATTTATTCCCATAAGTGTTTCCCTTTTTGTGACAAGCGGTGTTCCTTATAATAATATTTTTGTTCTTCCGTGAACCCACCATGCCAATAAGATTCAATTTCAAAGAAACCAACCATTGATAGGAAGCATGATAAAGCAAGGCAATAATAGACCAACAACTATAGGAGACTTAATTTTTGTGTGTTTTCAAATAAGAAAGCAAACTAGTAAAACTAATTTTGTGTGTGTTTTTGAATAAAAAAAGCAAAGAAAGTAAAAAGAAACTAAGAAAAACAAAAACAACAAAGTAAAGAGATTGGTTATGAGGGACTCCCCTTGTGAAGATGTCCTTGACTCCTCGGCAACGGCGCCAGAAAAGATCTTGATGGGCTCGACTTTCAACGTAGAGCTTGCTGGGAACCCCAAGAGGAAGGTATGATGAGCACAACAGTAAGTTTTCCCTCACCAAGGTTTAATCGAACCAGTAGGAGCAAGGAAACACCCCAAAGGTGTTACTAGCTGAGCTTTCGTAGGGCGCACTACCGGTGCTAGTAGCAACGTGGAGACCTGCACAAAACAACCACAGAACTTTGTCCCCAACTTGTGATGAGGTTGCCAATCTCACCATGTTTCGCAGAAAACAAGGGATTCAACGTATCGGATGGAAGGAAGTAAAAGTTTGCAGAAAGTAAACACAAATCAGTAAACAGTTGTAGATTGTATGTAAAGAAAAAGGACCGGGATCCATAGTTCACTAGAGGTGGCTCTCCTTAGATAGATAACATGCTGGGTGAACAAATTACAGCGTGGGAATTGACAAACACCGAGAAAGCAATACATGCATATACTAATCATCTTGACTCCTCTGAGACTTGATTGGGCATTACAATATAATACATAGACCGCCATCCAACTGCATCTATGACTAATAATCCACCTTCAGGTTATCATCTGAACCCCCTCCAGTATTAAGTTGCAAGCAACAGATTATTGCTTTACGAACTGCGTGTAAAGTAAACAATACGATTGTTCTATGAACAAAGGATTGTTGTTTTCTCCCTAGTAGCACCAACACATCTAGTACCTTAGAGATTTCTGTCACTTCCCCAGATTACCAGAGGCATGAACCCACTATCGAGCATAAATACTGACTCTTGGAGTTGCTAGCATCTACTTGGCCAAGATAGCTACTAACAATGGAAAGCATGCAAGATCTCAAATAACAAAGATATGATAGAATCAATAATCAATCTGAAGTAGCATCTCAATATCCATCGGATCCCCGCAAACACAACATGTATGAATTACAAATAGATGATCTTGATCATGAACGGAGCTCACAAGATCTAAACATGAAAGCACAAAGGAGGACAAACCAGCCATCTAGCTACTACATGGATCCGTAGTCCAAGGATGAACTACTCACGCATCACACCGGAGGCTTGCATGATGATGAAGAAGGCCTCCAGGGTGAATTCCCCTCTTCGGCAGGGTGCCGGGAAGAGCTTCAGATCCCTCCTGATCTAGGGATTGAGATGACGGCGGCTATAGACTCTTTCGTGGATTTTTGATCGGGCCCTTAGGGTTTTCGTCCCGAGGGCAATATATAGGCGGAAGGGGAGGCCGAGGGGGTGCCAGGGCTGGCCTCACCACCCCCTGGCATGGGCCAGGCTAGGCCGCACGTCCAGGTGGTGTGGTGGCCCCCTGGTCCCTCTCCGTATCGTATTCTGGCACTTGATCACTTCCGGAAAAATAGGCACTTTGGCTTTTGTCCCGTCCAATTCCGAGAATATTCATTTTCTGACTTTCCTGGAACCAAAAACAGCAGAAAACAGGCAGCTGGCACTGTGGCTCTTGTTAATAGGTTAGTCCAAGAAATCATATGAAAAGTACTCCAAAGTTGGAACAAAACACAAGAAAGTGGATAAAACTAAGCATGGAACATCAAAAATTATAGATACATTTGCAATGTATCAGTCATAATCCTTGATTAACTCTATCCATCTCCTTTGTCTCATATTCAGCTCTTTCTGTGTGAAAATATACTTCAAGATTTTGTGATCTGAGTAAATCTCACAGCGATTACCCATTAGATAATGACGCCATGTCTTCAATGCCAAAACTACGTCTGCTGGTTCAAGATCATGGGTCAGATAGTTCTGCTCATGCTGCTTCAATTGTCGAGACAGATACATGATGACTTTTCCTTCTTGCATCAATACACATCCAAGACCAATCTTGGATGCATCACAGTATACATCAAACGGCTTCTTGATGTCTAGCATGATCAATATTGGGGCTGATATCAATCTCTTCTTCAGCACCTGGAAACTGGCTTCGCATTTGTCTGTCCATTCAAACTTCTCGTCCTTCTTCAAAAATTGGGTCATGTGTCTAGCGATGCTCAAGAATCCTTCTACGCTCTTGCGGTAATATCCCGCTAATCCGAGAAATGCACGGACTTGGGTTTGAGTGGTTGGGGCTTCCCATTCTTCGACATCTTTGATCTTGGCGGGATCAACAGAGACTCCTCCGGCAGACACAATATGTCCTAGGAATCCTACTTCTTTGTGCCAAAACTCACACTTGCTGAACTTGGCGTATAACTGATGCTCTCTCAGGGTTTCTAGGATGATTCTCAGATGTTGCTCATGCTCTTCTTCTGACTTGGAGTAGATAAGGATGTCGTCGATGAATACAACTACAAACTTATCTAGGAAATTCATAAAGATCTTATTCATGAGATTCATGAAATAAGCAGGGGCATTGGTTAATCCAAAAGACATAATCGTATACTCGTATAAACCATAGCGAGTAGTAAAGGCGGTCTTTGGAATATCCGTTGCACGAATCTTAAGTTGGTGATAACCAGTCCTAAGATCAATCTTTGAGAATACCCAGGCTCCAGTCAACTGATCAAATAGATCCTCTATCTTTGGCAAGGGGTACTTGTTCTTGATGGTGACGTCATTCAACTTTTTGTAATCTGTGCACAAATGGCTGCCTCCATCTTTCTTGTCGACGAATAACACTGGTGATCTCCATGGCGATGCGCATGGTTGAATCAAGCCTTTTTCTAACATGGCATCCAACTGCTTCTTCAGTTCCACTAACTCTGAGGGGTTCATGCTATAGGGTCTCTGGGCTATGGGGCCGGTTCCGGGGATTAGTTTGATAATGAACTCAATATCCCTATCCGGGGGCATACCTGGCAATTCATCTGGGAATACGTCGGGGTATTCATAGACTACTCTGACCTGGTCAATGGCGGGCAGGGCTACACTCTTGTTGCACTTGAATTGACGGGGTAAGGTTTCAGAGATATGCTCTACTGTTACTCCACATCTACTAGTCATGGTGATGGCTTTCTTAGCACAGTCTATCAGTCCTTTATGCCTTGACATCCAGTCCATACCTAGTACTACTTCCAATCCTTTGGTTCCAAGTACAATTAGGTTGGCATAAAAATCTATCCCATGTATTCTGATGGGCACAGCTTTGCAAATTTTTCTAGCTTTGGTTGTTGAACCGGGGATTTGAACTATCATGACATGCTTCAGGTTGGTTGGGTGAATCTTACTAGTGCATTCAAATCTTCGGTGACAAATGAATGCGATGCTCCCAAATCAAACAATACCCTTGCTAAAACTGAGTTCACAGAAAACATACCCAGCACTACATCTGGCGCTTCTTGGGCTTCTTCTGCATTCATGTGGAAGAGACAACCGTTGCGGTTGTGAGGGTTCCCTGGAGCAAATCTTCTCCCTGGTGGAACACGACGCTGCTATTGAGCTGGGGCATTCACATTGGCATTGGCGGTAGTCTTCTTGGGACACTCATTGGAATAGTGACCCTTCACTCCACACTCGAAACAAGTGACCTGAGACTTGTCCTTGACTGCGACAGGCACAACATTGCTGCTAGTTCTGGGTGCAGTGTTGTTGTTGTTGTTGCTCTTGGGAGGTGCACGGTTGAGGTTGTTGGCTTTGCTGGAGTTGTGATTGTTGCCTCCGGACTTCACATTGCCTCTGTTACGGTTGGGGTAGCTTGGGCGAGACATTGGGGGTCGATTGTTCCTTGGTGCATATCCTGGTGAGGGGTTGGGACGATACTTCTGGTGACTGCTGGATCTAGATTGCTGCATCATATGACGTTTGCGGTTGTCATTTGCCTGGTTAATCTTCCCTTCCATGTGAATGGCAGAGTCGACTAGCTCTTTGAGATCCTGGAAACAGATGTTGACAAGGACAGTCTGCATCTCATCATGCAGTCCGTTCAAGAATATCTCATTCTTCTTGGCCTCCGTGTTGATCTCATCAGGTGCATATCTGGCAAGCGATATGAATCTATCACGGTACTCCACCACAGTCATTCTGCCTTGCTTCAAGTCGCGGAACTCATCCCTCATTCTGTTGACTAGACCCTGCGGCACGTGGGTGCGACTAAACTTGACTTTGAATGCTTCCCATGTCATCACTTGACCAGGGTTCATGTTGTGGATACTAGTCCACCAAGCTCTTGCATCTCCCGCCAGATAGTGGGTGGCGAAGAGTTCTCGTTGTCATCAACTCCTGCAACTTCTAAGTTGTTTTCCATTGTATGCAACCAGTCATCAACATCTAATGGGTTTTCAGCTTGGTTAAAGAATGGGGGATTGGTATTCTGAAAGTTTTTGAGTTTGGATCCATGGTGATCCTGGTTTCCATGTCGTTGGTTGTTTTGGGCCATCTAGGCTATCTGCTGCAATGTTGCTAAGTTGGCTTGGCGCTCTGCCCTGCTTGCTTCACGGTCTGCAACTAACATCTGCATAATCTGCAGCATTGGGTCTTGCGACGAGCTGCTCCCTCCTTGGTTTCCACAAGTCATCTGAAGATTGAGATAGATACGGGGGTAAGAGGGAATTTTCTAAGGTTCAGGGTTTTGGTTTCAAAGCTAAAACTTTGAGTTTGACTCAGGTTTTACAACTAACTTAATTTCATTCATGCAAGCAAACACACGATACAACACACACCACAACAATCAAAGGAAAACAGATGGTTTGAAGAACCATTCTGCAAGCTACGATACAGTGGGATCGATACATCTCATGCTACGACAGTGCTCTAGTGCATCTACTCATCGTCGATGAAGTCGGAGTCATCATCGTCAGTGTAGAAGTCCACATCATCTTCCTCCAGAAAGTCATCATCATTACTAAGGTAAGAATCCATGTCTCCCTGGATGTCTTCACACTCCTCTTCTTCCTCCTTTGCTGCAAGTTGAGCTTCCTGCTCCTTGACGATCTTCTCGAGGTCGGCCACCTTCTTGCGAAGACGGGCGATGGTGCGATCCTTCTTTGCACGCTGGCGGCGAAGAGACTGGCGATCCTAGACGAGCAGCGCGAAAGTCTGGGCCCTCTGGTCAGCAATGGCACGGTTCTGGTTGGCTAACTCTCTAGCATTGTCCAGCTCCTTCTGACGATCATACAACAGGAAGTCGAGGTTCTCCACTTGGCACTTCAGTGCTGGATGACTTGGCATCTGCATCGGCATTCCCATGAAGTCACGTCTTGCATAGTAGGCAAAACGGGTTCCTTGGATCTGGTTGACACTGAGGGCACATAGACGTGCGAGAGCTTCATGCATTGCCCTGGCTAATCCATCTAGCCAGTTGTTCTCTCTCACAGAGAACTAGATTCTCCCGGATGTTGGTGCTCCGATGCTTCCTCTAAGGTCAGCGGTGACTAGCCACTACAAATCTCCTCCTGGGGGTCCTGGAAGTTGAGCTCCAAGAAACTCCGGATGTGGGCGTCCTAGTAACTCTGACAGTGAATCCAGATCCCTCTCGAAGATCAGCTGACCTCCATTTCCCAACTGGTAGAACTTGCTGAACTGAGTCTCCATCTACAAGAATTAAGGATGAGGAAGTTAGTGAAGTGATCAAGTGTGTCAATTTTTAAGTAGTAATGTAAGAAATTTGAGAACATTAATTTTTGAGAAAGAATGAATTCCCAAGGATAAGAGAGGAAATAGTTTTTCATAAATACTCACTTTGGTTTTGAAACTAAGTTTTTGTTTGGACATCCATTCTAACTAGGGTCTCCTATGGTCAGGATGGCTCTGATACCAACTTGTCAACACCCGGATTTTTAATCCCAGATGCCTGTTATGTCATTCATCGCAATCCTAGGATTACCATGTTTGGGAGACATAACAGATTGGATACCATAGTACATCATCCATTACAAACCATACATAAGGCTTTACACAAATAAGGATCTCATGATCCAGTCTTAATACAACAAGCAGCGGAAATAAAAGATAAGCGTAGCGGTAGGGTCCATCTTCAGGGGCACATGCAATGCTGACGAAGGCAGATAGTCCTAGTTAGCATAGCCGTCCTGCTGGCCATCATCTTGGTAGTCTCCTTCATAATCTGGCCATGAGAATAGCCAGGGACAAAAGCCATCAGTACTCTTTAAGTACTCGCAAACTACCACTAATAAGTAGTATAATTCTAAGTTAAAGTTCTAACTCTATGTTTAACTATAAGGTTAAGTTTGAAACATAAGCTGAGTTCCGAAGCAAAGAAAGAGAAAATAAAGTTCTAGAATCACTTAAGTTGGGAAGCTAGTGTCCTAAACACAACCCTGTTGTGGTCAAGTCAAGATTCATCATCTCATAAGTTATTTTGAAAACATCTGACAACGAGACAGTATGGTCATTCCAACTGTCCATAACCGCGAACGCGGCTATTCGAATAGTTTGACACTCTACAGAGGCGGTACACTTTAACCACAAGATTCGATACATCTGTCAGGGATAACCCTGAATCATCATACTTAGTATGCAGATAATCAAACATAATCTTTCCTTTACACACCCTAGTATAAGCACCTCTCCTATGAGCATGGCCTCCCAACCATGACCATCTGTCATCTTGGGCACTACATAGGTGGACAACATTGAGAGGTAGCCTCAGCTCAAACCTCTCCCGCAAGGGAACTAATACTAATGCATATAAACTTCCGGCTAAGCCTTACGCATTTCAGGTATTGTGGTTGTACGGTAAATTTGGAATGGTATCGCATCCAAATCCAACCATCAGTTTTGTAAAAGGGTTAAGGCTAACGCCTCGACATTTTCATCATCATAGATCATTTGTGTTTCTCAACACATGTCAAAACATCTCAATAGAATGACTCATCATTCCAAGGTTTTCACAATTCATTTTCACCAAGTGCTCCCATCTATAGTGACTCAAGTTTTTATCTACTATAAACTACTAAGTTAAGAGTGTTCACTAAGGTGGAAAAGATGGGATCAACCTCATGCCATAGAATGACATCTAAAGGATTCTATATAGGCCAAGTTTTATACTCTTTATGCTACCTTCTAAACAAGTAAAGAACTTTGGGTAAAGTAAAGGAAGTAAAGCTTGGAAAATAATACTTGGGGTAATTACTAGTCAAGGTAGTGTAGTTAAATCATGCCTAAAGCATCTTTGCTAAACCATCTAGTTTAGTCCTAGCTTGCTAAGCATTATACTTGCAAGTGTTATCTTGCATTGTTAATGGTGGTTTTCCTTGGTTGGTGAAGTGGTTGAAGTTTTATTCTTCTTCTTCTTCTTGGTAGAACTCCTCCTCCTCGTAGACTTGGTCGGTACTATCGTCTATAAATACATACGGAGTACACAATCACCAAACAATACTTAACTAGTCTAATTAGCACTCTAAAGCATATAGTTGATGATATATTATCATCACAAGCATCACAAGTTTTATCAACTAGTTTCCTTCTTTTTATTTTAGAAAAGTAATTTCTACTCATTGAAAATTTAACTAAGATTTAATATTCACCACTTAAAATATGGGATCATGTAGACACATGTCATCACCACACATTCTAACATGTGGGAATGTGATTTAAAGGTTGGATCATAATTACTTTGGTTTAAGTTCATTATTTAATGATTTAAAGTGACTAGAAATGCCTATATAGCATTATTTTGGTACTAGTCCAAAGTCACTGCATGTAAACCTTAATATTATTACACATTCAGACAGGTATGGTGAAATGTGATTTTTGAGAGTTGGAATCAACTCAAAAGCTATCTTGGTTGATTTTATAAAAATGTTGCAAGGTTCAAATGCTTCTGTCTTATTATTTTTACTAGGAGAGATCTCTAACTCTAATTGAATTAAATCCAACGGGCTTGGGTAGATCTTTTCAGTAGCTTTCTAACAAAATTGGAATCACTCCATTTGGATTTATAAATCTCTCTGAATTGAATTTCAAACTAGTGGACAAAACTAGGTTTAAACTAAAAAGAAAAATCCTAATTCAAACTAACTGGGCCGCGCGGGAAAACTAATGGGCCGGCCCAGTGTCACTCCGCGGTGCGGGGCTCAGCTAACAGGGGGGTCCACCGGTCAGCGGCTCATAACGCGCGAGGCGGTACGAGGTGATGAGGGTCGTTGGATTAGAACTGGGATCGACGGCTGGTGATCGTCGTCAACGACGAACAGGTCGCCGGCGAGCTCTAACCCTAGCGGCTCGGTGGGGGTGCATAGGGGGCGTACCAGGGCTCCAGCTACAACAGCGAGGCAGGCAAACGGAGTGGTGGTCGACGACGAGCTCACGGACGGTCGAGGCAGCTCCGGGGGTGGTCGCAATCAGCGGCGCCCTTCTCCTCTAGAGGTGGCCTGCTCCGGTGCAATTCCGGTGAACTACTGCTCGCCTTGCTCCGGCTAGAGGTGTGGGATGGTTAGACAGGTGAGGGGAGGTGATTGGTGTGTCGAATGGGGCTGTGAGTGCCCTCCTTTTATAGGCTCGACGACGGGACAACGCGGCATGGCCAGGCGACGGTGGCGACATGGCTACGGGCTGCTAGCGGCATGGCTACGAGTGGCGATCGACGCGCGGTCTCCTGGCGGTGCTCTAGGGCTTTAATGTAGGCTTAGGGGCGATGGTATGCGGTCGGGCGCAGCTCGCGCTCTAAGCGGCAGAGGCTGCAGTGTCCACGGCGAGCGGTGGCTGTGGTGCGTTGGGCGGCGAACGGGCATGTCCGGCGTGCTCCCTGGGTCGTGGCGGAGTGGTGGGTGCGGGCTGCGGTCGAGCGGCGGCTTGTGCACGCGTGTTGGGCGCGGCGCTCTAGCGCGTGCTCTGCATGGTGCAGACAGGCAGTGCGCGGCGGTTTGGCGGTGGTCCACGCTCTGGCTTGGCTTGGGGAGGGGACAGTGGGTGGCGGTGAGGTGTGAGCTAGCTGCTAGACATGGTGAGAGAGAGGGGGACGGTCTGCTGCGGCGGTGACCAAGTTGGCCGGCGAGTTGGTGCTCGGCATGGCTTGGCCATGCTGCTAGGGGGTAGGGGATGGGTTGGTTTGGGTCTGGTTTGATCAAGAGGGGACAACGTGATTAAATGGGCATCAATTGGGGGCAAAACCGTGTACAAAACAGTGAGCTAGCTATTAGTGTTTGATTCAGCCTGCCAAGTGTTTGATGAAATGGCCACAAGAAATAAAATTTTGAATTTTGAAAAGATTTTTGGTGGGTGTGCTAGGTATAAGCTAGAGACTCTGTGGGTGCTTGGGTTTTGAAAATTGAGCTTGTTTGAGTGGTTTTTGAAATAATGGGATCTTCCCATATGAAATAGATTCAATTTTAAACTGCCATTTAAAATTAGTGTTTGAATGTTTTTGGCAGATCATAAAGTGGGCCTTGGTACATCATTATGTGTAATAGCAAGGGGTGCAAAGATCCACAATTGTTTTTGTTAAGTTTTTAGTTCTAGGAATAGCCAAAGTAGGCATGGTAGTTAATTTGGCAAAAATGACCATTCACTTCTTTTATTCATTTTGAGTTGTTTTTCTTTGGGAAATGTTTGGGAATGATTTAGATGATGTTTATTTCACCTAAGAATCATTTTACAAGCAATGGATCACAGAACCATTGCAATTCAAATTAACTCCTATTTAAATGCACATACACATGAATGCTTTCATAATTTTAATTTGGAAAAGTTTTTGTTAACCCCAATGTTGATGATTTGGATCTTAATAACCTTGGATTAAAGTTTTGGGATGTTACACTGGACCGCACCAGGACCAGCCTTACGACATAACAAGGCTCTGTTCCGACGTCGTTGCATGTCCTTCTCGGCCTCGATCCCATGACCGAAAACAATCGGGATGACGTGGATACCAGTTTGAGCCGGAACAATCTAGCGCTATTATATACTTCTGATTATTTGGAGCACCTGCAAGATTAGAATATTTTTTTGAAAGTTTGAGCCATAATTTTGACTCTTCCATGCAGGGATATAAAGATTACGAGTTATAAAATTGACTTCATTAGCATCGGTAGTGATAGCATTAATTTGGGGATCTTCCTTACCCTTTAAAAATATTTAAAAGCTCATCTACATTTGAAGTAAGCTCTTCATTGTGCTCCTCGGTGATTGAATTCACCCTTTTTAGGAGGTTCTCTCTACATGCCATTGGGCATGGTTGCTTTACCTATCATCAATAAGTTGCTTTGCAGCATTCACTTGCTTTCCCATGAAGGTTCCTCCTAGTGCGATATCTATCATATACTTAGATATTGGGTTAGGAGCATTATGAAATAAATGTAGAATAAGCCATTCTTCCATCCCATGACTAGGGCAGTTGATCATTACCGCTTCCTTCATTCTCTCCCAAGCAAGAGCTAGTGGCTAACGCTCTTCTTCTCTAAAGCTTATTATGTTGGATCTTAGATGCATAGTATTAGCTGGAGGGAAAAATTTAGTCATAAATAGATTAGTACATTCCACCAAGATTTAATAGTTCCTTTAGACAAAGCTAGCAACCAAACTGTAGCCTTTCCTCTTAAATATAAAGGCAATAAGCATAATTCTACCGCATTGGGGTCAACATCTTTTATGCACATCATGTCACATATCTCTGTGAATGTGTTGAGGTGCAAACCTAAATCCTCAGCACCCGAGCCTCCAAATTGATTATATTGAACAAAACTCAACAAGTTATGCTTAATTTCATAAGTTTCCGCATCAATAGCGGGCTGAGTAATAGGTGCATGAATAAAATCATCCTTGAGAGTAGCATACTCCCCAAGTTTCTTTTGAGCCATGGCTCTTTTCTTTTTGGTATTTTTGGAATAAGAGAAACAAATAAGTAAGTAACTAATATTCTTGGATTTTCAATAGATAACAAAAAGTAAACTAATAACAATAAATAAAATAAAACTAAAAACAAGGTCTCTAGTGACCTCACTAGGATAGCGAATTGCTTCCCTGACAATGGCGCCAGAAAAAGGGTTGATACCTTCGATCCGGATTACGGATGTAGTATAGTAGCTTTTTTCCTAGTGGACCTAGGTTTATCGAACCTTGGGAAATGATTGCTATATGGAAATAATAAGGCATGTCTACAAGACTTTGTTTACTCATTTTAGTTTATGTTTACCGGACCTTTCTAGTATACTGTGAATCGTTGGTTGTTGCAATAGATGGAAATATGCCAGGGTTGAAGATTCACCTGCTGCATATGGGATAAAGATAATAATAAGCACATTCAAGTGTGAAATGATCTAATATAGATAGGGTTGTGGGTAGCAAATTCATCAACACTAAAGCCCTTGTGAGTCGTATGGACAATAATCTTTTGATCCAACCGTTATACCACGAAGCACTAGGCTATGCCAATTATTAAGTAAAATACATATCAAAGCATTAAGAACGGCGGTGTTGCTATTACTCCCAAGTGGATACCTAAACAAAGACCGTACTCCCCTTGTTATCACTAAGTTTGCGTATAGTCACTATTCACCACTCATCCTACCTCGAGCCTTTATCCATCCTTGGGATCTTGGGTACTTACAAGTCCTTGGATCAAGACAAGAGATAGAGAAACAAAGATACATATCTTCTATTCAATCACCACACAATATTCCCATGTATTCGATGCACATAATCACTGCGAGGTTTCACCCCTACCCGCACCTCGTGAGGACTAGTCACTCATAACAATAAGATCAATGATAGAAAGCATTGTGCAAATACTTAGATTGGAATCAAATATTCTTACAATGGTCACCGAATCACAAGGAGATCTCAAGTACAAGATACTGGCAATGGCTATGGAGTGGATGGAGGATGGAGAAGATGGAGTATGGTGGTGGATCTCCTTTGGTGGTGTTGTGATACAATCTGAGAATGGAGGCCCTCTACACGGCGACCGGAGTCTCAAAATATATAGGTGTTTTCACTAAAGTTTCAGCATTTGACCTAACGAAGCCATCGCTGCATAGTATGTGTGGGCCGTACAGGTAGGCCTTGCCCATACGGCAGGTCGTTAAACCTTCTGGAGGCTCCTATTTAACCCCAATTAACTTGGCTGAGTAGGCAACGTGATAATCGTCAATGAATGCTCCCGATTTTTCCTTAAAAGTGTGATTTTCTGCACACCACAAATTAAAACCAAGGATTGCACATCTTTGCAATAATTAGTCATTAGTAGAAATTGTAGAGAGATTCTTTGTCAATTACTTGACTTAAAATGCGATTTAAACATGGAGAAAGATGGCTATTTTAACAGCCATCACCCGCTGGTGTAGAAGGAAACGTCTTCTCGAGGATGAGTGTTCAGTTATCACTGCTCGCATCGAGGAGCTGCACGAGGGAGGCCTGACAGAGCTGATGGTAGCCAAAGACTTCATCTGGCGACGAATCTCCCCTGTCTAGGTGCACACGAAAGAGGTGTGGACCTTTGTCGGCAAGAAGGACCACATGAAGCTCCAAGAAGGGGTTCTCGTCGAGCCTACAATTGAATAGGTGATGGAGGTGTTGTTCGTGGAGTAGGGCGTTCCCTACCTTTCTGAGAAGGGTGCCTCTGTTGTATCGCACTAGAGGGAAGCTGAGGCACGAGGCCCTTGCGAAGATGCCTCAGTTCGATGCCAAAGGGATGCTCTCTAAGGAGCAAGATGAGGATAGGGACTTAGTGGAAGCCGACACCTCCACCACCAGCCTGGAATACACCAAGAAGGAGGACACCTCCGAAGGCTTTTCAGATGAAGGGGATGCTGCAGAAGTTGGAGAGGTTCCTTCATGAAAGAGGAAGCTGCGCAAGGTGCCGCCTAGCTCCTCAGGTGACAATTCCACGAGGGGGCATACCACGTGGCTCCCTCGCTCCGCATGTTGGAGGATGAGTCCGAAGACGAAGCTACAGACCTTGGTGAGAGCGCCCACGAGCTCAGCAAGGTGGAGACTCATGATAGGGGGAACCTTCACGAGGGATACACCACCAAATCCTTCGGTACGAGAGAATCCTCCTGGAAGCGGTTGCCCCGATGGAGGGAGCCTGTGTTGCCCAAGGATTGAAGTAGGGACGACGGAACCCTCGTCTAGACAAGTTCCCGCCTTTATTGCCAATGTTTCATTCCCTTGCTATGCTTTATTCTCATGTGTGTGTGGTGACAGGGAGCCCCCGAGGGAATAAGCCACTAGGGTGCACTCCCCCTGAAGGAGCCGGTGTCCTCCGGTTTGCATCGTTCTCCACAAAACAAGAGGTCCTGCTCTGCCTTGTGCTACGTGGCCTCCGCGAGTCAGGAGGCGAGAACAAGCACGCTTGTAGAGGGAGCTGTCGCAGGAGCGGGCTTTGTGGTGTCATCCCCTGTCAGTGGCGATTAGTTGGAGTCGCCCATAGCCTTCCCTCGGACCTCATCAGTGACCAGTGCAGGGTCTGAGCTAACACCGTGGCAATCTAGCCTCATAGAAGATACGCACACACGTAAAATGGCTCGAGCTACTAAATCTAGGTGGGCTTTCGAGAGAGGCGTCGACTTCAAGACGAAGCATGATAAGAGGCCGGACCTCGACGCGGGTGTTGAAGAGATTTCCGGGAAGGTGGCTCCCAAGACATTCAGTCCCGATGCGACGGGATGCCGCCCTGGGCCCCCATGTCCAGGGATTGAGCCACCACCAGCAGGGAACGAGGGAGAGCTCCTAGTGCCAGAGCAGTGTTAGGAATCTCCCGGGAGCCCCTCACGCCACCTGATGCCGGAAAAGGAGGCCTAGATCCTAGAGGGGGGAGGTCTCGCCCTGAGCCTAGACCCCACCGCTGCCGCCAACCGCACAACTAGTGTGAGCCTTGTTGTGCTAAGCGTCACGCTGGTCAAGACGAAGGGAGCTGGAGGATGAGCACACTCGTCTGGATAGGGCCTAGTCCCAGCTTTATGACATGTTCGCTGGTAACCTCCAAGCCAAAGAGGCCACGTGCTCCTGTCGAGAAGAGGCTGAGGTTATTACTGACGAAGCTCGCAGGTGAGCCACTAAGCTCGAGGAGAAAGAAGGCACCCTCGCCTCCCGGGAGAAGGAGACCCTGGCGCCCTTCTGGGAGGTGAAATCATGGCAGGAGCGAAAGCTTATCGCCTACCAACAGGCGCTCCACAGATGATAAAAAGCCACAAGATCCCTTACCTCTCAACTTGAAGCTAGGGAGAAAGGGATAGGCACCGAGCTTGTGCAGGTCGAGAAGCTGATGGGTCAACTATCTGAGAGCTGATGGAAGCTTGAGTGGGAGCGCAAAATATCTTTGCAGCCAACTCAAAACGCAAGAGGATCATCTTCTTGAGAAACGGAAAAGTTCCGAGGCAATGGAGGAGAGTCTAGGGGATGAGTTGTGATATACTAAGGCAGATCTTGGGTGAGCTGAAGTAGTGAGGAATCGCACTATCGAGGAGCTGGATTAGCTCCAAGACGAGGTGGACAACACCATTGAGGAGGAGTGTCATCAGCTGCTGAGCCTCGCGGGTAGATGCATCTTTAGTAATCTACTCCACCTTGCTCCAGGGCTTGATATAGCTGAGGTTCTCAAGCCCGTGGGTCTTGGCGCACCCGACGCTCTCGTCGCTAAGGTTCAACAACACACGGTTTTCAGAGCTAGGTGATTACCCACAAGTATAGGGGGTGTATCGCAGTATTTTCGATAAGTAAGAGTGTCGAACTCAACAAGGAGCAGAAGGTGCCACTGAGTGGCTAGGAGCCGGAATTCTCTGTAAATACTTAACAAACGGATTTTTAGGGTTTTTTGATAATGCAGGTAAATAAAGTACGAGTAAATAAAAGACAATAAGAATAGATGCAACAAGTGGCCCAATCCTTTATTTACCAAAGGACAAGCCGGTTGTATTTCTTAAGATGACCAAACGTTCTCGAGGACACACGGGAATATCGTCAAGTGCTTTCGCTTCATATAGTTGATTAATCTTCTTTAGTTTACTAAGTGTTGTGTGGGTGAACCTATGCTAATGTACCGACCTTCCTAGGACTAATACATACTTGTGATCATACCCCTTGCAAGCATCCGCAAGTACAAGAAAGTAATTAAGGTAGAAACCTAACCACAACTTTAAACTCTAAGACCCTGACATCCCTTGTGCAAAGGTTTCCTAACGGGGGTTCATGTTTCTGTCACTCTGGCAACCCTACGATTAGTAGGCAAATACACAATGTATTCCCCTAGGCCCATATAGGTAAAGTGTCATGTAGTCGATGTTGACATGACACCACTAGAAGAAGTACACCACAACTTAAATATCAAACTATTGAATCTTTCTCAACACATATCCACTACTAACAACATGACTTCTCCCATGTCCTCAAGAACAAAACGTACTACTCACAAGACATCATATGGATCATGATCAGAGATGAAATAATGATGTGTAACAATCTGAACATAAATGATAATTCAATGGTTCAATCAATAGCATCAACTACAAGGAGTAATCAACACCGGGAAAGTTTCCCCTAAGAACTATGCAAGAGTCAACCCAATTGTTACAGCGGTATGAAGTGGTGATGATGGTGCTGGTGGAGCTGATGGTGGTGATGATGATGATGATCCCGATGAAGTCCAGCTTGATGGTGGTGTTGATGGCGACGATCTCCCCTCCCTGGGAAGGAATTCCCCCGGCAGAATTCTGTCTGCCAGAGAGATCTTTCTCTCTCAGTGTTTTCCGTCCCGCAGAGGCGGCGGAATCTTTCTATGGTCGCTCCCCGAGTCGTAGGGTTTTGGGAGGATAATATACGCCAGAGGGGAGAGGCTGGACTGGACCAGGGCAGCCACACCACCTAGTGGCGCGACCTGGGGTGGCCCGCACTAGGGGTGGTGTGGGCCCCCTGTGGCCCATCTCCACTTCCCCTTCCGGCTTTCTTCGTCTTCTGGAAAAATAGGATTTTCCATGTTTTTTCCCGGATTTTCTGATCTTCGCGAATTTTGCCTCCAAACAGCACCTTTTCCATCGGAATCCTGACTACAGCGGTCCATGCTCCAAAAGTCGTCAACCATGCAAAAATAGATGAAATAACATAAGTATCATCTCTTAATATGAAATATATCAATGAATAATAGTAAATTATGATATAGAATAGTGATGCAAAATGGACGTATCAACTCCCCCAAGCTTAGACTTCGCTTGTCCCCAAGCGAATTTGAACTCAATAAACAGGCCCTCAGGTTTATGGAGTGAAGAGTCGATAAAAGAATACAAAGAAGAAGCATCACATTCATCAATACACAAATCATAATAGAAGACAACTCACTATTATATAACTTAACTTGCAATAAGTAAAGGAAATACAATAAAGATACATAAAGTAAATCATAATTGGCAATGGAAAACTTATCTCTTGGTCAAAGAATAGTTGACAATTTGCTGGAGTTCAAAAATAACTGGTTTTCAATGATAGCTTTCAAAGCAGTAGACACTAAGATAATAGCAGTGTGCAAAACAAGGAATATAAGAAACATGATTGAATAAATCATCATATGAATGAATGAAACACAACAACTCAAAATACTTGCTGAGGTAGAAGGGAATAGGTTTACTGACTCAACTAAAAAAGTAGAAGAAAGGCCCTTTGCAGAGGGAAGCAGGGATTTCAAGTTTCATAAAGAGCTTCCAAAAATTATGGTACTTATTAGCTTTCAGCTCTCATTACCCCTATCATAGGCATCTTTAGGTGATTAAGGTTAAAGTGACACAACTAAGAGGATATGCTTGACAAGTTATAAGTTCGAATGTCATGCCCCTTACTTACGAGTACCAAACCTCATGCTACTCAACTTCAGTCACAAGTAAGCTCTTGCCATTGTAAATACATATGTATCATTGAGAACCGCCAATGGGGTACCCCTTGCACATGATACAGGAGCTATCCATAATCAAAATGACAAGGCAAGCATACAATGAGCATCTCAATGATCTTTTTATTTGCTATTTGCATAGGTTTTTATTGAGGATGCTTCATAGAGTGCTCATTATGGTTATGCTGCAAGTTTCCACCATGATTAGGCATGGCTTAGGCTAGCGGCCCAGGCGTTTATCTAATACACATACAAACTCCATGATCTTACAAGTTCCCCTTTTATTTCACACCGCCGGGATCCATAAGCAAAAGAATCATGATATCAACAGAATATAAGTGCAATGTTGAAAGCGTTCCCCATGATACATGGTTCTGCTAACTTCAACTTATAAAGTGCAAGCATATACGCAACATAGATGGACACAACGATTCAAGTTTATTAAATGCGAGAAATTAAAGTGTGCCATCAAGTTCGTGAGAGCTTTAAGCACTAATTTTCACATAACAAGTTTAATTTGGAAGGTAGATAAAAACATGAATTTACTTGGAATAGCAATAGTGCGAGTAGGTAGGTATGGTGGACACAAATGGCATAGGTTTTGATTTAAGGATTGGAAGCACGAGAAGCATTCCCTCTTAGTACAAGTTTTTGGCTAGCAAGGCTGGGTAACAAGTATAAGAGTTGAAGGAAACAAACAAACATACAAGTGATAAAAACAAACATGCAATCTTCCTTGGAAGCACAAAAAATCTTAACTAGATAATACTAAACTTATGAGCAAATCAAGAAAGAAAGATGATGAAATTATATTCCTTTAAGAGTACTTTTATCTTTTTCGTTCAATTCTCAAAATAGTGTTGCTATTGACCAAGCAAGGTTTGCCAAAACCAACTAAATTAACTCCAGGATACCAAAGTGATACCAATACTAACAGCAAGACCAATCATATAACCATGAATTGAAAACTAATATAAGATATGCAAAACAGTAAATGATAGAACTTCTCATTAATATTCCATAACAGAAACTCACTCCAAGGGCTACATAGATATCTAACGAGAGGGGAGACACTTCCATAATGCAAACCATCCTACATGATAACTTCTCTATTCATGATATGACTCTACTAAAAAAAGTTAAAAATATAGAAGATAGTGATATGATACCGTGACACTCCCCCAAGCTTGGAACAAATCAAGGGGATGCCAAAACCCAATGACGAATTACTCCTTCAGTGGTGGTGGTATTCTCTCGATGAGCTTTTTGATTAGTTCCCCAAGTCCTCAATCTCGAAGGTGAGATTACGAATCAACTGTGAGTTTTGCTCAATGCGGCTCATGATCATGTCGGGTTGCGAATTCCAGCTCTTGCGGTTCTTTCCCCACTCTTCCTCCTTGAAGTCTTCTTTTCCTGCATGGCTAGAACGAGGCAAATCCCAATTGGAGGGTAGTTTCTCCTAGGGCATATTCTGGTATTGATGCTCATGAATAAGGGTATGGAAGGGATTCTTGGTGCATGGAGGAAGTGACCATGGAGCCAAACAGTGACGTGGAGGCTTCCCTCCAGTTGACATCCGTGCAGTCCTTTTGACCTTAGCAGGGTTCGCCAACACTCCAATGCTTGCAATGGTAGTGCCGGTATGTGGATGTTGACTTTGCTTTGACTCCTCTTCATCTTCACTCTTGATCTCCTCCTCCTGCCCGGGGTCTTGGAGATCTTACTCCATAGGCTCCTTTCCCTTATCCTTGGCGGACACCATTGTGCTTCGAAACTTTCAAGAATAGTTCCTGGCAGAAACAGATTGAAACGAAAACACAATGAGAACACGATATACGAACCTCGGGGGATCCAGGGGATTATATATTATGAACTTTTACAACAAAAGGAAGGTACTGGTAGAAAACGGGTCGGAGACAGAGTCCGGGGCAGCTACACCACCTGGTGGCGCGGCCAGGGGTGGGCCCGCGCCACAGAGTGGTGTGAGCCACCCAGGATCTTTTCGTCCCTCTTTCGCTTCGTTGCTTTCCTTGTTGGATAAAAACTGCAAAACTATAACATGATAGAATTTTCGCGGAACTTTTCTTATCAGAACTGTTACCTATTAAAAAACAGACTCTGCAGGTCTCTGAATTTGGTCTTTGATAAATTTTTCCGGAGTTACCACTTGAATAGCATCAATATCTTCATTGTAAGAATCTCCAGCAATATAGTGCTTGAGTCGCTGACCATTCACCACTTGTGTAGTGTTATCTTTTAAAGAAGAAATTTTTATTGCTCCTGAACGATACACTTCTTCAATAACAAAAGGTCCTTCCCATTTTGAAAGTAGTTTCCCTGCAAAAAATCTGAGACGAGACCTATACAATAGAACTTTCTCACCAACATGGAATTCTCTCTTAAGAATTCGCCTGTCATGCCATCTTTTAACTTTTTCCTTAAAGAGTCTAGCATTCTCATATGCTTCACTCCTCCATTCATCCAACGAACTTAAGTCGAATATTTTTTTTTCACCAGCAAGCTTACAGTCTGTATTAAGTTCTTTAACTGCCCAATAAGCTTTGTTTTCTAATGCTAAAGGCAGGTGACAAGCTTTCCCATAAACTATTTTGTAAGGGGACATTCCCATATGATTTTTATAGGCAGTCCTATAAGCCCATAAAGCATCGTTCAACTTTTTAGCCCAATTTTTTCTAGATCTATTAACAGTCTTTTGCAAGATGGATTTAATTTCTCTATTTGATAACTCTACTTGTCCACTAGTTTGGGGATGATAAGCTGAAGCGATTCTATGATTAACATCATATTTAGCAAGGGTCTTTCTAAAACCACCATGAATGAAATGAGAACCTTCGTCAGTCATAAGATACCTAGGCACTCCAAACCTAGGAAAGATAGCATCCTTAAGCATTTTTTAGAGAGGTCTCCCCATCAGCACTCTTCGTAGGTATGGCTTCTACCCACTTAGTGACATAATCAACAACAACAAGAATATGAGTATAACCTTTTAAGGGAGGAAAATGACCCATCAAGTCAAATCCCCAATTGTCAAAGGGTTCAATAACTAGAGAGTGATTCATAGGCATTTCATTGCGTCTAGAAATATTACCAACACGCTGACACTCATCACAAGATAAAACAAATTTTCTTGCATCTTTAAAAAGGGTAGGCCAGTAGAAACCTGATTGTAGCACCTTTTGCGCAGTTCTATCTCCCGCATGATGTCCTCCATAGGCACTACCATGACATTTCCGCAATATCTCTTTTTGTTCATATTCTGGAACACATCTTCGCATAATACCATCCACTCCTTCTTTATATAAATGTGGGTCATCCCAAAAATAATGCCTCAAATCATAAAAGAACTTCCTTCTTTGCTAAGCTGTGAAAGTTGGAGGCAAATACTTGGAGACAATAAAGTTAGCATAATCAGTATACCAAGGGCTCCCTCGCGAGCTTACCCCTACTGCAGCCAACTGTTCATTTGGGAACTATCATTAACAAGCATATGATCAAAAGAGATGTTCTCCAATCGAGATAAATTATCAGCTACAGGATTTTTAGCACCTTTCCTATCTACAATATGTAGGTCAAACTCTTGTAAGAGTAACACCCATCTAATAAGCCTAGGCTTAGCATCTTTCTTCATCATAAGGTACTTAATAGCAGCATGATCAGTATGAATGGTAACTTTTGAGTCAACAATATAAGGTCTAAACTTATCACAAGCAAAGACAACGGCTCAGAATTCTTTTTCAGTAGTAGCATAATTCCTTTGAGCAACATCAAGAGTCGTACTAGCATAATGGATAACATTTAACTTTTTATCTATTCGTTGTCCAAGGACAGCACCTACAGCAAAATCACTAGCGTCACACATTATTTCAAAGGGTGAACTTGTCATCAGATTGATGACAAGTACGCCATAAGGGGGTCCTCGAGGCACGCGGAAGAGAGGGGTGTGAGACATACGGTGTTCCGGGACGGTGAGCACACAAGTTTACCCAGGTTCAAATCCACCGGCTTTGGATGGATCCTACTCCTGCTAGCAATCCAGTAATACGGCATAGCCGGAATATGGGTTACAAGGGTTTGCCTGTGCGAGTTGAGATTGTAGATTGTTGGGTGCCCTAAAGGCTCTCCCTATGACGGCTTATATAGATATCCGGCCTAGGGTTTATAGGAGAGATCTATCCGGCTGCGACTAAGAGTCGGTTACAGAGTAAATCTTGAACTACAAGTAACACTATGGGCCTATGTCGGTAAGTCTTTTGGGTCTTCCCATAGCCGGACTAGAATCCGTCTCTTCTCCCTGACTGGGCTGCCCGTGAAGCAAAGCTCTAACCCGAAGTGGGCCACCCTGGTCAGTGAGGAACTGTGAGGATACCTGGAAAGTATATCCCCAACAACAGCCCCCGGAAGTCTCCAAGATCCAAAGTCGGATTCATCATCATCTAGCTTAATCTTCGGCTTGCAGAATCTTGAAGGGTTCCTGAAATTTCAAAACAAAAGATATGATCCTGGTCTCAAAAATAAGTCGGACCTATTAGTACATTATTCGGATTTCCAGCTTGATATTCAAACTAAGCTGGATCTTGGTCTCTGACATCATCTGGCACTGGTCATGGTTAAGTCACGTCACTGACAGACATCTCCGGTCAGCACGACCGTTGGTGGGCCCGCTGTTTGCAGAACCAAGGCGTCGTTTCAATACACGCGCGAAGATCGAGGCGACGTAATCATCGCCTGGGGGCTTCCCAGTTCTTTCCACGACGCGTGGCATGCGTACTGTGCCATGTGCACGAATCTTGGCGCGGTTTGGTGGTTATAAGGGGTGAGGATTCCCTCATCTCATCTTCTTCACCTATTCTCGTGCCATTTCCTTCTCCTCCACTTCTCCCACGCGCACAGACCTCCTTTGCCCCTAGAAATTCCCGGCGCCGCCCAACCAAGGTCACCGGCGCACCTAGAAAATGGCTTCCACTTCATCTTCCGGCGCAGCAGCGACAACGGCGATGGCAGGGGCAGCGGAAAAGGAAAGCAATCGCGGGGTCTGGATCCCGTGCGTCCTCGACGACGAGAAGCTCCACTGTGTCGAAGAAGAAGGGCTCCTCCGCGCCGGCGATTGGCGGAGCGGCTTCGACGAAGCCGACCCCAACCCTCGCAACAGCGAGCGGGTGCACTTCGGCACCCACCTCGACAGAGGTTTCTCCTTTCCTCCCTCAGATTTCTTTTCTGAGGTGATAGATCATTATAATGTTCAACTTCACCATCTCCCCCCCAAACTCTATCTTAGAGATGAGTGCCTATGCGGCTTTGTGTGAGGGGTATCTCGGCATTAGGCCGAGTCTCACTCTCTTCCGGTACTTCTTTCATGTCCGGAGAAACTCCATCACCGCTGGTAATCCCTACATTACCGGCACTATTAGTCTTTCGGTTAGGTGTGAGCTCGTCTATCCACGGATTCTAGCTAGTGAGTCGGTCAAACAGTGGCCGACCACCTTCTTCTATCACAAGGACATTCCTGCTCCCGGCAAAACTAGTGCTTTGCCGGCTTTCGTCGATGGAGCCGCCACGCCTCAACCTTCTTGGGACGAGGCTGCTCTGGCTCTCAGTGATGATCTACTTCTCGCCAAGAGGCGGATTGAATATCTAATGAAGCACAAAGGCCCGAGAGGGTCCGACTTGGTCCAGTGCTGGGTGGCACACCGGATCCAGCCTCTTCAGCACCACGGCGACCGACTGATGCATTCCATCACGGTGTCAAAACAAGACTCCCTCCGCATCAGCTCTAAGGCTCTAAAGCCACAGGACTACATAAGCCAAATCAAATGGCTTATAAAGGAGCGAATTGAGAGAAAGATTCTAGATTTATCTCTGGACATGCATACAGCGGAAGACCCCGTAGTGCTGGTAAGCTTTTTAGCAGTAAACCCTTTTTATGTGTTTCACCTTTATGTTATTTCGCAATACTGAGATATTATCTTCTTTTCAGCTTGCTGACATCCCCGAGTTGGAATTGGCTCCTATCGAGGGGTATCCTCCTGAGTTTTCTCAGGAGGAGGAATTGGTCCCATTGCCGACATCGTGCCCAGGAAGTGCAAAGCTCCGACAGTGGCCATTGGCACAAAGGAAGTGCCAGTTGTGAAGAGGTAACTTTCCACACAACTTCCGCCTTTGTACTTTATTCGTAATTTCTTCCGAGATATAATGTTCTTCATTCTATTACTTTCTTAGAGCTAAACATCTCATCAAGGGCAAGGGTAAGGGGACTATCTCGAAGCCCCTGCGTCAAATGAAGCTATCTTTGTCTTCTCCTGCCGTGGCTCCTCCGACTCCTGCCCCTCAACCTTCTGCAGTGCCGGTGATTACTCCATCCCCGGTCATCGTAGAAGATCCGACTCCCTCAACAGGGCCAGCGACCCTTGAGTCGCAGACTAGCGTCACCATGGCTGACTCAGGTTTTGATAAGGGTGAACCCTCTTTGGGTAATGATCCCTCGGCAGAGACCTTCGCCAAAAATCTCCTGAATAATTCGGGACTTGCCAAATTTGGCTTGTCTCGGAAATCTGCGGAGGAAATCCAGCGGCTGGCCCGACAATGCCTGGAAAGCCGTAATATCTCTGCCAAAGAAGAAGCACAAGAAGCGGAGGACACCAAGTACTCCGATCTTCTCGAACAAGTCTGCCTTCGCGACGAGGGACTAAGATCTGGTGTTCTTCCACCACCTTCGGTTATTCCACTCACCCTCGCCGAGAAGGTTACTACTGAGGTGAACATGGGCCTGAGCAAGCTCACACATGAACATCATGTAAGTCGGAATTCCAACTCACGCTTTTCCTTTATTGTATTTTATATCATATTCTCTAGCCCCCAAGCGTGAAGTTGGATAGACAATCCGGGCTTATGCTTCCTTAGGATGCCAAAGAATGAACTAGTGTAGCCCCCAAGGCTCGTGCTGATATTAGCTACAATATTAGCCCAAGTATTTAGTAGACTTCTGACTCTGGGTATTCTGACTTACAGAAAGTTAATTCATATATCCAGGAATTGTTGAAGAATATCTGTAATAAGCGGAGAGACATCAAAGCTCTCCAACTTAAAATGTTGAGCTTAAAGTTTCCAAGGATGAGGCCGAAGGTAAACATTCTGAGACTCAAACCTTGTCTTGCGTTTTCATAGTCGAATATTTTTGTTCAACTGTTGTTCTTTTTGACTTACAACACTGGTGAAGCAGTCTTGTGCTATGATCGAAGAGGCCGAGAATCTGTAGACCTTGGTGGTGGAAAACAAGAATCTCCGCCAAGAGCTAGACCAGCTTAAGGAAGATCATGAGAAGAGCATTGCTCAAGTTCTCGAATCCTCCTCCATGGCCACCGTGGACCGTGATCGCAAGATTGCACTCCATGAAAAGAAAATCTCGGATCTCAACGACGAGCTATTCAGAGAGAAGGACCTTTCCGGGGCGCTCCGGGCTGAACTCCGGAGTCTTCGTGAAGAGAAAACCAAAGTTGATGATGTCATCTTTGGTATGTTTGCATCTTTCTGACTTATCTACATTCTTCGACTCTTTTGATGTTGGATTTATTTAACCGTTTTGTGTTATATGCATAGGTCCTTGAACTTGACGGACTCCACCTCTGCCGAGCCTCGCACCCACCGGCTTACCCAAGTCGGTGATTTGCTTCATGACTTCTGCCAATCCATTGAGGATATTGCCGAAGCTCTCCAAGGCTCTAGACATGCATAGCATGTCCGACTTTCAGGTGCGGGACAAAGCAAAGGATATGCCACAGCTTGTCCGGGACTGGAACATGTCCTACGCGCGATCCGCAGCGCAGAACGCTCTCACAATGGTCATGAGCCACCATGGAAGCATGGAAATCTGGCAAGTGACCAGAGGGCACTGTAAGGTGGATGAAGACGGACAGGAGGAAGACATCAAGGCCATCATGGACTCCTGCGCCAAATATGGGTGTCATGTAGCTGATTTGACCAGCTACGACACTCCCTTCTTCACCCGCGTGGACACGCCGCCTCCGCCTCCTAAAGAAGCAGCCGAAGTTTCCGACGATGAACAAACCATATCGGGTTTGGACATCTTGGATCGTTATCAGGGTGCAGCTGATGTGTCCAGCTAGCCGGCATCTCTTACCTCTCCTCCTACATCATAAGTTATCAAGAAAAAACAGATGTGTTATTCCGAAAACATTATGGGTCTGTAAATATGTAGTATGATACTTTTGCTCGTGCTAAGCTTTAATCTATTCAACACTTTTGGTTTAAATTTTTGTGTGCCTGAAATGTTTGCATAAGCACTTTTACTTTTTTGCCTGTACTTATCGTTTATCTGGCTTTCCGCCTCGTCCCTTTCGTGAGCCGGCTAAACTTTCAGCACAGAAACTTTGCCGAGCAACGGAGCTCAATTGCTAAACCAGTTTAACCTCGGAAACAAAGCCGACTTCTAGTACCAACAATTCACTACTCGGAAAATACCCGCATCCGGCAATCAGACAAATAACCAAAGTATAGACTAGAAACTTTAGAGTTATACCCGAGGGTAGCAATTTTAGAATCGGAAATCTAAACTAGAACAAACATTAGCATAAAGTACTTTCAAGTATTCTAGGATTTTCGACTGTGACATGATCATTCGGAAATAAGATGGTAAAAATTTCTCAGAAAAAACTTGAGGCAACCAAGACTTTTATTTCTCTCAGAACATGTACACATATATGTTTACAAAGAAGGATAAACTAAGAATAAAAGGGACGTAGCTGAGCAATATTCCATGGTTTGTCTAACTCATCCGGATTTGTACTGCCTCCAGCTCTCTTTCTCTTCTTAGTAGCAGGTCTTTCTTTGACTGGCCTCATATCAGTTAGGTAGTATGAACTATTGTGCAACACTCGACTAACCAAGAAGAGCTCTTCCCATACTGGGGAAAGTTTGTGCTTTCTTTGTTGCACAAGCTGAAGAACCAAATCGCCTTTTATTGAAAGATCTGTTTCTGACTCTGTGGCTATGATACTTGCGTAACTTCTGATGATAGGTAGTTGATCTCATTTCAGCAACGACGCGAACTTCTTCGACTAAGTCAAGATCATTTTGTCGAGAAATCTTGGCATCCTCTTCGATATACGCGGCCACTCTAGAAGAAGTGTGAATCAAATCACTCGGAAGAGCTGCTTCTGCGCCATAGACCAAGAAGAAAGGCGTGTATCCAGTTGACCTGTTTGGAGTTGTTCGTAAACCCCATATTACAGAAGGTAATTCCTCTGGCCAAGCCCCCACAACACGTCGTAGTGGTGCTTCGAGTCTCAGTTTTAGGCCTTGTAGGATTAAACCATTTGCTCTTTCGACTTGTCCATTAGCCTGCGGATGTGCGACTGACGCAATGTCAAGCCAGATATTTTGTTCGTTGCAGAATTCGGCAAGTTCTCCCATCGAGAAATTACTCCCGTTGTCCGTGATAATACTATGCGGATAACCATACCGGATTATAACATCCTCGACAAATCTTTTGGCTGTTGCTCCATCACAACTAGTGACGGGTTTAGCCTCAATCCATTTGGTGAATTTATCCACCATCACTAAGAGGTGAGTAAATCCACTTGGAGCTCGTTTAAATGGTCCTACCATGTCAAGCCCCCCGACCGCGAAAGGCCATGTTATAGGTATTGTTCGCAGCTGATCAGCTGGAACGTGAGCTTGTTTGGCGTACTTTTGGCAGCCTTTGCACGTCTTGACTAGCCGTTCGGCATCTGCCTTGGCTGTAAGCCAGGAAAAACCGTGTCGGAAAGCTTTTGCCACTAAATATTTGGCTGCAACATGGTGACCACACTCGCCTTCGTGGATTTCTCTTAAGATTTCCACTCCTTCTTCCGGCGATACGCAGCGCTGAAAGACCCCAGATACACTCCGCTTATAGAGCTCACCACTAACCACAGTATAGGCTTTTGCTCGTCGGATGATCTGCCGGCTCAGAACTTTGTTTTCGGGTAATTTACCATCTACCAAATAGTCGAGGCAGGGTTGAGTCTAGCTGGGAATTACTGCCAGAACTGCTATTAGAGGTGAGTCGGATATTCCTCGTCTACTCCCTTTATTTGCTCTAAACAAAGCGTCATTCGGGACCTCTTTCCATGCAGAGCCTATTCGAGATAGTGCATCTGCTTTCTCATTTTTTGCTCGAGGGATTTGTTGAACCTCAAACCCTTCGAACGATTTAGATAAATCATCCATGATGTCTTTATGTGCTTCCATGTGTTTATTTACGTTACAAATATCCGACATTTGGTGAGCAACAAGATCCGAATCTCCGTAACACATGAAACGTCGGATGCCGATATCCTTAGCAATCCGGATTCCATGCAGGAGTGCTTCATACTCAGCAATATTATTTGTTGCTATGAAGTGGATCTGCGACACGTATAAAAGTTTATCTCCTTGGGGTGATTTGAGCACCACGCCAGCCCCTGAGCCCCCGCGAGCCTTAGACCAATCAAAATATAGGGTCCAATATTCCGACTCAGGGAGGGTCATATTCTCCTTCGTCTCTGTCCAATCAGCAACAAAGTCAGCAAGGATTTGGGATTTGATTGTTGTCTGAGGTTTGTACTCAATATCGAAAGCTGAGAGCTCTATGCCCCATTTGGCGACGCATCCTGTTGCGTCACTGTTGTTGATTATATCTCTGATGGGAGCTATGCTCACCATGGTAATTGGATGTTCCTAAAAATAGTGTCGTAGCTTACGAGATGCCAAGAACACACCATACGCTAGCTTTTGATAGTGCAGATACCACTATTTCGATTCTATCAAGACCTCGCTGACAAAGTAAGTCGGACGCTGCACCAAGTGTTCCTGATTTTCCTCTGGTCTCTCTATGCCTCTTTGAGACAACATCGGTTCATGTGGTTCCTGGGCTGCAAGGATTAGAGCAGATGAGAGTACTGTTTTTAGGTCTTGTAGCGCAGCTTCAGCTTCGTAGGTCCACACAAAATCCTTGGTCTTTTTCAGGAGTTTGTATAATGGTGCGGCTCTTTCACCGAGCCGGCTTACAAACTGACTGACTGTAGTGATGCAACCAGTTAGTCTTTGTACGTCCTTCAGGCGAGTTGGCCTAGAAATATTGAGTATAGCCTTGATTTTGTCCTGGTTCACCTCTATGCCTCTTTGAGACACGGTGAAACCTAACAATTTTCCGGCTAGGATTCCAAAGAAGCATTTTTCTTCGGATTAAGCATTATGTTATATTTTCGTAGATTGGCGAACGTTTCCTCCAATTCGGAAATCAATGTTTCCTTCTCTTTGGACATCACCGCAATATCATCCACATATGCATGTACAATGCGCCCGATTTGATCATGGAGGCAACGCGGCATTGTGCGTTGGTACGTAGCTCCTGCATTCTTCATCCCAGAGGGCATCGTAACAAAATAAAAGGTTCCGAAGGGGGTTATGAATGAAGTTTTGACTTTGTCAGATTCCTTCATCCGAATTTGGTGATAACCAGAATATGCGTCGAGAAAACAGAGGAGTTCCGAGCCTGCCGTAGAATCAATAACTTGAACAATCCTAGGCAGAGTGAACGGATCTTTGGGGCAAGCCTTACTCAAGGCAGTATAATCAACACACATCCTTAAATCAATGGTGTCCTTTTTAGGGACCATTACAGGATTGGCCGACCACTCAGTGTGGATGACCTCTTCTATGAATTCGGCTAACTCAAGCCGTGCTAGCTCCTTAGCTATTTCCTTACGCTTTTCATCGCCGAAACATCGTAAGGATTGTTTGACGGGTTTAGCGTTCGGGTTTACATTTAAAGAGTGCTCAGCAAGTTCCCTAGGTACTCCGGTCATGTCAGATGGCTGCCATGCGAAGATATCTTGATTTGCTTTGAGGAACTTGACGAGCGCGCTTTCCTATGCGCTATCTAGGCCTACGCCTATCTGGGTCACCTTGGAGGGGTCATCATCCTTCAACGGTGTCTTCTTCGTCTCTTCTGATGCCTTGAACTCCGGATTCGGCTTTGTCACCTCCTTGTTTATGGCGGATCTATGCTCTTCTTGATCTCCTGGTACTCCTGGGCGTGCAGCACGGCTTCAGCAAAGGCGACATTTCCATCCTCGCACTCTCGCGCTTTCTTCGGGTCTCCCCTGATGGTGATCACGCCGTTAGGACCTGGAATTTTCATCATATTGTAAATATAACACGGACGAGCCATAAAAGCCTAGTAAGCCGGACGTCCGAATATAGCGTGGTACGCGCTCTTGAACGGAACCACTTCGAAGGAAAGTGCCTCCGTCCGATAGTTCTTTGGAGTTCCAAAGGTAACATCCAAAGTGATTTCTCCCAGGGAATTTGCTTGTCTTCCTGGGACAACCCCGTGAAAGATCATAGAGCTGCGGTTCAGCAGGGTCTCCGATATCTTCATCCAGCGTAGCGTTTCGACATACAGAATGTTAATGCTACTGCCCCCGTCCATGAGAGTCTTGGAGCAACCATAACCGTAAATAAGTGGATTGACGATTAAGGCATATTTTCCTCGCCTGTGTAACTTAGGCAGATGATCAGCGCGGTCAAAGGTGATTGCCACTTCCGACCAGTCCAGGAATTGAGGGACGGCCGGAACTGTTGCATTGAGGTCATGTAGAACTGCTTTCTTAACCTTTGCTGGTTGAGATCCGAGGAAGGTGACGTAAGTTTCTTTCTTGGTCGGAATTTTTTTCTTCCCTCCCGGCTTCGGATTTGAAGCATCAGCTTCCTCCATGTCGGAATCTTCCTTGGTCTCTTTATCTTTTTCAGGATTCTTCTTTCCCTTCTTCCGCTTAGCTTTGTAGCCAGTGGTATCGTCTCTCTTAATGTCGTCATTGAAACGACACTCGGCGTATGTGTGGGACGAGCCCCCATTGGCGTCTAGGTGATGCACACATTGGTTATTGTCAATGTCGGCCCACGAGTAGGTTTTGCCAGGCTGCTGGTCTCCTCTACCTTGAACTCTTGACATCCCACGACCGCGTCCGCAGCCACCGCCACGTCCTCCTCGTCCTCCAGACCCGAAAGTAGCAGTGACCAATGCCGTTTCCGCGTTGGGTTTTTCTTGCGAGGTATTCTTGCGCTTCTGAGCTTGTTGCTTTGGTTGTTTTGCCGACTGTGGCATAGCCAGGGCGTCCAGTAATCCCTCTACATCGTCGTCGGCATCTGCATACTTGCTTGCTGTTTCTATCATCTCTGCCAAATCAGTGACTTTGTCACACTTCAAGCGATGACATAGTAAACCAATTGGGAGACCTGCAATGAAAGCTTCAATCGCAGTTTGGTCATTTACTCCTTCACAGGAGTTCTTGGTGTCGATCCATCGTCCGAGATAATCCCGGCAAGTTTCTCCGGCTTTCTGGGTGCAACGCTGTAGGTGTCCGACCGTACAGGGCCTCCGGTATGTGCCTTCGAAATTCCGAAAGAACACAGTTTGCATGTCATACCAGTTGTGGATGGTGTTCTCCAGAAGTTCATTGACACTACAAGAAATGTGTTAACTTGTGACCTTCTCTTAGTGACTGCGGTTGAAATGGTCATAGACCTGTGACCATTTCACATCAAATAGTCATAAGGCATTTGAGAGGCTCCAAAACCTGAATAACTACGACCATTTTTGTCAGAAAGGTCATAGTTTATGTACATGAATTGGTCATAACCTAGACAACATTGGTTCATGACCTTATTTTTAGCTAATTATGACCAATTGAAATAGTCATGACCGTTAATTCGTGATGTCTAGAAATGACTAGGCGACCACCTTAGCAATTTCGCCTAGGTGTCATGTTGATGTGTATACTTTCACTTACATGTCTAGATATAACTAGGTTTAAATCTACTAGTGATATATATAGTCCACACATAAACTTGTTGACCACGAGGGCACAACCTATCTGATGACATACTAGATCTAGCCATATATTTTTGACTTGGTCTGCTATTTGTGAAAATAGGGTTGAAACTAGTTTTCTCCATATTTGTTGTAGTTCCTTAAAACAAAAACCTTTTCGGCACTCAAAAATAAAAAATGATTTTTTGTGCAATAAAATTGAAACGTTTCTTGAAAAACATTGTTTTCCATACTTAGGTGTAACCCGTGTACATTTATTATTATTTTCTAATATTTTTATTTCAAAACATTATTAAAAAGTTATGAAAAAAAGCACACGGAAGGTAGCCGAACTGGGCCGGTCTGAGGCCAGCAGTTCGGAATGCTACTAATATGTGTAGGTAGGCAGCCAGCTTCAAGGCCCAAGTCCCAGCAGCTACCAGCCTGACCTAAACAGACAAACACACACCACGCGATACACCACAGCCACACACTCACACGAGAGATGCGAACCAAACCCTATCCCCTCCTCTGCCCGTCCGCTCCACACGAGAGACACGGCGGCGGCGCTCCTGGCAACACCAGGAAGCGGCGGCAAACCACCAGGCAGGAGGAGTCCTGACAGTGTCTCGGAGGGCTCCGCGGGAGGTGCTCCGTCGAGCTAGCCTCACCGCGGACCGGCATCCGCACGTAGCAGGAGATGGCGGCCAAGTTCCTGCCCTCGGTGGCCACGAGATCTCCTCCTCCACGACGCGCCACCAGGCCCGGGCAGCGCCGTGTACAAAGCCATGTTTCCCCGCTGGTGCCTCCGTCGAGCCGTAGTATACAGCCGCTTCGCTGCCACTGTGACCACCCAGGCTAATCAAGTCTAGAGCTCGCCGCCTGGAGCTGCCGTCTTATCAGGGTTAAACACCACCAATCATCCATCCGCTTGAAGAGGTACTCCAAGCAGTTCGTTAATTGCCTTTGTTCCATGCGGTTTGGCCAATAATTGCAGTTCGGTGGCGTTTCTAGCAAGCCTAACTGTGGCATTTGTTTGTAGTGTTCTTTTATGGTTTAGAAGGCCTAGTTGTAAATTCACCTAGGCAGGAGTCAATCGGCAGTAGCAAATAGAAACGAATTATGGGTGTATTGTTGTATAAATTTATTTTGGAACACCATGATACGATTTGCACTAGCTGACTTTGTGTTGTGTTTTATCTTCTTATGAGAGAGCTTTGCACATGCTTGATGCTCGCGTTGCTACTACAATAAGTAATTCTAATGGGTTTTGCTTCAATACTGTTTACACCTTCTGAAATCGATCATGAACTGTATAGTATTCTAATTATGTAAATTAAATTATGTGTTATCACATAAAAGGGTAGCAAGGAATTGTGTATTATTTTCTAGGCTTCGGACAGATTTGATGGGATAAGGCCTAAACTTGTAGTTTATACTTCAAAAACATTCGTGTGGGTTATAAATTGATAACATTGTTGCAAGTAAAAATTTCCGATTTGTTAATTTCTTTCCGGTTCACTAATCTGTTCATATGGCCAAGAAAAAACCGTAGTGCTGTTACGAGCAACTGTGCTTAGTACAGTAAACTGTTAATGCATAAGTAGACATGAGTTGATTCCTTCAAAAATCACTTGTAATATTTAGAAATTGCACATGGCTGTAACTTACAAGAACCATTGATGCATAAAGTCTGAATTATTTTATCAACTGATTCTTTTCATGATGAGCTACATGCACACTTTGGCATATTTCCTTTTATGATAGTTGTAGTCAACCAAGTTTAAGATATTTCACAGGTTCTTTCTTCTGTATTTTCTACTTATAGGACACGGGGCTTAGTGAATTGGTGATATACACTTTACGCTCAGTATTGTAAAATATATTAAGTACTGAAGAGTGCATTATATAACAGACTTTGGCGGTGACAACGACATCTACCTGGGGTTGTGGCGGTGATGCCGACGGTGACATCGACAAGTGGCTGCAGCAGGGGCGACAACATCTACAAGAGGCGACAGCAACGGCGACAACCTCTACATCGCGATGGTACGACAATGTATTCAAAAATGTGGTGTAGGTTGCAAGTTCAAGGGGGAGGTGAGCTCCTATGGCAGCGACTCCAGGTCAGTGCTTTATTAACCCAATCGTGCCTCTTCTCATTACTGACTAGAACTAGCTTGTTGTGTCAAGTTACTCCATGTTCATTCATATATCAATTTTTGAAGTCTGATAATTTGGAACTATAGTCCAGTTTGTTCTCTAAAGTGCTTCTTATAATGAACATACTATAATTTTGTGTGTCCATATGGTTCATAATTGTGTAATTATTTCCTGCTAATATTTAGTTGGCCCTTAGCATGCACAGTCAATATACATGTTTTTTTCACACAGTAAATATAATATTTTCTCGTTATACCTGACGTGTTGTCCTCTTGTTCTTTTTCCTGCAAGCCCCCAAGCATGCCCCCTGATGGCGAAGCAGTACAACAGGGCATCCTCATTTGACAGTTATGGAAACAGAGGTCTGATACAAAGGACACTTGCACAACATATTTCTTCCTTACACAACTGTCTAAAATCATCATTTGTTGCCTTCACTCTCGGTAACCATGGAGGCATGGATAGATTTACTTGCTGGTTATTATGCATGATACTTCTGGTATGTTGGGAAATCATGAGACTAAATTCTTGATCTAACTTTGGTTCACGAATCATGGAATAACTTGTATTTTCTTACAACAAAGTTTGGTGTGCTCTCTAGTTTAATGCAACATGTTTTGGACTGTTGGTACTGTTAATTCTATATTTTATTGCTCATCTATTTCTATCTTTAAAACTGGTACAACGTTCCTTGGTTTGGACACACAAAATATAAAGAGGATACTTGTGGCTATATTATTTGGTTGCTAGATTAAAATTCCGAGCATCAGTTAAATAAGAAATATTGAAAGATTAGTTAGAAATAGCTTTAATACAGTGGCTTTCAAACTGTAAAGGCTAATGGATTTGTGTTCTTAATCAGAAAAAGATTGTATAATTTCATTTGCCACGCTATTCCATTGGAGGCTATTGTTTCTCTTATGCATAAATGTTCAGCTCAATAATTTAGTCTTGCTAGTAAAGTGTAGTGTGTTGAATTGACTTCTGATAGCAGTTGTCCATATTTTTTGTGTCAAATCACCACTCACGTTATTACTAAATAATACATATTAGTAAGTACATAACTTAGTAATGTTTTCAGAGTTGTCTCTTTCTTATCACAGTTTAAAATAATGTTGTTGGAGAAGCATAGAGGGATCATGGATGCTGAAGTAGAGAAGGTGCTCTGCTTGGTAGAAATTTTCTAACTTTCTTATGGTGGTGTCCGAAGAATTGATGTTTGATTGCACCTCTATGTATATTGTAGTTTGCTCCTGCATGAGCTTTGTGTACTGAAAATTTTGAAATCTGTGATGGTTGGGCCTGGGTGCCATAGTCCTACTCCTTTCTAGGCACTTATGTTCTAAATTTTGTAATTGATCTTATGTAACGTGTTTTTTCTTTTTGAATTCTATAATTTTTTATTCTTCACCTCATTAATCACATGCGCCATAGCAAAGCAGTTGCTAGTTCTGGTATTGTCTCTTCATCTTATATTTCAACGAGTATAGTCTACTTGATTTGAGTGGCTATTATGATGTCTCTCTTTGACATATTGTTTGTTCTTTGCCTGTGATATTGATAGGGGCAAGGATGGCTACAATGTTGAGGACCCTTATTGGGTCGGTGGCAGCAAGGTCTGTGCAGAGCTAGCTCTGGTCCTCTAGTAGCAAGGTGCTTGGCAAGAAGGAGAATGGCTATGTTGGGATCCACAACTTCCTGTTCCAAAACCTCCTACTCGAGTCCGAGCTGCTCCCAACCTTCCAATACAGTGAATTGAGCACCCATCCGGAGGCAAGGCACTTCCATTGTTAACCTTTACTACTATTTTTGTTGATTATTATGCTGTATGAGTTGATTCATTACCTTTGGACGCAATTTGTTTATGGTCTATTATATGTAGCTACTGAATGCACCTGATATGTTCTTATTTTACCATGGAAGTACCCATGGTGTAGTATAGACTAGCAGCTGTCCCTAATACCTTAATTATTCCAATAACTTTGTTTATAATCTTTCAATTTCTTTCTCAAATTATAAGGATAGAAGCCTCTGGTAAAAAGTATGGTGTCCTGTTTTGTTTATTGACATTTTAAATGTAAAAACATTCTCCCAGGACTTGGACATTTCCATGAGCTGTGCTATTCCAAAACAGTTTTAGTTTCCAAAACCTGTGTACTACATTTAGATTGTTAATTGCTGTGACGAATAATTCAGGTGCTTTTGCTAGAATTGTATATACGTTTTTGAGCTGTAGTAACTAGTTGAGCTATTGCCTTACGGGTGAGCACCGTCCTTAATATTTGCATTTGTGTTTAGTGGAGCGTGTTTGTGCACTTCGTCTTGTAGTTACGACATTTGAATATGAAGTAAAGAGACGGAGGTTCGATAGTTGACAGGGTCTAACCTATGTTAGTGCATCATGATGGCTGGCAATGGCAGTGGTAAACTGACTTAGACAAATACAACTTTCAACACCATCTAGGTTTGGCTGTTCGGTGTGATAACAGGAGCAGATGAGCTTGAGATCAGTTTTGATTTTCCGCTTAATATCGCACTACTAAATCTGTGTCATAAACTGCTAGCTGTAACCCAATATGAGATTTATGTTCTTGTATGAACTGTAATTTACTTTTGTTCTTACTTTTGTATTTACCTATTTTAGGATTTTCTTTTGTCTACTTTGAGGATGAGCATGATGGAGTCGATTAAAACAAGATCGATGACCATTTGTGGACGTCCAGTAAAAGTTGAAGAAGTTCCACGACACATGAATCCCTTGTATCTTGTTATTGATCTATTACACCTGTAGAGCTAGTTATACTGTGATTGCCATTGTATATCTATATATATGTAATAGACTGATTCTAGGTGTTATTTGAAGTATTGTGTGTTTTCTGTTGGTTTCTATTTAAACATTTGTTATTTATTAGCTTTCAAATTGAAATCTGAAGAGCAGACCCTGACAATAGGGGCCCACTTATTAGAACTAGCCAATCGGGACCCGTTCTATCTTGCTAGTTGACCCATTGTTTGAAAAAATGGAAAACAAATATAAATAAATTGACCTAAAAAGGCCATTGCCCAAAATGAAAAGACTGAAATGTTGGGCGTGGCCCATGTAGCTGATTGAAATTGAAATTGGCAGGAAAAAATAAATAGGCTGAAATTGTTGGGCTTGGCCCATGTAAATCATTGAACTAGATTGGGCTGATTTTGATCGATGACCATTTGGTTTGGTCACTAATTTGCCACGTAGGATTGTCCACGTAGGATCTGACGTGGATTGGCTAGATTGTTCATGACCAAAAATTTGGTCATAGAGTCTATGACTATCTATTTTGGTCATAAACATCTATGACCAATTCAAAAATAAGGTCATATGTTATCTATAGTGACGCTCGCTATGTGACCAACTATTTTTGGTCACAGAAAGGTCATAGATGGATAACTATTACTTTTTAGTGACCAATATGGGGGGTCACAAGATAACACATTTCTTGTAGTGTGAGCCATGGTCATGCCGTCTTCCACAACATAAGTGGGAGATATCGGGTTGCGACCAGGCTGTTTCCGCCTTTGGCGATGCAGCAAGCTTGGAAGAAATCCTGTAGCCAAGTATCTGGCTGAGCCATGCCGTCGTAGGCTTGAATATGTCTTGAGATAGAAAATCCTTCCGGGAATTTTGTAGCTCTTATGCATGGTCCGAAACACTTTGGGCGCACGTATATGTCATCATTTTCGTAGCGCCGCGCCTCTATATGGGAGTTGATCCTGTGCCTTGCATCATTTGGGGATAAAGATCGTCCTGAGTGACGGCTATGGTTGCGGTGCCTTGGAGCCGGACTTCGGCTTCTTCCACCACCTCCTCCACCACGACGCCCTCCTTGGCCTCCTTGGGAGCCGTTGTGATGGATACTTGGCGGAGAGGGTGGAGCAGCTGGGTTATTTTCGGCTGTTCGCCGGCCTCCGTCCGGAGCGTCATTATTTCGGTTCCGGGGAGGGTCTTCATTGTAATGAGCCCCCTGCCGGCTTGACTCAGCACGGTGTCCATCGTTCCTTCGCCCGTCATCCGGACGGCTTGCATGTCTAGGAGGTGGCATTATTTGCTGGTCCTCCTCCCGACATTTCTCTTTATCTTCTTCCTTGTGGTCCTTCGACTCTCGCCGGGGAGGATTCCTTGGATTCAGTGCAGCAATTGCATCTTGCTCCACAACTGGGTTAATGTTACGCCAGTCACGCACAACTTTGTGGTGTTGTCCTGAAGATCCGGTTCTTGAGTAGTTGTCTTCCCGACGGTCGGAACGATGGTGCTGTTCCGGAACACGTGGGGGTCTTACGTCAGCCCATGCCAGATCTATGCAACATTGGTCAGAATCAGAGACCAGTTTTTGACTTCCGGACAGGGCGACCTTTTGCTTCTCTAGTCCCTTGTTGAGTAGTTTGATTCCCAACCGGATCTGCTCCGGGCCTGGATTAGCCGATAGGATTCCCAATCGGTGTTCTGTACTGGTTTTGTATACACCCAATCCCCGTTGCTGTCGCATCGAGGCATCCCAAGTTCTCCTCCAAAAAGGACTTTGTGAATCTGCAGGAATTGGTCGTCATGAGTATGACGTTTCCTAGTCTTCTGATGTTGCCTGGAGTTGTTCTTCTCCGCAGTTGCCACGCGTTTCTTTTCCTCCTCAATGTTTTTGGCTTCATTGAGGAGTACTTGGCGACGCGCTTCTAGGGCTTGGGCCCTCTCGTCCAGCTCTTCGGCAGTAAGTTCTGCAGCTGTAGGAATATGTGTGGTTAATGCAACATCGATGAGTTTACGCGCACCTTCAGTGATCATGTGTACGTCCACCGACTCTTCTTTGGGCTCGTTTGGGATAAGTGCTCCATCCGAGTCTTCCTCGTATTCCTCGGCAATCACCTCCTCTGCCGGAGGGTCTTTCGCCGGGGTCTTGTTTTTGTTGTTCTTCTTCTTTGCCTTCTTGGCAGCGCCGGTAGCAGAGACAGCTTTGGGTCCGTTTCCCGGAGTCAAGCTCTGGTCGGTACATTCGGACCTCTCGACCTCGGGATTATCTCCGATTTCCATGTCATCCTGCGTTTTGGGAGAGTTTTCCCTGGATCCTTCATCCATGGATTCTTCTTCCTCTACAGCTTTGGAGTTATACTCTTCTTCATATTCCGCGGAGAACTTTCAGAAATCTGCTGACGTCATTTAGGCATCTGAGGATGCGGGTATGTCGGTGTTTGTTCCGATCGCCTCCAGCATAAAGTCGGTGTTGTCTCCAGCATCAACAGAGCCAGATCCGGATCCCACATATCCGACAAAGTGCAATGCGTGCCTCCTGAGATAGTTGCGGCTCTCGCGATCGGCTTCCTCGAAATGCCTGATGGTCTCGAGAATATCGTCTATGCTTGCATCTTGCATCATCATGCGTCTTAGCGTGTATCTCAGGAAAGGCCTGTCTATCCCGGCGTCATCAGAACCGGAACCAGTGTTGTTGCTATGCTCCTCCTGGATTTCGACTTCAGCGGGTGGGTCGATCTGGGATTCGGTCTCTCTAGGGAGATCCACTACAGATTCAACTTGGACCGCCAGGTCTGCTTCAGGCTCGGATTTCTCCACTATCTCCGCGATTGGTGCAGGCTGGGTGGGATTAGGGTTTTCTGAGATCCAGAACTCTGCTGCTTCCGCGGACAAAGGGGACCTAGAAGTTTCTTCTGCCTCTATCATCACTGTTGGGGTGGGTGGGGCAGGTTCAGTGAAACCGATGTAATCATCGATCTCGCCAAAAGACATGATGGTGTAGGCAGTCACAGCCTCCCTAGCCGGAATCTAGGTCTCGTCGAGAACGATGAGAGGGACGTCGCTGGCGTAGAGGATGCGGCCGATGGTGATAGTCTCGCCGATTTCGATTCTTGCAAATTCTGCTCGAAACTCAAATCCGAAGCTCACCTGCCCCATGGTGGGCGCCAACTGTCGTCGGATTGATGACAAGTACGCCATAAGGGGGTCCTCGAGGCGTGCGAAAGAGAGGGGTGTGAGACGTACGGTGTTCAAGGATGGTGAGCACACAAGTTTACCCAAGTTCGAATCCGCCGGCTTTGGACGGATCCTACTCTAGCTAGCAATCTAGTAATACAGCCGAACCAGAATATGGGTTACAAGGGTTCGCCTGTGCGAGTTGAGATTGTAGATTATGGGTGCCCTAAAGGCTCTCCCTAGGACGGCTTATATAGATATCCGACCTAAGGTTTACAGGAGAGATCTATCCGGCTACGACTAAGAGTCGGTTACATAGTACATCTTGAACTACAAGTAACACTATGGGCCTATGTCGGTAAGTCTTCTGGGCCTTCCCGTAGCCGGACTAGACTCCATATCTTCTCCCTGACGGGCTGCCCGTGAAGCAAAGCTCTAACCCGAAGTGGGCCACCCTGGTCAGTGAGGAACTGTGAGGATACCCGGAAAGTATATCCCCAACAAAACTCCAATTAGGTGGTTGAACAATAGGAGCAATAGTTAAAGCCTTCTTTAGAGTTTCAAAAGATTCCTTACAATCATCATCAAAGACAAAGGGTACATCCTTTTGAAGAAGATTAGTGAAGGGTTTTGATATCTTAGATAAATCTTTAATAAACCTTCTATAGAAACCAGCATGACCAAGGATACTACGAATACCTTTGATGTCTCTTGGACAGGGCATTTTCTCAATTGCCTCAACTTTAGCTCTATAAACTTCTATGTCTCTTTTAGAAACCTTATGTCCAAGTACAATCCCTTCATTCACCATGAAGTGGCATTTCTCCCAATTAAGAACAAGATTAGTTTCTTCACATCTCTGCAAAACTTTATCAAGGTTGTGCAGACAACCTTCAAAAGAGGTTCCATAGACGGAGAAGTCATCCATGAATACTTCCACAATTTCCTCACAAAAACCATGAAAGATAGCAGACATGCATGTTTGAAAAGTAGCAGGAGCATTACATAAACCAAAAGGCATACGTCTATAGGCATAGGTTCCATAAGGGCATGTAAAAGTAGTTTTTTCTTGATCTTGTTCTTTAACAACAATTTGAGAGAAACCAGAGTATCCATCAAGAAAACAAAAATGGGTCTTTTTAGATAAGCTTTCTAACATTTGTTCAATAAAAGGAAGTGGGTAATGATCTTTCTTAGTAACTTTGTTAACTTTCCTGCAATCAATGCACATCCTATAACCTACTACTATTCTTTGGGGAATAAGCTCATCATTATCATTGGGAACAACGATAATTCCCCATTTTTTAAGGACACAATGAACAAGACTAACCCATTCACTATCAGCAATAGGGTAAGTAATACCAGCATCAAGGAGTTTCAATACCTCATTTCTTACCACTTCCTTCATCTTAGGATTTAAACAACGTTGGTGCTCTACCACTGGCTTTGCATCTGGTTCTATATTGATAGCATGCTAACATATAGTAGGAGAAATCCCTTTTAAATCATCCACAGTATAGCCGATAGCCCCTCGGTGTTTCTTCAGTACCTCCAATAATCTTGCCTTTTCCTTCCCTGAAAGTTTAGAGCTAATAATAACAAGATATATTTTATTATCATCAATGTAAGCATACTTAAGATCATCAGGTAAAGGTTTTAGATCGAAGCCCGGATCCTTTTTAGGTGGCAACGTGGTACCAAAATCTTCCACAGGCAAGTTATGCTTAAGCATCTTAGGTTGACGACGGAGAATCTCGTTAATCTCATTTCTTTCTTCCATGAAGATTTCACTGTTGTGGTCCTCCATAAATTGCTGCAAAGCATTGTTAGTAGCAAGAGAAATAGAAGCAAGTTGTTCAACTCTAAAATCCTCATTATGGGTCTAATTTTCACAAGGTTCTTTAGTAAATTTCGAAAAATTAAACTCATAAGATTCCCCGTCAAATTTAGTAAAGATTTTCTCCCTTTTGCAGTATATAATAGCTCCAAATGTACTCAATAAAGGTCTACCAAAAATGATGGGATAGGTTTTACTAGCAGCTGAACCAAGTACTAGAAAATCAGCAGGATATTTAATCTTACCACAAAGAACTTCTACATCCCGTACAATACCAATTGGAGAGATGGTCTCTCTATTAGCAAGGTGAATAACCACATCAATCTCTTCTAGTTCGCAGGGACTGATTTCATGCATAATTTCTTTGTAAAGCTCATAAGGAATAGTACTTGAACTTGCACCTATATCACATAAACCATAATAGCAATGATCACCAATTCTAATAGAAAGCACAAGGACACTAGCATTTTTAGTTCTATTAGGATGTGAGACAATATTAGAAGCATCCTCACAGAAGACTATGTGTCCATCTTCTACACTTTTAGTGACAAGGTCTTTCACAATTGCTACAACAGGTTCAATGTTTATTTGTTCATCAGGTTTTACAATTCTTTTTGCACTTTTATTGATTACCATAGTTATCATATGATGCTCCTTTACCTTATCTGGGAAGGGTATTTTCTCGATATAAGGTTCAGGTAGGATGTGATCAATAGTGCAAAATTTAGTACTCCTAAAAGGAACACAATCAACAATATCTTTATATGGTGCATGATACTTGTTCCATTGCTTTTTAGGAATTTCAATATAAGAAGCAAAAGCCTTAAAACAATTTGTAATAACTTGAAAATCAAGACCATAAGCATTACTAATATTTTGAAAGTCATTAGTTCCCATAAAATATTCAATGCATTCATAATCATAATTTATACCTGACTTTCTTGCTTTGTTATTCTCCCATGCTTCAGCATTGTCTTGAGAATATGGTCCAGAAGATCCCATTTAGCTTCTTCTTCCATGCGAGTGAATGATCCAGCACAAGAGGCATCCAATAAATCCTTATCATGTAGAGGGAGCCTTGCATAAAAGTTATTGATAATAATATTGTGAGGGAGCTCATGAATGGGACATTTGAACATTAGTAACTTCAATCTCCCCCCAGCTTGAGCTGTACTCTCTCCATCAAGAGGCCAAAAGTTGTATATTTGATTCCGATCTTTATGAATCTCACTAGGAGGATAAAACTTTGAATAAAAGAGAGGTACTATTTCCTCCCATTCAAGAGCTTGACCATTCTTCAGCAACTTATACCATTCTTAAGCTCTTCCTTTCAGTGATAATGAGAATAACTTCTTCTTGACTTGATCTGTAGTAATACCTGCACACTTGAACAACCCGCATAATTCGTGTATAAAGAGCAAATGATCACTAGGATGGACAGTTCCATCTCCAACATAATAGTTATCCATAACACGATCAATAATTCTTGTAGGTATTTTAAAAGTATCATTCTCAGCAGGTGATGGTTCATCTACTACCTTAGTAGTGGTAGTAGCATTACAAAATAAGAAACTCAGCGAATTGTCCATATTGAAAATAAAGCAACTAACAGATGTAAACAATACTCACAGTAGAAGTTTCCTTTACCAGTTCCACTCTCCAATAGCGCTTCACTCCCCGACAAGGGCGCCAGACAATAGTCTTGATGACCCACAAGTATAGGGGGTGTATCGCAGTATTTTCGACAAGTAAGAGTGTCGAACCCAATGAGGAGCAGAAGGTGCTGGCGAGTGGCTAGGAGCAGGAATTCTCTGTAAATACTTAGCAAACGGATTTTTAGGGGTTTTTGATAATACAGGTAAATAAAGTACGAGTAAATAAAAGACAATAAGAATAAATGCAGAAAGTGGCCCAATCCTTTATTCAGCAAAGCACAAGCCAGTTGTATTACTTAAGATGACCAAACGTTCTCGAGGACACATGGGAATATTGTCAAGTGCTTTCGCTTCATATAGTTGATTAATCTTCTTTAGTTTGCTAAGTGTTGTGTGGGTGAACCTGTGCTAATGTACCGACCTTCCTAGGACTAATACATACTTGTGATTATACCCCTTACAAGCATCCGCAAGTACAAGAAAGTAACTAAGGTAGAAACCTAACCACAACATTAAACTCTAAGACCCTGACATCCCTTGTGCAAAGGTTTCCTAACGGGGGTTCATGTTTCTGTCACTCCGGCAACCCCTATGATTAGTAGCCAAATACACAATGCATTCCCCTAGGCCCATATAGGTGAAGTTTCATGTAGTCGACGTTCACATGACACCACTAGAAGAAGTACACCACAACTTAAATATCAAACTATTGAATCTTTCTCAACACAATTCCACTACTAACAACATGACTTCTCCCATGTCCTCAAGAACAAAACGAACTACTCACAAGACATCATATGGATCATGATCAGAGATGAAATAATGATGTGTAACAATCTGAACATAAACGATAATTCAATGGTTCACTCAATATCATCAACTACAAGGAGTAATCAACACCGGAAAAGTTTCCCCTAAGAACTATGCAAGATTCAACCCAATTGTTACAGCGGTATGAAGTGGTGATGATGGTGCTGGTGGAGATGATGGTGGTGATGATGATGATGATCTCGATGAAGTCCAGCTTGATGGTGGTGTTGATGGCGATGATCTCCCCTCTCCGAGAAGGAATTCCCCCGGCAGAATTATGTCTGCCGGAGAGATCTTTGTCTTTCGGTGTTTTCCGCCCCGCAGAGGTGGCATAATCTTTCTATGGTCGCTCCTTGAGTCTTATGGTTTCGGAGGATAATGTATGCCAGAGGGGAGAGGCCGGAGTGGACCAGGGTGGCCACAGCACCTGCTGGCGCGGCCTAGGGTGGCCCACGCCAGGGGGTGGTGTGGGCCCCCTGTGGGCCATCTCCACTTCCCCTTGTGTCTTTCTTCGTCTTCTGGAAAAGTAAGATTTTCCATGTATTTTCGCGGATTTTCTTATCTTCGCGAATTTTGCCTCCAAACAACACCTTTTCCATCAGAATCCTGACTATAGTGGTCCATGCTCCCAAAGTCATCAACCATGCAAAAATAAATGAAATAATATAAGTATCATCTCTTAATATGAAATATATCAATGAATAACAGTAAATTATGATATAGAATAGTGATGCAAAATGGACGTATCACTAGGTGGCAGATGACGAGCCCCCCAGTTCTCCCGATACAAAGAAACTTGCCCCCGAGTGACATGGAGCGACCCGCTTGCCTGCAGGGATCTTCACCTCATAGAAGATAGGTATCAGCATGCAGGGCCCTAGAAGTCCCCATCTGTAACTTGCTCTATAAGAAATAGATATGTGCTTGCTAAGGTATTTCCCGTGTGGGCTAGTTAGCATAAAACATGGATGTCTTGTATGAACTACTCGCGTGTCGAACTTCTGGCTTCGAGCCCCTATCCCCTGCCAGGCATGACATAGAGGTGCGAAGATGAGGCATAAGGTAATGTTTACTTAGCTCATTTGAGGGTTGACCCTCGTAGGTGGTCCTTAGCGATGGCTCAGTGGGGCATCTAGCGAGAAACGGGACCTGAAGCCTCGCGGTTAGGTATCCTGCAAGACACAGGCGAGGGAAACTTGTGGGCCTTGGCAAGATCACCACGTGGTGACGCACAAAGCACATCTTGCGGTGACTTCCCTGAAAACACGGCACTTGTGAGGCTTGGGCGAGGGCACCTTGCGGGCCTTGGCGAGGATTCCTTGTGACGCCTCGCTAGAAACATCTCGTGATGGACTCCCCTAGGGAGATACTTCGTGTTCTGCTTTGCTAACAGAAGCAAATCCCTGTTGAGGGAACCGTGTGGGCCTCGAAGTGATCCTCTAGCAAGGTCATATATAAAGGATTCTCTTGTGAGACCTAGGTGAGGACACCCCATGGCGCCTTAGCAAGGGCACCTCGTGGCACCTTGTGACGCTCGTCTCGTGACAGCCCCTAAAAGTAAACATCTTGTGGAATCACTTAGGAGAGACACCATGTGGTGCCTCAGCATGGACACCGCATGATGCCTCGCAGAGCTGTTGGGGGGATACCCTCGGGTAGGGTCACGCCGAGGTATAAAGGCCGAGTTAGCCGAGGTATGGCAAGGTCAAAGCAAGAGCAGGCCGGGTCACCTCAAGGCAGGCCGACTTACGGAGTAACCCGGATGGGAGGATGTCCACCTGACTATGTCCCGGCCGACGTATGTCGTATGCCGGTAGGATATTTGTAACTTGTGTGCAGGTACCTATGGAGCTGGGTTAACCAGGCCTGATCCGGGTTATACCAGGCTTGCAAGAGAAGGAAGGTATCTCGCTGGTCAAAAGGTGACCTCTGTGCGCAGGAGCATGAGTGAAGCGAACAGAGGGAGGGACCAGCGGGGCGTGGCCGACAAAGGTTCCATTGCCTATGTCGGCTGACGCTAGCGCCGCAGAGGGTTAAGTACCCTTTGCATGGCTTACGATGGGAAAAGGAGACCCGGTCGGTTTGCTATTTTGGGAAAGGCATATTCCAAGGAATATGCCTCCACGTATGCCCTAGTTGGTAACCTAGCCTCCCCTTTATAAGGAGCGCTAGGGCCTCTGTAGAAGAGGTGGGCGATTGAGTAGTTGGTTCACTGGGAAATTGGTAGTGGTGAGAGTAAGAGAGCTTCTTCTTCCTCCTCTCCCCAATACAGCTCAAGGAGCATCTGTAAACCTTGTGAACTTGGAGAATACAAATCATCTGGGTGTGGAATCACCACACTATTCCTCCCTGGATTCCTCTAGTGCATATTGGCCCCACCTTTAGCCTATCCATGGCATCTGCCATGACACCACCACGACAGTTGGCGCCCACCGTGGGGCTAGCGGTGCTAGCAGGAGTGAAGATCCAGACAAGAAACATCATCGGCAACGGCGAGCGCATCGTCTCCGGGCTCGTTCAATGCTTCGGAGCGCTGGACTACGTCAGCGGAAATGCTGGTTGCTTCGGCAAGCGATCTCTTCCGCGCAACAGCCTCTTCGTCAAGCTTGGCACCCACAAGATCTACGTCGGCGTCGATGTGTCATGCGTTCACCCGGGACATGTCATCGAAGGAGGCGAGCCACCCCTTAGCGCGGCTTATGGAGCGCATATCACTCCCTCCCTAGACCGCGCCGAGGTGATGACGACAGCGCCTGGCGCTGGCGCAAGCAAGGATCTGGCACCATATCCGGAGGTAACACCCAAGGCACCGAGGAAAAGTAGAGGTCCTCCACCAGAGAGGCCAGAAAATGTGCTGCAGCAGGCGATAGATAGCTTGGCAAGCCCCATAGCAGCAATGGTAGATCCGGCTTAGGCACAGGCCGAGTTAGAGGAAACTAGGCAGAAAATACTAGAGGGTTCGAAAAAGATACCCGTGGCTCAACAGTCGTTGAACATAATGCTGCGAGAGTACACAAGAGCAAATAAAGTAGATGCTGTAAAAGTAGAAGGGAGAAACCTTATCAGTGAAATGAACAAAGGGGGTGACACTAGAGTTGAGGAATCAGAGAACATTTTGTCCATGGGGCTACCGAAGTACAGCACCCCGGCAAAGAACCTCATAGCAGCAGATGCAGCTGCATCCGAGTTAGAAGGTTTGACGGGTGCGGCCCGACAAAGGCAGCAGGAAAGGGTCAATGAGTTAGTTCGGATTGCTAACAAACAGAATGAAGAGTTTCTCAGGGCTAACCTGGCAAGGGTTGGAGCTTCCAAGGTCGTTTATTCAGCAGTAGGTAACCCGGAGAAATCTACTAGAGCTGCATCATCTCCTCATGATGGCCCTAGAAGGGAGGAAGTAGAAACCTCGGCAAGGAGAAACAAACAGATAGTCCCATATGACCCGGCAAGGGAAGGGAAAGGAAAGGCAATACAAGTAAATGAGGATCGACAAAGTGTCAGCTGAGGTGAAGCTGGCTGAGGTAACCGTGACCAAGGCAATGCCGGTCAGAGAAACGTCGTCAACGGCAATGCCGGACAACGTAACTCGGCGGGTGTAGGGCAAAACTTACCTCAGCAACAGCAGCAACGGAGTGTACCTCAGCGAGAGCAGAATGCCTGCCAGGGTATGCGGCAAAATTGCGCTCAACAAGAGCAAAACAGATACAGTGATGGTGATTCGGAAATGGTGAACGCGGGATACCCTAGGCCGGATTATCATGTGATAGGGTCGAGGTTGGGAAGCAGGAACTTGCTCCTGGATGACGCCAGGTTAAAGCTGGATCGGCTCTATAGGTCAGAGATAATTGAGGGGCAAGGTCCTCCGGGTCCGGCGTGCTTTGGACCCCGGATCATGAAAGAGCCTCCGGTACCTAACTTCCAGTTACCCAGAGGCACGAAAACATATGAAGGCAGCACCAAGCCGGAGGATTGGTTAATCAATTATGCAACAGTAGTGAAAATTGCCACAGGCAATCTGAGATGGGCAGTAAGATATGTACCTCAGATGCTGGAGGGGCTAGCGAGTGTGTGGTTAAACAATTTACCACCCAGAAGTATCAACTGCTGGATTGATTTTGAGGAAATGTTTGTCAGTAACTTCTCGACCACGTATCAGAGGCCGAATAGGCCACAGACCTTAGCAATGTGCAAGCAGAGACCGAATGAAACATACTAGGAGTTCCTAACTCGCTGGTGCAACGTGAGAAATTCTTGTGAAGGTGTGATTGAGTATCTGGCCATAGCTTGGTTTGCACAAGGGTGTAGATATGCAAGCATGCTGTGGCAAAGGTTGCAAAGGGATATGCCAACTACACTAGTAGAGACAATTCAGATTGCTTATTCGTATGCTTTGGGTGATTCGACTCAACCCCAGCTAATGTCAAACGAGTCAAATGAGGAGTACTACCAGCGAGATGGAGCCGGGTCATCCCGGCGAAATGATTACTGGGGTAAGAGAAGAGATGATAGACCGGATTACCGGTACAGTTCGCAACAAGTTGCTTATGTAAATCAAGATCAACCCAGAGCAGGGAGTAACCAGCGTCAAAAAACTAGAGGGCAACAATGGACTCCGAGAAATGATGGCAAGAAAACTTGGATTCCTGAACAAAAGAAACAGTGGCAGGAAAAGAAAGACCAGCCGAGGTATACGTATGTGGCAATGCTGGATCACCCGTGCAAATTTCACATGCCAAATCCGAGTAACCCGGCAGGTCATACAACTCGGCAATGTGAGTGGATGAGGAAGATTGAACAAAGTGGTTTGGGGAATGCTCAGGCACCTCAGAACGATTAACCTCGACAGGAGTTACCCCAGCAGCAATTGCTCTCAGGAGCGAACACGCAACAGTTAATGTTACCACCACCTCCGCCGAGGTATGAAAACCTTGAGAGAAGGGATGTAGTGCATCAGGTGGAAAATCAGTATCAGCCAGATCAAAGACATCCCAGCAATGAGGGGAGAAATGAATACAGAGAGCATCACCAGAGTTATTGTGTGTTTAGCACGGAAGAAATGGATAGAAAGAGCATGCAACACCGACATATGGAGGTGGTGCAGTTATCCCGGCGGTGACGAGGTATATGCCTTGGTCGGATCAGGAATTACCTGGAGTATCAAAGATCATCCCAAGCTCATGCCAAGTCCTGGTTTGTATGCACTAGTGCTGGACCCAACGTTCATCGGGCCAAATATCAATGTGAGATTCTCCAAGGTGCTGATCGACAATGGCAGCAACATCAATATCATGTACGTGGATACAATGCGCAAGTTGGGTATCTCGGAGAACATGCTCCAAGCTACAAGGACAACTTTCCATGGCATTGTGCAGGCATTTCCTGTGAACCCATTGGCAAAGTCCAGGTTGACGTGCTGTTCGGCACGAGAGATAACTGCCGAACTAAGAATTCGGAGTTTGAGGATGTAAACTTAGAAAGCGCATATCACGCGTTACTCAGCAGGCCAACCCTGAACAAATTCATGGCAAGTACTCACATCAGTTACTTGAAGATGAAACTGCCTGGGCCAAATGGAGTAATTACCATAGCTGGGGACTTCCGACGTTCCATTGAATGTGCGTCAGCCGGGTCTAACCTGGCCAAGTCACTCGTGATTGCACAAGAAAAAAGAAAGATCCAGGAGGTGGCGACATTGGCTCAGTCCACGCAGCAGTATATGTCGGCGCTGAGTGACCCGCATGGAAGTGTCTCATTTCAAGCAACGAAGGATACAAAGAAAGTGCCAATTGATGATCTGTTCCCAGAGTGCACCGTAACAATTGGTGCCGGGTTAACTGAGAAATAGGAAAGCGAGCTCGTTAACTTCCTCCGTGAGAATCAGGATATCTTTGCTTGGTCCACACAGGACTTGCAAGGTGTTCCGAGGGAGTTGGCTGAGCACTCTTTGAATGTGAGACCCGGAGCAAAGCCGGTGAAGCAACCTCTCCGCCGCTTCGCCGAGGACAGGAGAAAAGTCATCGTAGATGAGATAGCTCGGCTCCTCGCAGTCGGGTTCATCATGGAAGTGCTTTATCCGGATTGGCTATCTAATCCGGTGTTGGTGGAAAAGAAGAAAGATGATCCGAATGTGGCAGTGGTTTGGCGTATGTGCATCGATTACACGGACCTGAATAAGGCGTGCCCAAAAGATCCATTCCCACTGCCAAGGATAGATCATGTCATAGATTCTACTGCTGGGTGCGAGTTATTGTCGTTCATAGACGCATATTCTGGTTTCCACCAGATACCTCTGAACCCGAATGATCAAATAAAGACTGTGTTTATTACCCCGTAAGGGGCTTATTGCTATCGCACCATGCCTTTCGGTTTACGTAATTCAGGGGCAACATACCAAAGATGCATGCAAAAATGTTTACATGACCAAATTGGCCAAAATGTGCAAGTATATGTGGATGATGTTGTTATAAAAACCAAGGAAAGAAAAACGCTCCTTCATGATATCATGCAAACGTTCGCAAACCTAAGGAGGTTCTGAATGAAGCTTCACCCGGAGAAATATACCTTCGGTGTCCCGGATGGAAAATTACTTGGATGTCTTGTCTCTAGCCGAGGTATCGAAGTTAACCCAACTAAAATCTGGGCCATAGAGCAAATGGAATTGCTGAAGTGTCTTAACGATGTCCAGAAGTTCACTGGTTGCCTGGCATCCTTAAGTCGGTTTGTATGTCGGTTGGGAGAAAAGGCACTGCCTCTCTATCAGCTTATGAAAAAGTCGGACAAGTTTATATGGACGCCGCAGGCCAATGAAGCCTTCATCGAACTAAAGAAAATGTTAGCTACTGCACCGGTGTTAGCCTCTCCATTATCAAAAGAGCCAATGTTGCTCTATATAGCCACAACCAACCAAGTTGTAAGTGCAGTAATTGTGGTAGAGCGCGACAAGGAGGGTAAGTCAGTGCAAAGGCCAGTATATTATCTGAGCGAGGTATTATCAGCTTCAAAGCAAAACTATCCTCACTATTAGAAGATGGCATATGGTGTGTATATGGCGGCTAAGAATCTAAAGCATTATTTTGAAGAGCACCCCATCAAAGTGATATGTGAAGCCCCCATATCCGAAATAATGAGCAACAAGGATGCAAGTGGCCGGATTGCAAAATGGGCAATTGAGCTAGCCCCTTATGCTCCACAATACGACAGGAGAGACGCGATCAAGTCTCAGGCTGTGGCCGACTTTTTCGTGGAATGGGCCGAGATGCAATATGAGCCACCGTTGCCAGATCCGAACTACTGGAGAATGCATTTTCACGGATCAAAAACGAAAACCGAGTTAGGCGCCGGAGTTGTGCTTACCTCACCCAAGAAAGACCAGCTGAAGTATGTGCTGCAGATCCATTTCGCAGGATCAAACAATGTTGTGGAGTATGAAGCGCTTGTGCATGGACTCAAAGTGGCAAAAGAAATTGGAATACGCCGGATCTAGTGCTTTGGTGACTCGGACCTAGTAGCTCAGCAAGTCTCGGGGCAATGGGATGCTTTGGATGCAAACATGGCATTATACAGATTTCATGTGCAAAAGATATCAGGATACTTCGAGGGATGCGAGTTTCACCACATACCCCGGCTGGAAAACGAGGCCGCCGACATACTTTCGAAACTTGGATCCACCCGACAAGCGATTCCACCGGGTGTAGAACTAGAGCACCTCAGAAAGCCATCTATCAGGCCATCCCCAGAATCCGAGTCAATCTATATCCCGGCAAATCCGGAGTCGGAAGCTGTGCCCATGGACATTGATGTCGGAAGTAGTTCACCAAACCCGGGGACTGCTTCGCATAACCCGGGGACTGCGCAGCGTGATCGGGCTGAGGTTATGCCGGTGGATCAAATGGAAATTGACGAGGAAGTGTTTCCGGTGCGAGCTATACCAGCTTGGGCACTGCCCATATTCCAGTTCCTGAAGGATGGATCCTTGCCCAATGAAGAAGTGCTTTCAAGGCAAATTCAGAGAATGGCAAAGGCATACACGATTATCAATGCCGAACTATACAAAAGGAGTGTCACTAATGTCCTCCAATGATGTGTTGACCCGGAAGAAGGGCTTGACATCCTCCGAGATATCCATCAAGGGGAATGTGGGCATCACGCCTCATCCAGAGCCTTAGTAGCAAAAGCCTTCCGGCATGGGTTTTACTAGCCAAGTGCCTTAGAGCAAGCAGAGGATCTAGTAAGAAAATGCAACAGTTGTCAGAGGTACGCTACCACATGCCAATGTCGGAGCTCAAGACCATACCAATTACCTGGCCATTTGCTGCATGGTGTTTGGATATGGTTGGCCCATTTAAGCCGACAAGAGGAAATATGACCCGTATCTTGGTTATGGTGGACAAGTTTACAAAGTGGATCGAAGTAAAGCCGATAAGAAAATGTGATGGCGCTACAGCCGTGACATTTCTCAAAGATACCATCCTGAGATATGGCTACCCTCACAGTATCATAACAGATAACGGCACAAATTTCGCTGAAGGAGCATTTGCGCGATTCTGCCGGGATAAAAAGATCCGGCTGGACATTGCTTCAGTAGCCCACCCCGCATCGAACAGACAAGTGGAAAGATCCAACAGATTAGTATTATCCGAGATAAAACCCCGTCTCATTGAGCCGCTGCAAAGATCAGTGGGGTGCTGGATAGAAGAACTACCAGCGGTACTGTGGCTCAGAATCGATCAACAGGCTATACGCCATTTTTTCTGGTATATGGGGCAGAAGCTGTATTACCAGCCGACATAGAGCATGATTTGCCTAGGGTCACCCAATACACAGAAGCCGAAGTGCGAGAAGCCCGGCAAAATGATGTTGATCTGCTGGAAAAAGCGAGAGAATTGGCATTGTCCAGATCCGCCATATATCAACAAAGTCTCCGACGCTATCATAGCCGGAAAGTAAACCCCCGAGTCTTCTGGGAAGGTGATTTGGTACTTCGGTTGGTGCAACATACTGCTGGCATGCATAAGTTATCCCCCCATGGGAAGGGCCATTCATTGTAAGCAAAGCATTGCACAATGACTCTTATTATCTCATTGATGCACAACCGCAGGAGAAGAACAAGGCGGACAGGTGTTGCGAGGAATCTAAACGTCCATGGAATGTAGCCCTACTTCGTCCATTCTACACTTAACAGAGAAGTGTGTGTATCCGAGTTTCTCATATGTCTATATGTATGTCGGCAATGAGCTTATCATTGAAATCTTGGCACCTCGAGCAGTAACTCGGGGACTGCCTTAGTAATATTTATTGTCCTTTGTGTTAATTATTTATTTTTATGTTGGCTAGCTTAAGTTACTTCTACCTAAGCCGGATTAGTAGTGTGTGAGCACCAAAAACTCAACTCTTTGACTTGCTGCTATCCAACAAGAATTGGCTTCATGGCAAGCAAGAGAACAAGTTTGGAAATGCGCATCACACGAAAAACGACTAAGGAGAGGAACGTAATCGAGCTGACGTTTATTGTTCGGACTAACCCCATGTTTATTTTACCTTTACTATGCTGGATATTTTGAGCTAATCCTAAAGTTTCCAAGTATTGTTAAGTCATTTTTGAAACTCGGTCTCGTAAGTCACAAAACCGAATCAAGGTAGACGCGAGCCGAGCCATGAAATTGAAGGAACAAGAAAATGAAACTCGGGGACTACGCCCAAGTTAATCCGGCAGGAACAATTCAGTAGCAAAATATAATCAGTATGCTTAATACATCTTCACCCAGCATACCGGGGATCTGATAAATTTCAAAGTGTTTTTTGGTGCTCAAGGAGCAGCAGCAGGAGGAGGTAACTCGGCGCCAGCAGGTGGAACTCCAACCTCAGCCTCATCGTCATCTTCATTTTCTTCGACGTCCGAGGCTTCGTCCTCTTCCCCCTCATCCGAATCATCTTCGACATATTCATCGTCAATAGCGTCGAGGAAGCTTGGTCCCTCGTTCCATTGATGGACGGGGGCAAACTGGATGAGGTTGTGGGCACAAGCCTTACATCGAGCTACTCAATCTGGGTCATTTGACCACCTTGATCCGGTGCGCAAGCGCTCCAGAAGCTTCAAATTTAGTTTTTCATACCACGTGAGAACGAAGTGGAGGACAGTATCAGCTCCAGCGCGAGCGGCTGATTCCCTCCAGAGGTTGAGTTGGGTCTCACAATCCATTAGCTTGTTGATCAGAGCAGTGGATCCCTCTGGAACATCCTCACCAGGACAAAGGGCACGAAAGATCCGGACGGCTGAATCCAGGAGACCCGAGCCATAGTTCTTCATAATCTCAATTCGGGAGGATAGGCTGACTATCAGATCCTCTAGGTAAAAAGGAATGGGGTCAGAGCCAGGACCAGTTGGAGTACCCCTCTACTGGCGGAACTTGGCAACGGCAGTAGATGCAATGGCATCGCCCTATGGGAATTTTCCTGAAAACAAAACAAGTGAAATAAGTAAGGGAGTGTAACCTAGAGAAATGCATGTCAGCTGAAGGAAAAGAACCTACATGAGATATGGCTATGGATCCGAGCCAGCTCCTTGGCGCAACTATCACGTCTCTTCCAGAGCTGCTCAAGTTCAGCATTAGCCGAGTCAAGCTGGACGTCGGCCTCCTTCAACAATTCTTGATCCTTTGCGAGTTGGAGGTTAAGACGTTCTCGCTCCTCGGTGAAGTCTTGGCCAACCTTGTTCATCTCTGTTTTGTGGAGCTCTTTGAGTTTTTTCATCTCAGCCTTGAGCTTGGCAATTTCATCATCTTTGGGTCAGAGTTTGGCGAGCTCATCATCCTTGTTCTTAAGTTTGCCCTGGTGTTGCCCTGCTTGTTCGAGAAAATGCAGCATCATATCAGGCATGGGCACACTATCTTCAAGGGATGCTGCAACAGTTTGTTGACCCGGCAGAGCCGAGGTATGAATATCTGCCGAGCCCAGGAGGAAGGAGAGAGAGCACTTAAATTGAGTAACCAAGGCGAATTACCTTTTATCTCGGCCAAGTTCTTTCTCGTGATTGTATTTTTGGCCACCACTCCGGCTATGCAAACCGAATGACGGATTAGTTCGGCGGGAAAAGACAAAGAAAGATGGGGGAAAAGTCAAAGACAAAACTTACCCCTTTTCTCAAACTCAGCAAGAAGCGTTGTATGTTTCGAGCGTAGTGCCTTGTGTGTGTCCAAGAGGCACTGGAACTCAGCGCTCCGGCGATTGGTAGTGATCTGAAAAAAGCAAGGATGGCTTAGTTATATGCATATTCGAAGTGTACAAAATCCGGGCCAAGTGGAACTTAACCCGGCTCTAGGTGTGTGCATATTCGAAGTGTACCAGATCCGGGCCAAGTGGAACTTAACCTGGCTCTAGGTGTGTGCATATTCGAAGTGTACAAGATCCGGGCCAAGTGGAACTTAACCCAGCTCTAGGTGTGTGTATATTCGAAGTGTACAAGATCCGGGCCAAGTGGAACTTAACCCGACTCTAGGTGTGTGCATATTCGAAGTGTACAAAATCCGGGCCAAGTGGAACTTAACTCGGCTCTAGGTGTGTGCATATTTGAAGTTTACAAAATCCGGGCCAAGTGGAACTTAACCCGGCTTTATGTGTTTGCATATTCAAAGCTACTAAGGAATTACGCTAGTTCTCTAAGGAGCATCCGGCCGAGTAACAAGTTACTCCCCCGAAGGCTTGGGGACTAATGGATATATCTCTAAGCACTTGTGCATGTTAAAGAAAGGACAAAGTAGCATACCTCCATCATCCGGCCAGCGAGGTTGATAGCCTTGTCCACGGTGTTCATTTGTGCACTGAATTCGGCAGGCCCAAACTTCTTCGGGAGATCGTCGTTGGGATTGACGAACTCCGCTCTGTTCCAATTATCTACATATTCGATTAGAGCCGGAGGATAACTCTCTCCACTGAGCATGTGCGGCGTAACCAAGCCCTTGGCGTGGGCCTCCTTCCTCGCAAGTTGGGCGGTAGCAGGGCTGGTGTGCAATGCAAGTTGCTTGCCGCTAGCAAACCCGGAGGGGGCAGCTTTCTTTGATAGCATGGACGCGAGCGTGCGCTGTCCAGCCTCAATGGATGCTGCCCTGGTGGCGTCAGAACTTTTGTTGGCCTTGGGCTGCTGCTGAGAGGCTGAGGTTTGAACTGCAGATTTGGACTTGGGTGCAGCCTTGGTGCTAGCTGGGCCCTCTCGCTGAGTCTTGGAAGACTCGGATGAGGCAGAAGGAGTTGGTGCTGGTGCTTGTGTTGCTGTTGCTGTTGGTGCTACTGTTGGTGCTGGCACGGGTGCTTGTGCTGATGCTGGTGTTGGTGGTGGTGGTGGTGGTGCTGCTGGTACCTCGGAGGTGGTGGGTTGCGGCTGAGCTGATGAGGAGCTGGGAGCATCCGCTACCTCGGCCATGCCACTTCCCCTGCTCCGAGGTTGCCCTCCTCTAGACAAGGTTGGCTAGAACCCGGAGCAGGCACATAACCCTCACGAATTGGGATCAGTGGGGTGTGTTGTCACCACGAGGGGGATATGGGGTACGCCAGAGGGGTGAAGCAATGCTGGAGCCGCTCTGGGGAACCTCCACCGCAGCCTTGTCGAATCAAACGATGAATAACAAGTTATAACAAAAGAAAGGCATATAGGTAGAAAAGCATGAAGCAGAGAATTGGACAAAGAGAAAGGTGACTTACTCGTCAGAAGTCAAAGGCTCCTTGGGCTTTCGAGCTCTCTGGACTATGGCCTTAGTCGGAGGCTTGGTGGCGGTCTTATCAGCGGACTTCTTCCGCCTCTTGGTTGTTTTGGGAGGTTCGGAAGAAGCAATGGAAGTGGCAGCCCGTTTCTTGGACACGGCTGGGACCGACTCACCCGTAGCAAGGGGGATCTTCATGGATCTGCCCAGCCGGGTTAGCTGAAGCTGGAAATGCGTAAGAAATGGGTACAACGTCAAATGCCTCCATCACCTCAACGTCGGAATCATCTTCATCGTCAGGCCAATTCCTTAAGGAAGAGAAGTTACCAGAGGGTCGCATGGTTGCGTCCGGGGTCGGCAGGAACATTTCCTGATCCGGCTCCTCCTCGTCCGAGACAAGTCGATCCTTACCCCATTTGAGGGAAGGCTCGATGCCATCTTCGAGGGTCTGCTGAAGAAACAGCTAAAAGGAAAAGGCAAAGGGATAAAATAAACAACGTGCTCCGACATACAATATAACTCGGAGAAGGATGGGGTAATGAGATTTACCGCAGGAGGAGGCTTATCCCGGCAGTAGTGCTCCAATCCCCACTCCCAATCAGAGGAGAAGTCCTTGTCAGTCATGAAGAGGGCCTTGACCCAACGGAATATCTCGGTATTGTTTAGTTCGAAGGAAGAGGTCCGGTTGGGGTCAAGTCGCCAGCTCATGTGGCAAAGTTTGTGCGTGCGCTTCTATAGGGGGGAGATTCGGCTGCGGACGAATGTGATCATCACATCCTTGTTGCGCAGCCCCAAATCCTTCAGCTCCTGGAATCGCTTGTTAACTTGATTCGCTAGGGCAGTTGGTTTCTTTGGAATCCGGTCCCACAGAGCCGGATTAGGAGGACCCAGCGCAAAGGGGCGCAGCCGGATCAGATCCTCCTTCGTACTATTCCTCACATAGAAGAAGGTCCGGGCCCAGCCCTTCCAGGAATCAAGCCCCATAACCCGGGGAAGACATATTGTTTCTGGGGTGAGATGGATGCCGCACCAAATTGGGTCAGGTGTTTTTCCTTCGGGGCAAGCAGCTTATCCAGAACAACGTTCGTCCACAGACCAAAGAACCGGATCCAGAGCTCTTTGGAAGGCCACATGCCGAAGTACCACTCTATGGCAGATGCGAAGGAAGAGAGGGATGTCATGGCGTTCGTCGGAAGATGGTGGGGTTGGAGTTCATAGATGTTGAGGAAATCATGGAAGAAATCACTCACTGGCAGGCCGAAGCCGCGCTAGAAGTGAGAGAGGAACACGACGAACTCACCCGGATTGGGTGAGGGAGCAAGCTCTTCGCAGGGAAAGCGCGAAATCACGCCCTCCGGGATGCGGCGGGTGCGGTAGAGCCAATCCAGGTCGTCTTGGCATACCCAAGAACCGGCCCAGGCACCACGCTCCATGGTTTCCCCTCCTTCCTCCATCTCTTCTTCAACGACGGTGAGCTCCTCCTCGATCATTTTCAGGTTGCTGTCCTCGCCGGCCCGTTCAGATGAGGGAGGCAGAGGCTTGGAGTGGCGCGGACCCGTGACGGTGAAGCAGCGCGGGAGCGGCAACGAGGCTAGTGCGAAGATGGGCGGTGCGGCGGCGACACTGCAGAGCGGATGCGGCGGCGGCGGCGCTGTTGTAAGGAAGAAGAAGAGGCAGCAAGGCTAAGGGGCGCAAGAAGTGGGAAAACCACCAAGGGACGCGCCCCCTCTCCTATTTAACCATTCCCTAGCAGTGGGTAGTAGGATCGTGATGTGCCCTGAGGCCACATGGTGTGGCCGTGTATTTACCAGGTCAGCCAATCAGAGGCAAGCCACAGGAGGAGCCATAGGAAACAGGCGATCCCACGACACGACGTGGTGATACAGTTAACGAGGAGGCAGCTGCGACGCGACGTGTACAACAGTAACCCCTGACAATAAGTACAGTAACGGGCGCATTCCCTTAAAATGAAGCAAGGAAATGATTACCCTCCACGTAGGACGTGGGGAAGCGTATGAGAGAAGGAAGGATAACCTAGAAAACCGAAGGGTAGCCCGACCATTGAGTGAAAACTCGGAATGTGCCAAGGGAATACTACGCCACGGTATCCGAGCTACAGAGTAACTCGGAAAAGGGAGCAAAAAGATTGAACCTGCTGTGGCCTTAGCAGCTGAAGTTGCTAAGACCGGACCAGCTTCGGGGACTAATGTTGGGGGGATACCCCCGGGTAGGGTCACGCCGAGGTATAAAGGCCGAGTTAGACGAGGTATGGCAAGGTCAAAGCGAGAGCTGGCCAGGTCACCTCAAGGCAGGCCGACTTACGGAGTAACCCGGACGGGAGGATGTCCACTTGACTATGTCCCGGCTGACGTATGTCGTATGCCGACAGGATATTTGTAACTTGTGTGCAGGTACCTATGGAGCCGGGTTAACCAGGCCTAATCCGGGTTATACCAGGCTTGCAAGAGAAGGAAGGTATCTCGCTGGTCAAAAGGTGACCTCTGTGCACAGGAGCATGAGGGAAGCGAACAGAGGGAGGGACCAGCGGGGCGTGGCCTACAAAGGTGCCATTGCCTATGTCGGCTGACGCTAGCGCCACAGAGGGTTAAGTACCCTCTGCATGGCTTACGATGGGAAAAGGAGACCCGGTTGGTTTGCTATTTTGGGAAAGGCATATTCCAAGGAATATGCCTCCACGTATTCCCTAGTTGGTAACCTAGCCTCCCCTTTATAAGGAGCACTAGGGCCTCTGTAGAAGAGGTGGGCGATTGAGTAGTTGGTTCACTGGGAAAATGGTAGTGGTGAGAGTAAGAGAGCTTCTTCTTCCTCCTCTCCCAAATACAGCTCAAGGAGCATCTGTAAACCTTGTGAACTTGGAGAATACAAATCATCTGTGTGTGGAATCACCACACTATCCCTCCCTGGATTCCTCTAGTGCATATTGGCCCCACCTTTAGCCTATCCATGACATCTTCCGTGACACCACCACGACAAGAGCACATCTCGTGATGGCCCCTTAGAGGACTTGCTTCTGTTCTGCTTGACTAACATAGGCAAGTCTCCGGCAACAAGGACACTGTGCGAGCCTCAGAAGGGACCTCTCATGAGGTCCCTAAATACCTCGTTGAGGAGTAGGGTCACTCTCGTGTCCTGATATGCCGCATTACGTGCCAGCATGTTGCGTGCAAGGCATTAGTATACGTTGTTGTGGTTCCCGTATGCGTGTTACACGAGGACCTTAAGCGCCAAGGACTTTGGCGAGGTGACGCATGAGGGGTGATTAGTCCCGCGAGTCAGATCTCGAGTCAAGACTTTGGCTCTAGTGGTGAGGCGAGCATGAGCATGTGCACCGTGCCCAACCCCCACTCATGTGATTCGCAATAGAGATACCATGAACGCATACAACACAGAGAACTACTTACCGTACTAAGAGAACTTTATTTGCACATACAAAGATGTTCAGTACAAATGCACCATGGGATGGGTACAACCTTTCCAGTGTTATACATGACCTTCCCTGTGGGGGTAGAGTGACATGATGACCCTGGAGAGATTTTTCCTTAGTGGCGTGGAGGCATTGAGAACCCCCGAGCCATGTGTCACACAGTTGTTTGCCTTGAGGATATTATATCCCACTCTTGATGGTGCACTTGGTTGTGTCACGGGGTGTCACTAGTGGTGGACAGTGAGCGACTTTGAGCAGTGCCTTTTTCTTCCTTGAATGCGTGATGGTGTACTCTTTGCAAGGTGTTGGTGCCTGCGTTTTGTGTAGTAGCTCTTGACGTGGCGTGCGTTGCGATCGAGGTTTGGGGTTAGTGATGAGTTTTGGGGCTTCCAGTGCGGCTTATTGGTTTCCTTCTTTGACGCACCTCTTCCTTCATGGGACGCTCAGCTTGGGGCACCACTTGTTTGTGCTCAACAACCTTTCCGGGTGCGACCAACAATATCCTTGTGGGTATGCCAATAGTTACCCTGGGAAAGGCAACGATTGTGCTGATGGCAATAAATGTGGCCACTTTTAGTTGGGACTCCAAGTGTAGAGTGTTGTAGAAATCTTCTTTTCCCCACAAGGGTGACTCGAGGGTTTATATCGAACTCTCGGGGAATTAGTTATGGAAGGATGTTTGTTTTCTCCTCTTCAAGCAACCTGTAAAGTAAAATAATTTGTCTTGTGTCCCCAACTCCACCAAGTGGTTATCAAGCACAAGCTTTCTTATTAGTAATATGAAGTAAAATATAAACAAATTAAAGTAAAGTAATGCAAACTAGATGAGATATGTGAAGATAAAGTTGTTTTTAGGTTTTTATGAGTGATTGCAAGTAAGGAAAGTATTTTTGTATTTTCGAAATATTAAATTACAGAAAATTTAAAGGATAGTAGATGCAATGGAAAGGTGTTTCATATGATAAAAATCGGACCGGGGGTTCATGGGTTCACTTGTCTACTCTCTTTTTAAGTTGTAGTGATCACAAAACAATTCATCAATGATAAAGATTCATGGAAATTCTATATGTGCTTGATAAAAGGAATTAATATGGTCATCACATTCTAATATTGAGATGGAATACATCTCTCTCTTATACTCATCAAGAAAGGGAAATCTCCATGCAATCTTGATTTAAGAACAAATCATAGTATAGATTTAAGCAAAATTATATGATGTTTGAAATACAAAATATGCTACCTTGATCTAACAAGGTCATCACACTATCACGTGATAACTATAGCACATGCTTTCACTTTATCCCTTGTGAGGCAGCAAAAGAAAGGTAAAAACCAAAGTAGATCTTGAATATTATGTTACACAATTCAATCTCTACCACCATGCTACTCCATCTAACACACACTTCTCCCCATACAAGCTCTTGCATACAAGTTGGATCAAAACAAGCAATGAAGAACAGGGTGCATGATATGCATCTATTCAAACATCTTACACAAAATAGATTCCAATCTCAAATAGGAATTACAAATATGACCATAATCATGTTGGGAAGCTCATATGGTACTAGATCTATGAAGAACAAGAGAGAAATAGATCAAGCTACTACCACAAGCCCATATCCCTGAGGTGTACCACTCCCTCTTCATTATGGTGATAATGCTGGAGATGTTGGAGAGGGTGGAGATCTCCCTAGAGGTGGCTCCGGCAGAGTTCCCCCCTCCAATCTTTGCTGGATCTAACTCTGTTTGGTGGTGTTTTCGTCTCTGCTGGCTTCTTTTTCGAGGACGCCCTGGGGGGGGGGGGTCCTTATATAGAGATTTTTAGGTCAAGGGAACTCCGTGGGCGAAAGAATCGAGGCGGTCGGATGGCCGAGGAGGAAACGAGCATGGGTGGCGCGCCCACTTGGGCTAGGCGTGCCACCTAGGCTTGTTTGGCCCTCCTGGCCCTCCCGATGTGATTCTTGTGCTCTAGATGCTTCTCGTAGATAAATATTGGCATTCCCAAAAGTGTAGGTCCATTTGACTTCGTATAGGTCCTGAAACATCAAAAACATTGAACACAAGGTTTTTCTGCCCTGCCGGGTTATAGCCAAAATAAAGGGGATCATTGGTAAATCCCCAAAAATCAATATAAAACAGAGATATAACATATGTATGATGTAAATATGTGGAAAAACATGTTAACAAACTACAAAGTTCATGTATGCATTTTACATGCATCAACATCCCCAAGCTTAACCAATGCTCGTCCTCGAGCATGAAGGTGATAAAACTAAACATGTACTCCCTCCGTTTAGAAATATAAGACATTTTAGCTTTGTGAAATGGATGTATCTAGACATCTTTTAGTGTATAGGTTCATTCTGAACCACTCCGAACCTATACACTAAAAAATGTCTAGATACATTTGATTCACAAAGCTAAAACGTCATATATTTCTGAACGGAGGGAGTACTTTGGAGTATGTTACCTTTGCTTACTTCATTATCATGTAGAGTTCATAGGCTCAATTCCTTTCAATGAAACATAATATGCAAGTGTACTATCAAGTTGTATCTTTTACACATCTATAAATATGCTAAACCATAACAAAATAAACCTTCAAGCACACTTTGATGAACCTATAGAATAAGAGACTCTTTTCATGATTGACATTGGGATTTTCATGCCTTTATTTTTGGGCTACTTCTTAGTTTCATGCCCTTGACTGGAAGACTCACTTCTTAGTTTTATGTCTTCCCTTGAGATGTTTTGCATCCCGTACTGAAAGTAAGCATTGAATACATATGTTAATCCCGCATAAAGAATAAAAAATAGAATTTTGAGCTATGTAATTCATGTCAACAATACTAATAAAGATGGGGTTCCAAGTATCTTTTTATTTCACCTTTATTTTAAAGCTTCATATGGTTTATGTGCTAAAGATCTTACAAGTTGATTGTTTCATGCACCTAACCTATGAGCTTGCACTCCTCATGCTACTCAACTTAGGCATGACATTGTATGCTCATGTTGGTCTCTGAAACCACATCACCGAAGTACCTCTTGCCCTATGTAGCTATATGCCCCCTTTTTGGCATTTATTTATTTTCTTATTTATTAATTTATTCATTTAGCATAAGAGATAATATAATTCCTTGGTTATGTTCAAGGTGGGAGGGGCAGTATCTCTACTCTAGAAGAACAAGAAAAACAGACATATGAATCATATAACCAAGGATCATGATGTTGTAAGTTTCCACCATGTCATGCATGGATTTGGCTAGCGGTTCAGGAGCGTTTTCTCTCAACATGCCTACTCCAGTGTGCACACTTTATTTCACATTGATGCAATCCATAGGCAGAACTTAAACATGATTAATTATCAACATTAAACATTAAAAGCTTGTGTCATGCCAGCATGGTTTAGCCAACAACAACTAATAAGATGTAAAGCACAACAATTTCCATAGTGGTATCACCCAAAACCTTACTTTCTTATGAGCTTTAAAATACATGAAAAAGGGTGTTTTTAAGAATGTTTGGAGGATTAACATACATACTATAGTTGAAATTAGCTTTTGCCACAAATAAGTAGATATGCCTAATCTAGTTTTAAGGGGCTTGGAACAAGTCTTAGCTTGTGTAAAAAAGGGCTTAGCAAAAAGAGATCTAGAGATTGTGCCATCTACTTTATAATGTCAACATTTATTTTATCACCTTGCTTCTTAATGTTGAACATAAATATGCACAAGTAGAGGATACAAATTAATAGGCATAAAACAGATCATGCTCCGTATAAAACACTTGAGCTTAAGAACTAGACACAACATGGACTTCAACTTTCCTGCTTATCTCCCCTTTTCTTTTAATCCATGGCATTCTTATTCATTTTTAACTTCATTAAGGTAGAGTTTATTTTCAGTAGATTATCATAAACATTTATAGTAATGGTGGTTGTGGTCTTTTTAATGGAACAAAAAAAGTAAAATGACAAAACAGATCCTCCAAGTTTCTATGATAGTTCTATGTTGCTCGAAAAACAAGGTTTAGGGTTTTGCAAACCGAGAGTTGAGTAAGTCCAGTGGGGTGCCTTGGGCATCCCCAACCTTATGGTTTTCACTGTCCTTGGATTGCTCTTGGTGTGATGTTCGTCTATTCCCTGTCAAAAAACTTCAACAGAAAACTTTTTCTCCCATTTTTTTCTAAGTGGTGACATTAGTGGCATAAGAGTATAATAGTTTCTGCATATATATCAAATACAAAATTCTTTCTAAATGCTACAACAAGCATATAATGTCCCTACATATCCCTAGCATATAATATGACTCATACAAATCATTTTAAGACACTTGGGAATGGTTAAAACAAAATATGGCAGAATCTGTCCAGATTTTTAGCAATAGAAAAATGATTTTTTCGACCACTTAGACATGTCGGGAATTTTAGCCAAATTTTTTTCATACATAGGATGAAAAGTTGTAAAGTCTTTATGAATGTGAGAGCTATTGAAGTTACATAAAAAATCAGAAAATTCACACACTAAAAACTGTTCTGCAGAAATTTGCTACTCCATACGTTTAGCAACTTTTAAACATCTAAAATGAGTTCCACTTGGTACTTTATTAATATCTACAGAAATAAAAACAAAACAAAACTCTCTTGCTACAGAAAGAGTGCAAAAAAACCGGGTTTCCTCCCGCAAAGAGCTTTCTTTATAGCCTATAGTTAGGCTATACTTACTTGATTTAGGTGATGCGTAAAATTGAGACTTAGTTACCCTTTAACCATTGGTTAGGTTAATCTAATGTAAAAATGAGCCCAATGGGTCAAGTGGTTAACCCGGAAACAGTCTTAGGTCCAAACGGTTCGACCCTTTTCTACCAAGGGTTATCCCCGGACACCTCCTTCCGCCGCCACCACCTCTCCTTTGTCTCTGTCGGTACACTAGAAAAATTATTAACCAGCTCACCGGAGGTTGCTGTCGGCGGGAGACAACCCGGTTGCGTGGTGCCATCTTGATCACTCTCCCAGACCAGCGCGACACCGACAGGAAGTCGTCCAGGGGAAGACAAATCACGGTGGTGATGGAGGCTGTTTCCTCAAGCCCTATTTTTCTTCAATTCCTCTCGCACACCGCCACATGGCTCGCTGGAGAACCGCCGCCTCGCAAGAAATTGAAATTCGCTACCTCAATTACTAGAATGCAACTCCCGTTAGCTAAATCGATTTCTTTTGGCTAATTGAGGCCGTTCCGGCAGAATTGAGGATGGCAGGGAGATGCATGCGGCCACCTCACCTACGCGCTCCCGCCGTACCATCCAAAGCAGAGACAACCCGCAACTTCAGCGGTACCCGTCCACGGGCTAGGCGGATCCCAGCGCAGTGGTTTCCATCCGCAAGCTCGATGGGGCCAGGGCGGAAGCTAGCGTCCGCGAGCTAGCGTCCAGCGATAGGGAAGTGTCTCCAGTAGACATCGAGGCTGGTGTTTACAGTAGGGGATAGTGGGGAGGCACTGCAGAGGAAGGCGTGATAGGCAATTGGGATGGCTAGCGTCAAGGTAGCTAGGTTGCAACGAAGGGAGGAAGACGACCAGATTTGGAAGGAAAAAAGACAAGTGACAACCTATGATAAGCTAGTCCTGCACGGTGGTTTCTTTACGGGAACTGATCTTTGCAGGTAGTCTAATTGGAGTATGTAAAACTGTGCAAATGAATTTAGAGACCAATTCGCTCATGGAGCTGACTTGGCGAGGCATCGCGAGGATTTATCATCTTTTCCCAAATTAGTTGACTTAAATTTGCCTAGATTATATTGTATATAGACATGATTTAGTATTAGATACATCCGTATGTTGAAAAATTTGAGCCAACTAATTCAGGTCGAAGGAAGCAGAAAAAAGGTTCGAACCTTAATACCGTCGGTTAACCATTTGTAACCATAATAACCTAATGGTAAATCTATTTTACCATTCACATAAAATGGTTCAATAGGTTTGAGTCTGAAACATAAACGGTTAACCAAATCCCATCCTTAGTGATGTGGAACTCATAGGATAGCTTGTGCTTTTTAGCTACCTTCTTCTTCCTTGGAAAGTGTTCCATACATTATACCAGGGTCCCATGGTGTTCTCATGCCAATCAAAGAAATAATAAAATAGGAACATGGTATAGAGCAACACAAAACATAAAAGTGATAATAACAAAGTCTAACTTTCTTGCTATGCATAGGGATTTTATATTTGAATAAGGAAAGCAAACAAGAGTATACCTATGAATATTATCAGTAGGTGAATGAGTTTTATAATTAATATCAACACAAGGAGGGAATTGGCAACCTCCTCTTTCATAATAGTTGCAAGCACTAGAAGTAAATTTAGCAATATGACCATTGGAAGCATGCAAGTTTGTAAAGTTTGTTATATGATGAGCATCATAATAATTATAATGGTATTCATTAGCATGATTTCCCCTTCCAAATTAGTTGCTAGTAATATTTTCATTATTAAGATTATGTTTGCAATGATGATTTTCAACATAAGGTAATTGCAAACCATATATATAGTTTCTAGCAAGTGCAAATTTCTCTTGTATGGTTAACATAGGAGAGTTCAAGAATGACATAGGACTCTTAGCCATAAGGGTATCATTATAGGCAGCAAGTTTATCATTTATATCTTCATTTGTTATACATGGATGGTTATCAAGAAGCATAGGACCATTATCTAAAGCATTTTCATATAGCATATCTAAACAAAATTCCTCATTATTATGAATAATTTTAGTAGTAGCGTTATTAGTAGTCAAAGGTGCATCATTAGTTTCATCATAATTGGAAGGGTTCTCATAAATAACCATTTTACTTTCAATTTCCTCACAAGAAATGAATGGATTTTTAGTTCGGCAATTATCATAGCATGGGTTATCATAGATGACAAATGAGTTTTGAGTTTGAGTGTTACTATCATTTGTGGATTGTGAAGGTGGAAGATACCACTCTTCCCCAAGCTTAGGTTAGATTATCTCTACTTCATTTTCTTCTTCATGATGTCTATGCACTTCTATTCTTGTAGACAGTTGTTGGGCCTCCAAGTGCAGAGGTTTGTAGAATAGCAGCAAGTTTTCCCTTAAGTGGATCACCCAAGGTTTATCGAACTCAGGGAGGAAGTGGTCAAAGGTATCCCCTCTCAAGCAACCCTGCAATCAAGATACAAGAAGTCTCTTGTGTCCCCAACACACCCAATACACTTGTCAGGTGTACAGGTGCACTAGTTCGGCGAAGAGATAGTGAAATACAAGTGGTATAGATAATTATAAGTGGTAACGGTGATAGAAGATAGCTTAATGGCATGGAAAAGACTAAAGTAAAAATGAAATAAAGATGGAAGCAAGCAAACATGTAACATATCTAATTGCAAATGGTGTATCAATGCTTAGAAACAAGGCCTAGGGATCATACTTTCGCTAGTGAACACTCTCATATAAATATCTACTACTCTTAACTACTCTCTGGTTGGACACTCTAATCGTTGGTAGGGCTATAACATCACACCTCAAAGTAAGCCTTTCCCATCTGGAAAACCCCACACTGTCACCTTGAGCACTAGATGGTTCCAACAAACACCACAATTTCATAAAGACATCCAACTCCAAATATAACTCATAACAAGTATTTGTAATCTCTAGCCTTCCACCATGGTGTGCACACTGCCACTTTCACACACATGGGGAGAGCAGAGATATATTAAAGCACTTGAGTAGCAAGGTAGATCTATAGATTACAAGCTCATGATCACAATATGATCATACATAGAGAGAGAGATGAACACATAGCTACCGGTATAACCCTTAGCCTCGAGAGAGAACTACTCCCTCCTCATCATGGGAATCAGCAATGGCGATGGAGATGACGATGGAGATGGCTCCGGGGGCACTTCCCCATCCCGGCAGGGTGCTGGAACAGAGACTTTATGTCCCCCGAATCTCTCCTGCAGTGGCGGAGGCGCTGTGGAACTTTTCGTGGCTGGAGGCTTGATTATTTAGGGTTTCTGCATCGAGAGACTCTTATAGGCGAGAGGGGAGACCGAGGGGGTGCCGGAGGGGCCCACACCACCCCCTAGTGCGGCCTGGCCTAGCCCGCGCCACCAGGTGGTGTGGCCACCCTCTGTCCCTTCTCCGTCTCGTATTCTGGCTACAAGTGTCCCCCGGTAAAATAATAACTTTGGCTTTTGTCCCGTCCAATTCTGAGAATATTCATTTTCTGACTTCCTGGAACCAAAAATAGCAGAAAACGGGCAGCTGGCACTGTGGCTCTTGTTAATAGGTTAGTCCAAGAAATCATATGAAAAGTACTCCAAAGTGTGGACAAAACATAAGAAAGTAGATGAAACCAAGCATGTAACATCAAAAATTATAGATACATTTGCAATGTATCAACATCCCCAAGCTTAACTCCTGCTCGTCCTCGAGTAGGTAAGTGATAAAAAGAAAGAATAATTTTTGAGGTGACATGCACCATCATAAACTTGATCAAAGTATTTGTAAAACATTCAAAGCTAGGATCATAGTACTTCAATTATAACATGAAAGACAAAGTTCTAGCAATAAGACAAAGAAACTATGATGCAACATGAAAAGGCACAAACAAAAGATTCATGAATAACAATGCTTTGCAAGACGTTTGTTTGTTTCACATAAAGAAAACATAGCATAATACTATTTAGCTTGTCCCTCATAGAGTAGCAAATCTAAATGCATAGGACACCTTCAAAGTTCATAAGAGTGACTAGATACAAATAGTTTAAAACAAGCAATATCAAGTTATACATCAATCAACTAGTCTTGGGACAATGCACATAAAACTAAGAATGTCCACTATGCTCTCAAAGTAAGTGCATAAAGGTAGAAGGTGGAGACTCAATATATAATGGTGGAAGAAAGGCCTTCATAGAAGGAAGCAGAGATTCAAGTTTCATAAAGAGCTTCCAAAAATTATGGTACTTATTAGCTTTCAGCTCTCATTGCCACTATCATAAGCATCTTTAGGTGATTAAGGTTAAAGTGACACAACTAAGAGGATATGCTTGACAATTTATAAGCCGAAACCTCACGCCCCTTACTTACAAAGACCGAACCTCATGCTACTCAATTTTAGTCACGAGTAAGCTCTTATCATTGTAAGTACATATGTATCATAAAGAACCGCCAACGGGGTACCCCTTGCACATACAGGAGCTATCCCATAATCAAAATGACAAGGCAAGCAGACAATGAGCATCTCAACAATCTTTTTATTTGCTATTTGCATAGGTTTTTATTGAGGATGCTTCATAGAGTGCTCATTATGGTGATGATGCAAGTTTCCACCAAGATTAAGAATGGCGTAGGCTAGCGACCCAGACGTTTCTCTAACACACATACAAACTCCATGATCTTACAAGTTCCACTTTTATTTCACACCACCGGGATCCATAAGCAAAAGAACATGATATCAACGGGGTACAAAGTACAGGTGCAATGTTGAAAGAGTTCCCCATGATACATGGTTATGCTAATTTCAACTTATAAAGCGCAAGCATATACACAACAAAGAAGGACCCAGTGGTTCAAGTTTATTAAATGCAGAAAAGTAAAGTGTGCCATCAAGTTCGTGAGAGCTTTAACCACTAGTTTTCTCATAAAAAGTTTAATTTGGAAGGTAAACAAAAACATGAATATACTTGGAATATCATATGCTAGTAGGTAGGTATGATGGACTCTTTGGAATAACTTGGTTTAAGGAGTTGGATGCATGAGTGGAACTCATACTTGATTACGGAAGCTAGCAAAAGACTAGGATCGACCAACTAAGAGAGCAATAATGGCCATAATCATGCAGAGCGACAAAACATCATTGATCAAAGCATAAAGTTATACTACAAGTTGAAAAGTAAAGGATCATAAAAGCTATGGTGACTTGGGATAGTCATAACATGGTGTGAGCATGCGCCAACTCAACCCAAATAAAGCATCAAAGGAGAATACCACAATACTATGCTTTAATATGCTAAAACACCGCACGATTCTTTCAAGGCACATTAAGCAATCTCAATTGTTTATAACAAGTCATGCTATATCAAAGATCACTAAGCATAAAGCCAAAACAATATCAAGCATGGCATGACAAAGCATAGGCCATAGTCAAAAGCAATCTCCTTTTACCACTTAAGCATGAACTTTCCTACTCTTTTCCAATCCAAACCAAACTATTTGAAAACCAATGTATGAAAGAGGGGGTCCAACCAATTTATTGAGAAAACTAAGAAAACCAAGCAAACGAGAACCAAAACGAAAACAAAAAAGAAGACGCTGCAAGAACAACACAACTATGCATGAAACAATAAAAATGAAGTGTTTGGAAGAACCTGAGATTTTTTATTGATGAAGAAGGGGATGCCTTGGACATCCCCAAGCTTTGACGCTTGTACTTCTTGGATATTTCTTGGGGTGACACGCGTGGCATCCCCAAGCTTGAGCTTTAGTCCATTCGTCATCTCATCACTCATTCCTTCCATACACCTGAAATTTTTCCTTCATACAAAACTTCACACGATCTTTATTAGCAACATTAGTGTACTCAAGATAATAAGTCTTTGGGTTCAGTTTCAACACCAATAAAACTTCCAATAAAACACAAGCTACTGTAGCACTTCCCTCAAAAAGCTCAAATCCCCAAAAGAACTCAAAAAGGAATCAACAAGAAGCAAATGCAAATAATGGCAGAAATCTGTCAAAACAGACCAACAGGTAAAGATGATTTTTGTCGAAGACCTTGTGTTGCTCAAATCAAAAAGTGTTGAAATTTAGAAAACAACCTGGGACAGGTGCACAAAAAGTCACGCGTCAAAAGGACGTACATATATTTTACAAGAATTTTTACGGTGAAGCACAGAAATCTGTTTCAGGACAACAACTTTCCCAATCATTACTTCTCTCTCATTAGAGCTTACTCTTGGCACAAAAAGCAAATAAAAAGGATAGGGAGCGGTTATTACTGAAGTAATAACTTCCAAGACTCATCTAAATCTTTTGGGTTATCTCCCAATAAGTACTTTTCTTTAACGCCTTTAAGTTAGGCATGATAGTTTGGGAGGATGCTCACATAAGAAATATGATTTGAAGTAAAAGAGAGAATCAAGGAGCAAATTCAAAACACATTTAAGTCTAACCCACTTCCTATGCATAGGAATCTTGTAAAGAAACAAGTCATGAAAGCACAAAGCAACAAGCATAGGAAAGCAAAACAAGTGCAACTTCAAGACTTTCAACATAAAGAGGGGAAACTTAATATTATTGAGATGCATAAAACCATGTTTCCCTCTCTCATAATAACTTTCAGTAGCATCATGAATAAAAGTAAAAATATAACTATCACAAGAAACATTCTTATCATGAGCCACATGCATAAAAGAATTAATACTCCCCACATAAGCATAGTCATTCTTATTGATTGTAGTGGAAGCAAATTCAATGAAATAGCTATCATTATTAATTTCATCACCATAATCATCAAATATAGGAGGAATATTGTAATCTTAATTAATTTCCTCCTCAATAGTAGGTGGACTGAAAATATCATATTCATCATTGTAATCATCATATATTGGAGGTTTGGTATCATCATAAGGAATATAATAGCTATCTTCCAAAGCTGGGGAACTAAAAAGATCATTTTCATAAAAACTAGCTTCCCCAAGCTTAGACTTTTCCATAGCATTAGCAATAATGGTGTCCAAAGAATTCATACTAACAACATTGTTGTTGGCATGCAAATAAAGTTCCATAGGTTTTTTAATTTTCTCTTCAAACACTTCATGTCCTAACTCAAGATAAATACTATAAAGCTCTCTAATTTTGTTGTTGTTTTCCATTAAGCCTAACTAGTGAAAACAAGAAACAAAAAGACAAAATTGCAGAATCAAAGGAAATAATTTCGAGCACTCACACCGGAGGATGTGAGTACCTTTTACCTTACCTCCCCGGCAACGGCGCCAGAAAATAGGCGTTTACCATGGGAGGTTCTTCTTCTTTAATCCTCCGGTGTGAATACCTTTTACCTTACCTCCCTGGCAATGGCGCCAGAAAAATAGCTTGATGTCTACGCACTTCTATTCTTGTATACAGTTGTTGGGCCTCCAAGTGTAGAGGTTTGTAGAACAGCAACAAGTTTTCCCTTAAGTGGATCACCCAAGGTCTATCGAACTCAGGGAGGAAGTGGTCAAAGGTATCCCCTCTCAAGCAACCCTGCAATCAAGATACAAGAAGTCTCTTGTGTCCCCAACACACCCAATACACTTGTCAGGTGTACAGGTGCACTAGTTTAGCGAAGAGATAGTGAAATACAAGTGGTATGGATAATTATAAGTGGTAACGGTGATAGAAGATAACTTAATGGCATGGAAAAGACTAAAGTACAACTGAAATAAAGATGGAAGCAAGCAAACATGTAACAAATCTAACTGCAAACGGTGTATCAATGCTTAGAAACAAGGCCTAGGGATCATACTTTCTCTAGTGAACACTCTCATATAAATATCTTCTCTTTATGATACTACTCTTAACTACTCTCCGGTTGGACACTCTAATCGTTGGTAGGGCTATAACAACACACCTCAAAGTAAGCCTTTCCCATCTAAAAAACCCCACACTGTCACCTTGAGCACTAGATGGTTCCAATAAACACCACAATTTCATTAAGACATCCAACTCCAAATATAACTCATAACAAAGTATTTGTAATCTCTAGCCTAAGTGAGACCATGGTGTGCACGCTGTCACTTTCACACACATGGGGAGATCAGAGATCTATTAAAGCACTTGAGTAGCAAGGTAGATCTATAGATTACAAGCTCATGATCACAATATGATCATGTATAGAGAGATGAACACATAGCTACCGGTAGAACCCTTAGCCTCGAGAGAGAACTACTCCCTCCTCATCATGGGAATCAGCAATGGCGATGGAGATGACGATGGAGATCGATGGAGATGGCTCCGGGGGCACTTCCCCGTCCTGGCAGGGTGCCGGAACGGAGACTTTCTGTCCCCCGAATGTCCCCTTCGGTGGCGGTGGCGCTGTGGAACTTTTCGTGGCTGGAGGCTTGATTATTTAGGGTTTCTGCATCGGGGGACTCTTATAGGCGAGAGGGGAGACCGAGGGGGTGACGGAGGGGCCCACACCACCCCTGGCGCCGCATGTCCTAGCCCGCACTACCAGGTGGTGTGGCCAGCCTCTGGCCCTTCTCCGTCTCGTATTCTGGCTCCAAGTGTCCCCCGGTAAAATAATAACTTTGGCTTTTGTCCCGTCCAATTCCGAGAATATTCATTTTCTGACTTCCTAGAACCAAAAATAGCAGAAAACAGGCAGCTGGGACTGTGTCTCTTGTTAATAGGTTAGTCCAAGAAATCATATGAAAAGTACTCCAAAGTGTGGACAAAACATAAGAAAGTAGATAAAACCAAGCATGGAACATGAAAAATTATAGATACATTTGCAATGTATCACTTCACACACTTGTTCTTCCAAGCTTATGTTTTCATCATATTTTTCTTGCCATATATTTGTACTTTCAATGGCACCAAGAGTTCTTTCTTTATGTTTAATAACATAAGAATTATCACTAAATTCTTCGTTGCAAATTTGAAGGATAATATCTATGTGTCCTTTCATTACACGATCATCATGACTACTTTAAAAAAAAATTATTTATAAGAGAGTCTAGCTCATGGGCTCCAACATAGGCAATATATTTCTCAACTTGTTCTATATCATGGCATAAAAATTTACACTCTTGGTAAGAATCAATAATAGGATCACTATTATGCTTACATTGATAGTGAGAGTGTTTATAGTCTTTTTTAGTGCAACAAGTTATATCATGTGATTCACAAAAGTTAATAGAAAATTGATCGAGATCTGTAAGCAATTCATCCATTGTATTTCCTTCTTCGGTTGATCTATATTCATAGTAGGCTTCCAACATTTTAAAATGACCTATAGGTATGTGGATTCCAAGTTTCTCCATATTTTAGCATACATATTTAGAGGTTATACTAATTTTTATGCGATTCTATGTTTTAAAGAAAACTTAAAAAGACTAAAATCAAGACAAAATAAAATACTTTAAAAATCTAAAAGGAGAAGAAAAAGCTCACAATGGTGCAACCTCCCCAAGCTTGGGTTGTTCCACAAGTTGATGAAGATGATGGTGCTAGAAAAGTCTGGCAGTTACCTTGTTCTTCAATGGTGCCAGAAAATAGGCAGTTGTCGTGGGAGTTGCCTTGCTCTTCAAACTTGATGAGGATGCAGTTGTGATGTATGTTCGCCAACTCTCCGACAATGACACTAGAAAATAGTCTTGATGGCAACAAACACACATTTCATTGGGACTCCAAGTGTAGAGTGTTGTCGCAATCTTCTTTTCCCCACAAGGGTGACTCGAGGCTTTATATCAAACTCTCAGGGAATTGGTTATGGAAAGATGTTTTTCTTCTCCTCTTCAAGCAACCTGTAAAGTAAAATAATTTATCTTGTGTCCCCGACTCCACCAAGTGGTTATCAAGCACAAGGTTTCATATTAGTAATATGAAATAAAATATAAACAAACTAAAGTAAATAAAGTAAAGTAATGCAAACTATATGAGATATGTGAAGAGAAAGTCGTTTTTGGGTTTTTGTGAGTGATTGCAAGTAAGGAAAGTATTTTTGTATTCTCAAAATATTAAATTGCAGAAAATTTAGAGGATAGTAGATGCAATGGAAAGGTGTTTCTTATGATAAAAATTAGACCAGGGTTCATGGGTTCACTTGTCTACACTCTTTTTAAGTTGTAGTGATCACTAAACAATTCATCAATGATAAAGATTCATGGAAATTCTATATGTGCTTGATAAAAGGAATTAATACGGTCATCACATTTTAATATTGAGATGGAATACATCTCTCTCTTATACTCCTGAAGAAAGGAAAATCTCCATGCAATCTTGATTTAAGAACAAATCAGAGTATAGATTGAAGCAATATTATATGATGTTTGAAATACAAATATGCTACCTTAATCTAACAAGGTCATCACACTATCACATGATAACTATAAAACATGATTTCACTTTATCCCTAATGAGGCAGCAAAAGAAAGGTAAAAATCAAAGTAGATCTTGAATATTATGTGTCATAATTCAATCTCTACCACCATGCTAGTCCATCTAACACACACTTCTCCCCATACAAGTTTTTGCATACAAGTTGGATCAAAACAAGAAATGAAGAACGAGGTGCATGATATGCATCTATTAAAACATCTTCTACAAAATAGATTCCAATCTCAAATATCAAATCATAGAACAAAGATTCACCACATAGGAATTACAAATATGACCATAATCATGTTGGGCAGCTCATATGCTACTAGATCTATGAAGAACAAGAGATAAATAGATCAATCTATTGCCACAAACCCATAGCCCAGACATGGACTACTCCCTCTTCATCATAGTGATGATGTTGGAGATGTTGGAGAGGGTGGAGATCTCCCCGGAGGTGGCTCCGGCGGAGTTCCCCCTCCAATCTTTGCTGGATCTGGCTCTGTTTGGTGGTGTTTTCAACTCTGGTGGCTTCTTTTTCGAGCACGCCTCGGGGGGGGGGGGGGGTCCTTAGATAGGTATTTTTAGGTCAAGAGAACTCCGTGGGCAAAATAATCGAGGCGATCGAATGGCCAAGGAGGAAACGAGCATGGGTGGCACACCCACCTAGGCTAGGTGCGCCACCTGGGTACGTTTGGCCCTCCTGGTGGGATTCTTGTGCTCCAGATGCTTCTCGTGGATAAATATTGACTTTCCCAAAAGTGCAGGTCCATTTTGACTTCGTATAGGTCCTAAAACATTGAAAATAGGGGTTTTCTACCCTGCCGAGTTATAGCCAAAATAAAGGGGATCATTGGTAAATCCGCAAAAATCAATATAAAACAGGTATATAACATTACATATGATGCAAATATGTGGGAAACATGTTAACAAAGTAGAAAGTTTAGGTGTTCATTTTACATGCATCACGTGCCTCCCTATTTGATAAGGACATGGCCACCGGCAGCCCTCGAGCCACTAGCGCCCACCTCCACCTTCTTGGTCGGGACTCCTTCCTGAGGGTGTACTTGTTTTTTCTTCCTGGGGAGCTCAGTGGCATCTTCGTCGGCAGGGTAGGCGGTGGCAATGTCCTTGTAGACGTGTTCGACATAGTGCGTCATCTTCATTATTGTGAACGGTGATGGTACCACTGAAGCCTGGGAGCTTGACGAGGTTGTAGGCATGGTGAATTACTGCCATGAACTTTACCTGCGCAGGGTAGACTAGAATGGCGTTGTAGGTTAAGGCCAGGTGCGCCACGTCGAATTTGATGAGCTCGGTGTGGTAGTTGTTGCGAGTCCCGAATGTGATAGGGAGCTTGACCTGCCCCATGGGTGTGGTTATTCCATTAGTCACCCCCGCAAAGGGCATGGTAGGCAAGAGGCGCTCGTAGGACCCTTGTATGTTCTCGAATGTTTCCACATATATGATATTTATGCCCGTGCCTCCATCGATGAGCATCTTGGAGCCAACGACATTATTGATGGTGGGCATGCATAGCATGGTATGGCCCTTGTTGACTTGGGGTGGTCGCCGTCGTTGAAGGTTACCGGTAACTGGGACCATTTGAGCTTTGGGTTACCAGCCACAAGTACCGCTATGGCGACCTCATGGTTGAGCTTCTCAATCTAGATTTTAGAGAGTGTAGCTTGTGCTCCTTTGATGATGCATGCCATTGTCCGTGGTTCTTGGAAGTCCCCCAGATGACCCTCGGGGAGGTTCTTGTTTGCCTCGCCGAGAGGTTGCGGGTTCACTCTCGCTTGTTGGTGATGATTGTTGTAGTTTTCGTTGCCCCAACAATTGTTTGCTTGATTGTGGCGCCCATACCCATGGCCATCGCCGCTATTCCTTCTTCTTGTTCCATACTCGTTGTGTAGTTTGTCAATCTCTAAGAAATTCTCCTAGCTGTGAGAGTGCACCTTGTGGTAAGAGCAGTACGGGCTGCCGTCCTTCTCCTCATCGTTAGTGTTGCGGTGGTTTCTCTTGCTCGACCGTGAGCACGGTCGGTGCTTTGTGCTTGGAATCCTTGTCCTTCTTCTTGGATGAGGTGCTAGCGATGGCTATGCTAGGGTCACCTCGGATGGACAAACATCCTTCCTCAGCCTTGCGCACTTGTCGACCATCTTGAAAAGTTGTAGCACGAAGTTGATCTCGTCATTCATAGAGAGCTTATCTAGAATCCTGGTGTCGGTGATGCCCGCAGAGAACAAGGGGATGACGGCGTCATCGCTGACCTGTGGTATCTTTTTGTGCACATGGCTGAAGCATTGGATGTAATTCTGCAACGCCTCACCAGGATGCTGCTGCACGGCGCGGAGGTCATTGAGTGTGTATGGGTGGGCATATGTACCTTTGAAGTTTGCAACCAATTTCTCACAAAGGTCCTTCCATGACTTGAATGATTCCTCATGAAGGTTATTCATCATCCAAGCACGAGCAACATCCTTGAGGGCCATCGGGAACCAATTGTCCATGGCTTTGTCATTGCTACCCGCCGCTTGGATGCCCACCATGTAGAGATGCAAAAACTTGATGGGATTGTCCTTGCTGTCGTAGCACAGGGGAGGTCCGGCCTGAACTTGGCTAGCCAACCACTTTGCATAGCTCCTGTGTGAAGGCGAGGCAGCCTTTGATGTACGAAGTACTTCCGCTGGCTAGAACTGCACGGTTGTTTTTGCCTGCCTCGACAGCTCCTGTGATGGTGCGCTCCCAGCGCTTGTGACGTTTCTAGATGGAGATGCGGGTGTCTTCCGGTGATCTCTCGACAAATTGAGGTGACGAGGCGGTGTGAGATCGAGGTTAGTCTCCTTATGGCCCTGGTGGGTTGTGGGGATTTTCCATGTTTCCACCGTCTTGAGGTGGTGGTGGAACCAAAAAGAACTCCTTGAGTTGTGTATGTGATAACGAACTAACAGAGTCCAACCCTCTCTACGGATGCCCTGATGCCCCTTATATAGGTCCAGGGCAGTGGTGGCAATGGTCTGGCCGACAGGTGGGTCCCATAGGCGGGCCCAAGCCGACTGTTCATCTACAGAGCCTCGCCTCCCTAACATCTGCTATAGCATCACGCCTCGTGTCTGACATGGGTACAGTGGAGGCCGCCCCGGCCGGCATGGGCATGGCCAGTACTCCCGGCCGACACGGGTATGATCTATGGTTCCCGGCATCCGTGTCACCGTCTTCTGCTTTATGTCTCGTCAGTAGCTAGATAGGGTGTGGCGTACACTATGCGCACGTCGCCCTAGCACTCTTGTCTTCCAATATTGCCTCCTTCGGCTGGGATGGTTCGGCCGGACCGATATCTTGGTGAAGCCTTCTCATCCAGCTGCTCGGTTAGTTGGCTCGTACAGTGCTTGGCCTTCTCCCTGTCTTGTCTTGAGTTTTTACATTCGGCTGAGCTCTATCAGCCGGCTAGCAGTTACATTGCTCTTACTTATACGGCTACCCTACCTGGGGGTGATCCTCCCGACACTAGCCCCCAAGCACGTGTAGATTTCGCCCTTGAAAGAAATGTGCGCGGGCTCATTCACAATTTCGATTTTTTTGCTGGCTAGCCTTTGCGGTTGATATACTCGGTCATGTCACCGCTGACGCCAACCATGTGTGCTGGCCATCATTGCGGTTTTGCGGCACGCGGGGTCCCATCCCATCATGCGTCGCCTCGAGAACAGTTGCACACCGCCTAGTGAACCGCCCACGGTATCTACTACGTGCACTGCACCGACGTAGGGGATCCCGAGCGGTGGTTGGAGGTGGGTCGCGCCCCGGGGGTTCCCATGTGGCGCGCACGACGGTAGTCCTCCCCTGGCGATCATGTGCTCCTTCCTCCCTCTCCGCACAGCTGCCGCTGCTTATCTTTGCCTTCTGCCCTCCTCGCGCTTAGATCTCGTTGCGCCACCTCTCTTTAACCACCGGTGGCCACAGTCCTGCACTTCTTGGCACCCACTACGACAGTGGTGGACATGGCGGTAGCTCATGGTGCTTGGTGTGGCTCCTCAATGATGGAGGAACAAATCGAGAAGTACCACCGGTCGCGGGTTCTTCCTCTAGCGACAGAGGTGGAGGTCTGCCTTGCACCGTCGATGGAAGAGTCACCGCACCTGCGTGTCGGCGAGCGTTTGATCTTCCTATCCCTTCTCGCCCACAACCTTTCCCTCCCCATTAGTCCTTTCCTCCTCACCTTCCTTGCATTCTTCGACCTCCAACTGCATCACCTCGGTGACAATGTAGTTGGAATGCTTGCGCACTTCATGGCCTTCTGTGAGTGCTACCTCGGGATCTAGCCCGATCTTGGGATCTTCCTCCGCCTCTTTATTTCCCGAGCTCAGACCCAATTCACCAAAGGCTTGCTAGTCCCTTGCAGTGGTACCTCCATCTATTCTCACGTGTAGACTGGCTACCCCAAGTTCCGGCCGCACAACACGGTCAAGCTCTGGTAGTAGTCGTACTTCTATGTGCGCAACCTAACGGTGTAGGACCGGATCAATCTGCTAGCCTTCTAGGATGTGGAGTCCAATCGGCAGAGCTGGGACATCAAGATCCATGGCTCTAAGGTGCAGATGGACGCGATGCTGAAGCGGGTGATGGATCTTGTCACGGCCGCCTTGACTGGCCTCAACATCACCGTCAGCTAGATGTCGTGGTGATGATGCCACTCGAGCAACACACACACAAGATGTGCGACTACTAGGGTCGGCTAGACCCGACCCGGACAACATCATACCACCAAGATGGAGTCCACAATACTATAATAATAGACACAATTTAATAACCTCACATTGAGACTTCCAAGGATACCACCATTCTAATACATCCATAGAGATAATTCCAGAAATCCATAGATAACCATAATGATAACCATAATAATAGATCCATAGATAACCATAGTGATAGATCCGTACAAGATAAATCCATAGTCTCATGACCGACAAACATAGTCTCGCAACACAACCACAAAGCAAATAAAACTTCAATGCTAAAATGGGTACAAGAAAAGGCGAGAGAAACTCAAAATGCAAGTATGCTTGTACCCGACCCATGCAAATCCCCTTGAACACCTAACAGAACTACTTTCCCCCTTTGGCATCGAAACGCCTAAAAGGGAAAAGAGCAAAGCTAATGGCCCTAGAGATCAGTCATCCTCATCCTTGTCCTCGTCCTCGTCCTGCTTCTTGTCCTCATCATAATACTCCTCCTCATCGTCCTCATCATCATTAGCTGGGGGAGGTGGTGACGCTCGTGCTGGAGCAGGGAACAAATGCCTCTCCATGTCGCCATAGTTGATACCTGAAGTGTTCCACTAAGTGTAGGGCGTAGGAGCGCGCTGCTGAGGGGGGTGTCCTTGATCTCCAGTGACATGGTGAAGGATGAGCTGCTGGGTATGTTCTATGTCATGGCACTGACGGTAAGCCTCATATTGTCCCTTGTGTGTATCCACACCCATGTAGAGAATATTGCGCTGGAAACAGTTAAGTTGCTTGACCCCCCGAGCAATATACGGGACATGAGGCCTCCTTCCTTGAGTGCTTCCACTAGCACGAGCGTCAGCCATGAAGGTAACAGGCTATACAATAGACAAGGTGGTAGGCTTCCTCTTAACATACAACTTCTTGGCCTTGTGAACACCATCAAGTGGAACATTGAAATCCCCATTGGGCAAACTATGCTTGATGAGCATCATAAAGAACGGGGCATAAGGAATAGTATGACGGTTGAACAAAGCATCTGCCATCTCTTGATAGATGAAATTCATGACATCTAGGGTATAATCAGCAGTAGGATCCTCACTAGTGGCACACTCATGTGCAAAGCCGAGGAGATTCACCAGATGACCATGCATGCTATCATTATTGCCTCCACTGGGGGTGATGCGATCATGGAACATGTGAACCAGATGTTAATATATTGGAAGCAAGCCATCCATCTTCCCAACCACACTGTTGGGTCCATAACAAGCAGAGAGCAATTCATGCTTGTTGGGACGAAGAGGGATGCAGATGCGATGTACACACAAAGTATCATGCCCCAGGAAGGGGTAGCCAAGAAAGGTGTAAAAGTTGGCGGTGCAGAATTCAGAGCCCGACATCCACTTCAAAGTGCAAGCCTCATCCCCAACAATCACAAGAGTGGAGAAAAACAACTTCACCATAGAGGAATCATAGTCACATTGGATCTCCATCAGATGATGTAGCCCCATCTTCTCGGTCACATAAAGATCATGAGCATATTGTGGCTTACTCTGTGCGGTGGTCAGGTCCATAGGGCACATAGGCCGAATCTTCCAGCTGGCATAGATATCATCAAATATGAGCTTCTGAGGGGCACACCAAAAGTTGGGGTCCTGTAGACTCTCATCACGAGCAGAATCCTCAAAACAGTCATGTTGCCTGAGGGTGGAATAGTCAACAATGTTCAGTGTCTTGTAGTTGATTCTTGGTTCCTTTCTTTTCCTCTTGGAACTAGCCCTGGTCCTCTTATCCTTCCTTGCCTGTTTAGCCATCTGGTCAGCCTCTTTTTTTTGCCTTCTCAGTTCAACCTTGTCAACAAGCACCCCTTCTTCATTAGGCCTGAAGTACCGAGGATGAGGACATCGCTTGTAGGTCTGAGTGACACCGTGAGAACCACCTATGAAAATAATAAGGTAGGTAGCAAGGAGATAATCACACACACACAAGTCTAGGAAGGAATGCTAAAACAGTAGAAAAACAACCACAAGACGATCATGTGCTACAGGGATATGAGTCAGAAAAATAGCAGGCTGGAACCATCCAGGCCAGATAATCCAGCCAACCAGGGGTGGATAATCCGTCCCTAGAATTTTTTTGCAGTCTTACTCAGATCAACAACCAACACACAGATCGAGCAAAATGATTGATAGTCTACGGTTCTAAACATGCATATGGAACAAAGAGCACCCTCTAATCTGAGTTTCAACAACAAATATAAACTTCCATACAAAAGAGAATAATGGGGAGTTTCCCTCACTCATGAGAATATTTACTTGGAGGAGAAGGTACCCGGAGGGACGGGGAAGCAGATCCGGTGAAGACCCGGAGATTCTGGCGGCCGGAGTGGCACCGGGGAGGGAGGGGATGGCCGGCGGCGACTGGGAGAGAGAGGGGGGAGGGTCAGGGTGGGAGTGGCTTCTCTGTTTGAGCCCTCTCACCCGACGCCCCTATCCTTATGTGACGAAACCACCCGGGCCGGATAATCCGGCCCCCACTAGGGGCAGATAATCCGGACCTCATCGATTTTTTTCTGTTCACACAGAATCGGGTCAACACATCCCCACAAAACCCTCGCAAGATTAACAAAGGACTTGTTCGTCATTGAGATGGTACTTGACGTCCTAGAATTCCACATTGAGATGGTACTTGACGTCCTACAAGTGCACATGTTTGTCAGAGCATGTTTTCGCGGAATTATTAATTCCAATTTTTATATCAATCCCAATAAGGAGCCTAGGTAAGTGTTTTTATACGGTGTTTCTGTTGCATTTAAGGTGTCACCGTTCTTTAGTGAATTGACTACAATTTTTGACAGTGGAAGGTGGTGAGTGAAAGATAGAGGAAAATTGCGTAAGGAAGAAATAAGAATTAAATTGCATAAAAGTAAAGACGAGAAAGGTGTTTGAAGATCCTGGATATGAGAAGTAAGGTACGGAGAGAAACGGTTCATGGTGATAGTAAAAGTGCTAGATGAATAAAGTGGAATAAGTGATAGTGATATTTCTTATTTGTAAATAAGTAGGCAAGCAACTTGTATACTAATTGGGAGTCCTCATGGCCCATTCTTCCTAGCCCCAATGATCCATCTCCCTATTACCACGACAATGGTCAGCATATTAATTAAGGTCTTCCGACCGGATCAAGGCTTTAATCTTGATGGCTCCTTGTTGTCCTCGAGTAGTACTAGCTCTTCATTGATATCGGTTGTGTCACTCGGGGGTTGCCGATTCGCTAGCATAGAAGCTCATACATATGAGATCTTTAGATCATGTTACTCGGGCCCTGAAATTAGATAACAAGCATTAGGCGAACATATATAATCATTCTCACTATTTATTAAGCACTACAACAATCACATATGGATGGAATTAAAGAAGGCACAACACATCTCACTAATCCCCTAGATCTCCCACACCCATGGGGATTTACTCACACATGAGAGGACGGCAAATCAAAGGCATAATTGTATTGCAAATGGGAGTCATCTCAAATTTATCGTAGCAAGCCACAATACAAGTTGAAGATCAAATCAAATACAAACCAAAGGTATATCAAAGTATCAAACCCTAACCTTACAAGTGCCAATATCTCTCTCTAAGTAACAATGGAATGATGGTGGAGTGAATGGTTCAGAGGCTAGAAATCATGGAAGAATGAGACAAGGTTCTTCTCCTTCTCCAGAGCTGATCTCTCCCTCTCTGGATGTGTTTGTGGCGGCCTTGTTCCCTTTTTCGTCGTCTCTAATTCACGAAAGTTGCTTGCATTGACATAATACAGCTGGCGGCAAGTAGTATGGGGGAACGGTACGGGCGCATCCCGATCATACCGGTGGTTGTCATGCACTCTGGACGCCTCCAATGAAAGGAGCTCCTATTGGGGATTTTCTTCTTTAGGTGTAATTAGCTCATAAATGCTATCAGATCTTCCATAAATGTTCATTATCTAAAAACCATCACAAGAAACCAAGGATTCGCTAATTGCGATGTTAAAGTTAGTAGAAAGGGGTAACCTTCAGTGAAATCCGGCAATAGGAAAGAGGAAAATCAGTGATAGAAAGTGATGAAATTTTCAGCTATCAACTTCCCCAACCTTAGCTTTTACTCGCCCTCGAGTGAAAAAGCTATAATGGCTAATAGCGAAGAATTGAATCAAGATGAAAGACTTACAAGTTTGAGGTTGTATCATATTCCATTGTCTCAAATCCTGCAACCTTGAAAATGAGCATAATATATCTGAACAATTGCACTGAAGTTCAATTCCTAAACGCAAGTATCTTGCTAGCTAATAGCTCTTACAACTCAAATGAGATTGTCAATTTTTTTGCTAGGCATGCAAATCAATTCTTTTCAGCACCTCTCTTTTTATGAGAGTGAAAATATTTTCAAGCGAGGACGCTTAAGTCAAAATTAAGGGTGCACAAGTAGATGTCAAAAGAAGGATAAAGTTAGAACTTTTTCATTAACACCCACTTTGATAATCATGAATATCAAACTCCTCTTCTTTTCCTTGTCTTTCAAGAACTCTAATTTATTCATTTTAGGTGGTGAGATGATACCAAAAGTTCTCAAAAAGTATTGAATGTTTTAGCTCATATCTTGACGGTAATTCTTCTTTCTTTCTTTTTTTCTTCCTCTTTCAAGGATCATTGATTGTTTCTTTTTACAAATGCTTACACAACCTTTAAGAATACTAATAATTTTTCCCATATAGCGACACATATGCCACTCATGTCATCAACTCATAGCCGAAATTCGGGGTTATACCATAGATCTTTCAAAAGCTAGCAGAGTTGTTGGCTTCCCAAAGGTGTGTATCAGAAACATATAACTTTTTATGTCTTCTCCCCTTTTTTCACAGCTTGTCAAAACAGGTTTTACCATCTCCCTCTCCCACCATAAAAAGTTCGTTCTATCAAATAATTCTTTTTTAGAAGGTATCATCAAGTCAACAATCAGTATGTGGGGTTGAGTACTACTCCCTTCGTTCCTTATTATAAGGTGTATAGTTTTCTTGCACGAATATTAGCGCACCGGCTGGGAGGTCAACTTTTTTTGCTTTAGGACATGAATACTCCAGGTGATCGACGTGATATAGAGGGAACATATGAAATCTGGGTATCCTCTCTCTCCTGATTGGATTAGTTGCCTTCTAAATAAGAGGAACAAATCCCAAAATTCTCTATACACCTTATATTATGGATTTTTTGACAAAAAACTATACACCTTATATTAAGGAATGGAGGGAGTACTAAGATTAATCCCTTAAGACAAAAATATGGCACCAAAGTTGTCGATAGACATTTTCTATTATTCTTAAAATTTTGGATTTTAATCTAAGGAGTTGTTTTTCAAACTGATATTAATTGTCATAAGTCTCAACCAAAGTAGTGACAAAAACCTTTGAGCTCAAGTCCTAAAAGATAATTAGTTAAGCACGGAGTAGAACTCAAGTGCAACAGAACAAACATAAAATGTTCATGAATAAACTTACAGGAAGGGGGAAACAAGAATGTGGTACCTCCTATTGCTTGCTCATCTCCTGCTTGAGCCAACTCTTTGCGTTCATCTCCATAGCTAAATCACTAGAAATGAATAACCTGCAAAAAAATCAATGAGAGCCGAGAGAAATTTGCACAAATCAAGATAAAAGCTAGTCTAATATTTTTGGATTTTCTTTTTATCAATGCAAATCTGAAAGTAAACATGCACTGGAATGAAAACAAAATAAATCAAAAGAAGAACGAAAAATATGGATGCAAAAGGTGGGAGGATTTAAACCTCCCCAAGACTAGGATCCTGGCCTATCTGGAAGCAAAAGTTGCCACCTACATCAAGCAGCGGCTGCTGGTATAGGAAGTTTGGCTAGCGGTTTGGAAAGTCGGTCATGAAAGATGTGAATTCATGGGTTAGGTTGACTATGTTGGCATTCACATCATGCAACGTATTTTCTATGTAGTCGATGCGATGCACCCCTTGCTCAAAATCACCTCTCGAGACATAGTTGAATCCTGACTGGTGGAGGCATACCTTACTGCTGGTGCTGAGGGAAAGGTTGTTGGTGATGGTGCTGCTGAGCATAGTCATCCCATCCTACTGCGTTCCAGTCCTCTCCACCTTTCTCCTGGTGCTGCTGTTGGCTAGCTGCTGCTGTTGGCTAGCTGCTGCTTCTTCCTAGTTGGGGTGACCTTCCAGCTATGCAATCCTCCCCGAGAGGTTCAATTCTTGCTAGCACTCCTCCTCAGTAAGGACCCAACTCTGTTTACCTGGAAAACTAAAATCTTGGACAAAAGGAAGCAAGACTTGGTGGACGTCACCATTAGGCTCAAAATAAAACCGATAAACACGAAGGGAGCGTTGGGATTGATAGAGCCCCATGTATTTGGTGCTATCCATGTGGATATCATCCAGAATCTTATTACAGCTGCAACTCTTTTTTGAGGAAGGACAAATTCGCTTGCGTAGGCGATCTGTGTGATCAAGCCACCACATCGAATATCCCTAGCGAAAGCTACCCTTTGGCGCCGAAAGTGCTGGATGAGCAAAGCACCTAAGTTTACCTTATGCTCCATCTCGAGATGTAGAGCCATGTGAATTACGCTCATCTCGGGGCCTGCCATTGTCCCGACATCTCCTTTCCCAAAAATAGAATTTACCAAGAAGGTGTGAAAATAACAGATAGTGGGATCCTGGATAGTGGTGCTCTTCTTGCGCAAATAATCGGTGTTCTTGTGGACAAAAATCTGCTCCCAAGAATGCATTGCCTCTACATGGACATTATCATTAATATCAAGTTCCCCCTCATGTGAGAATCCGAAACAACCACAAAATTCATAGAAGGAAAGGGTGTGGGGTTACCCGTTGAATACAAAACTTACAATTACGCTCCTAGACTTCAAGATCATCGTGGAACGGTGACATGAACTCATATGTGGCGAGATGGTAGGTGTCGATGGAGAGGTAGGAGAAAGGGACCATGCCAGCTTGCACAGTCATCTGCTCGAAGTCCTCCAAAATACCCTGGAGGGAGAGGAACTCATGGTCTACCCACTTAGTGGGTAAAATCCTATGTTGGCTCACCCTCTCATAGTCTTGGCGCATGGCGGCTCTCAAGATATCTGCCTCCGATCGCCTCTTCTTCGAACCCGGTGTCCTAGTGGAGCTCGAGGTCCCTGCCATCCTCGAGCCCTTGCTCGAGCGGAAAAGCCTTCCAATGTTATGCATTGTGCTGCAAAATTTTCAAAGAAAAATATAGGCATCAAGTTTTTATCACATAAACAAATGATTATAGGCAGAACTTACAAATCCTAACATGAGGAATCAAAAATAATCTCAAAATATGATGAACTCATCTAAATAGCCAATGTGAGGAATTCAACCATGGATTTCAAAAAATAGAGCCTGGATTGGATGAGAAACTTACCGATGTGAAGATTCCCCTACTCAAAAACATAAAATCAATGAAGAATCGAAGGTTCTATGAGATTAGGGTTTGAGGTGGAGAGAGAAAGAGAAAGAAAGAAAGAGGAAGAGGAGAAAGGAGGTGGTTGTGAGCCAGCCGCCGTTGGCCTTTACCTAGTGATGTTGTCGGCACGGGCGGGTGGTACGGGCGTATCCCACCCGTAATGGTGGTCGTCACCGTTGGATCAAGGTTAGGGTTCGAGATCAAACCTAGATGGTTTGGTACAGGGGGACAGTACGGGCGCGTCCTAGCCGTACCAGTGATCGTTACCGATAAAGTAAACTCTGGGCGAATCCATCGAAGATTAGTATAGGCGGGCGGTATGGGCGCCTCCGGCTGTACCGATGCTTGTTATCGATATAGTGAACTTTTGGCGGATTCATCAAAGTTTAGTACAGGCGGGCGGTACAGGGGCCTTCGGCCGTACCGGTGCTCGTTATGCAGTCTGAACCCTGTTTACTTCTTCCCTTCAATTTTCTCTTGCTTCTTTCAACTCCACTAGGGTAAATCCTCTGCAAATCTCAAGACTTGAATAAATTTATTAATACACAGAATGTAAAAGAAAATAAAACAAATTTAAACTTAATTTATTGAGGATGGATTTGCTCCCATTAAGCATTTTATTCTAAAGTTTAGCTTGTTAGCTGTAACATCCCAAACTTCAATCCAAGGTAATTAAGATCCAAATCATCAAATTTTAGAGTTAACAAAAACTTTTCCAATTAAAATTATTAAAGCATTCATATGTGTGTGCATTTAAATAGGAGTTGTTTTGAATTGCCATGATTAAGTGATCCATTGCTTGTAAAATGATTCTTAGGTGAAATAAACATCATCTAGATCATCCCCAAACAACTCCCAAAGAAAAACAAATCAAAATGAATAAAAGAAAGAAATGGTCATTTGTGCCATTTTAATCAACATGCCTACTTTGGCTATTCCTAGGACTCATTTCTTAACAGAAATAAATTTCGATCTTTGCAACCCTTGCTAGTACATATAGTAGTGTACCAAGGCCCACTTTGTGATCTGCCAAAAACTTTCAAACACTAAATTTAAATGGCATTTGAAAATTGAATCTAGTGTAGGTATCAAGATCCCACTTATTCAAAAACCACTCAAATGAGCTCCATTTTCAAAACCCAAGCAACCACAGAGGCTTAAGCATGCGTCTAGCAAACCCACCAAAAATCTTTTCAAAATTCCAAACATGAGTTCTTTCGGCCATTTTCACAAACACTTGGTAAGCAGGATTCACACTCTAGTTTTAGCTCACTGTTTCTACAAGGTTTTGCCACCCATTTGACCTCAGATTACTCCCTATGTCTCCATTTTATCTAACCAAGCCATAATCCCCCCATCCCCTAGTCCTTAGCAGCAGTGCCGCGCCACCTGAGCACCATGCTCGCCGGTCGAGCATGGATAGCTCGCAGCCGACCGCCCCTCTCTCTCTCGCCATGTAAAGGAGCTAGACCAGACCGCACCACCGCCCTCTGCCCCTCCCCGAGCAGAGCCGAGCCATGGACCACTCGCAGAGCGCCGCGCCTAGAGCATCTGCACCATGCCGAGCACGCACCAGAGCGCCGCGCCCGACAAGCGTGCACACACCGCGCCTTGACCGCAGCCCGCGCTCACCGCTTCAACACGACCCCAGGAACCACCCAGACATGCCCGTTCGCTGCCATTTGACCCGCAGCCACCACACGCCGTGTCGAACGCCGCCTCTGCCGCTTAGAGCACGAGCACCACCCGACCGTTTGCCACCGCCCCTAGGAGCGCCATTATGCCGTAGAGCACCGCTAGGAGACCACACATCGATCACCGCTCGCAGCCATGCCGCTAGCATCCCGTAGCCATGTCGCCACCGTCGCCTGGCCACGCCGTGATGTCCCGCCGTCGATCCTATATAAGGAGGCCACCCCCAGCCTTATTCTGCACACCACTCACCTCCCCTCTCGCCACTGATCATTCCCCACTTCTGCCCGGAGCCGCTCGAGCTCATAGTCGCCGGAATTCCATCGGAGCTGGTCACTACTAGAGGAGAAGGGCCCCGCTAATTGCGATCACCCTAGGAGCTGTCGCGACCACCCCTGAGTCCGCCGTCATCCACCAGTTCATTTGCCCGCCTCGCCATCATCGCTGGAGCCCTAGTATGCCCGCTGACCACCCCCACCGAGCCGCTAGGGTTAGTTCCCGTCGGCGAACTGTTCGCCGGAGACGACACTCCTCAGCCATAGATCTCTCTTTTAATCCAACGGCCCACATCGCCCCGTACTGCTTCGCGTGTAAAGAGCTACTGACCGGTGGACCCCCCTGTCAGCTGTTCTCTGTGCCGCGGAACGCCACTGGGCTGGCTCGTTTTCTTTCCCGCGCGACTCATTTAATTCAAACTTAGATTTATCTAATTAGGTTTGAACTTAGTTCTGTCCCTTAGTTTAAAAATCTATTCAGAGAGATTTATAAATCCAAATGGAGTGATTCCAATTTTGTTAGAAAGATACTGAAAAGATCTACCCAAGGCCTTTGGATGTGATTCAATTAGACTTATAGATCGCTCCTAGTAAAAATAACAAAACATAAGCTTTTGCACATTTAAACATTTTTATAAAATCAACCAATTTAGCTTTTGAGTTGATTCCAACTCTCAAAATTCACATTTCACCATACCTATCTGAATATATAATAATATTAAGGTTTACATGTAGTGACTATGGACTAGTACCAAAATAATGCTATATAGGCATTTCTAGTCACTTTAAATCATTAAATAATAAACTTAAACTTAAGTAAATGTGATCCAACCCTTAAATTACATTCCCACATGTTAGAATATGTGGTGATGACATGTGTCCACATGATCTGATATTTTAAGTGGTGAATATTAAATCTTAGTTAATTTTTCAATGAGTAGAAATTACTTTTCTTAAATAAAAAGAATGAAGCTAGTTAATAAAACTTGTGATGCTTGTGATAATAATAGATCATCAAATGTGTGCCTTAGAGTTCTAATTATACTAGTTAAGTATTGTTTGGTGATTGTGTAATCCGTATGTATTTATAGACGATAGTACCGACCAAGCTTTCGAGGAGGAGGAGTTCTATCAAGAGGAGGAAGAAAACTTCAACCACTGCACTGCACAAGGCAAGCCATCACTAACAATGCAAGCTAACCCTTGCAAGCTAAATAATCTAAGCAAATGCATTAGGCATGCTTTGGTTATACCACTTTGACTATTACTTACCTGAAGTATTATTTCCAAGTTTTACTTCCTTTACTTTATCCAAAGTCCTTTACTTGTTTTGAAGGTAGCCTAAAGAGTATAAAACTTGGCCTATTTAGATAACTTTAGATGTCATTCTATGGCATGAGATTGATCCCATCTTTCCACCTTAGTAAACACTCTTAATTAATAGTTTAGAGTAGATAAAAACTTGAGTCACTTTAGATGGGAACACTTGGTGAAAATGAATTATGAAAACCTTAGAATGATGAGTCATTCTATTGAGATGTTTTGACATGTGTTGAGAAACACAAATGGTTTATGATGAGGAAAATGTTGAGGCATGAGCCTTAACCCTTCTAAAAAACTGATGGTTGGATTCGGATGCGATACCATTTCAAATTTACCATACAACCACAATACCTGAATTGGGTAAGGCTTAGCCGGAAGTTTATATGCATTAGTATTAGTTCCCTCGCAGGAGAGGTTTGAGCTGTGGCTACCTCTCAATGTTGTCCACCTATGCAGTGCCCAAGATGACTGATGGTCATGGTTGGGAGGCCATACTCATAGGAGAGGTGCTTATACTAGGGTGTGTAAAGGAAAGGTTATGTTTGATTATCTGCATACTAAGTATGATGATTCATGGTTATCCCTGACAGATGTATCGAATCTTGTGGTGAAAGTGTACCACCTCTGCAGAGTGTCAAACTATTCGAATAGCCGCGTCTGCGGTTATGGACAGTTGGAGTGGCCATACTGTTTCGTTGTCAGATGTTTTCAAAATGACTTATGAAAGGAATGGTGAATCTTGACTTGACCACAACAGGGTTGTGACTATGACACTAGCTTCCCAACTTAAGTGATTCTAGAACTTTATTTTATCTTTCTTTGCTTCTGAACTCAGCTTAGGTTTCAAACTTAACTTGATAGTTAAACTTAGAGTTAGCACTTTACTTTAGAGTTATACTACTTGTTACTGGTAGTTTGCGATTACTTAAAGAGTACTCATGGCTTTTGTCCCTAGCTATTCTCATGGCCAGACTATGAAGGAGACTACCAAGATGATGGCCAGCAGGACGGCTATGATAACTAGGACTATCTGCCTTCGTCAGCATTGCCTGTGCCCCTGAAGATGGACCCCACCGCTACGCTTATCTTTTATTCCGCTGCTTGTTGTATTAAGACTGGATCATGAGATCCTTTATTTGTATAAGACCTTATGTATGGTTTGTAATGGATGATGTACTGTGATATCCAATCTGTTATGTCTCGCAAAATTGGTAATCCTGGGATTGCGACTATGGCATAACAGGCATCTGGGATTAAAAAATCCAGGTGTTGACATTAGCCAATCTCCATGTCATTAGCGTTTACCTCAAGATGCTCTTCATCTATGGTTTTTACTGCTTGGATACGCTTAGGTGGTGGAACATATTTTCCATTATGCTCTTGTTTCTTTGGAAAATAGCGAACAATCTGATCATCATATATATTGAGGATAATCTTACTGCTAGAACAATCTACGTTAGAAAAGGTCATTCAAGGATGGTAGAAAGTTTTTCATCCTCAGGAACATCAAGTACAATAAAATAAGTTGGTATAACATGTTAGTCTATTCTAAGTAGAACATCTTCGATCATACTGATAGGTTGTTTAGTTGTCTTATCAGCCATTTGCAAAGTGATTAAAGTGGGAGAATACTCTCCAAGGTTCAGTTTTTGAAACAAGGAATAAGGCATGATACTAACACTTGCTCCTAAATCACAAAGAGCGTTAACTATATTTGTTTTTCCAATTGCGCAAGAGATAGTTGGTACACCTAGGTCCCCAAGCTTAGTAGGTAGCTTATCACCAAAGCTTATCATTACTGCTACGGTCTTAGTTACCTTCTTTTTTCTACTAAGAATATTTCGCATAAACTTTTTATAAGTAGGAACTTGAATAGCATTAGTTAAAGGAAGTTCTAAACTAAGGCTTCCCAGTGCCTCGGCAAAAGAATCATAAATAGCTTTATCTGGTTCATACTGAACTCGATTAGGATAGGGAATTTTCTTTTTGGTGGGTATTACCTTCTCTTTTACCTTTGTCACTGGTATCTTTTTTAGTTTCCTTTGTTTCTGATTTTTGCTTATCAACACATTCTTCATGTGGGGTGATAACTTGCTTTTCTTGCTCCTTTCTGAGATCGGCCTCTTCCCTTGAGTCGATTGTCTCAGCATCTGAGTCATATAGTTTATGTTTATCTCCTTCTTCTTCTTCTTCACTAGCTTTGGAAGCCTCATGTTCTCTTTTCTGAGCTTCATAATCGATGTCATCTTGAGGATCAACTAGGTCCTCTTATTATTGACTCATCTCTTGCGTCTCTCTTGCCTTGTTGGCGTGTTCTTCTTGATACCAAGGTGGCCCTTGTGGTTCTTGCGTTTCTATGCCACGTATAGTGACAATGTTAGTAGAAACAATATTGCAATTTCCTTGGTTCAAAATCAAAGTTTGGGTTTTGATTATTTGATCACATTGTGTTTTAACCATACTTAAATATCTATCTAAATGCTTTGTAGCATGCCCCAAGTCATCAAAGACTTCAGTTAGGTCTCTTATATTCTTTTCTTGAGTCATAAGACGTTTATAAGTTTTCTCGCAGAACTTTTTTCTTGATATCTAAACTTTTACATGACAAGATTTGTATCATCTTCCATTAGATAACCTTGAAGAATGTCAATTTTATTTTCTTTAATAAGTTCTGAGGCTATTCCTTTTTCTTCCATGGAATTTTTGACTTCAGGTATACGAATGGGGGTATATGAATCATAACTTTTCGTGGCTCAACATCCCAACTAGATTGTATTATTCATCATTAAAGGATCTTACCTCAAAAAGCTTTACACATTCTGGCAATGTTAAGTTGCAAATAGATCCCCCTATAGATAGATCAATCATTTCTTTTGTTTCATCATTAAGCCCATTGTAAAAATATTGGATAATTAAATGCTCATGGAAACCATGATTCTGGACTTTCATAATCATAGCATAAAATCTATTCCATGCCTGATAAAAGTTTTCTCCAACTGTTTGGAGAAAGTTTGTTATGCTACATTTAATATGCATGATTTTAGTGAATGAACAGTATTTATGCATAAACTCTCGGATGCAATATTCCCAACTTTTTATAGTGTGATTAGGTAATGATTGTAACCAAGTAATAACATTATCTTTCAGAGACCAGCAAAAAAGTTTAATAAGTACAAACTCTATTTGTAGACTTGTTGGTTTAAGAGTAGCGCAAAGGTCATGGACCCTTGTCAAGTGATCACTAGGATCTCCCTCTTCTTTTCCTACGAAAGCAATCTCTTTCATCATATAAATTAGCTCAGGATATATTTCAAATTCCTGGCCTTCAAGTACCTAGATGTATTCCCATATTCTCCCAATGGTAGCTCGGGTTCTTCAGCCCCCTAGGTGATGGTCAAGTCTTTCATCAAAGGAATCAAACTGTCCACATCTATAGTACATGAGTCTATCATTTGGAATACGATCAACTTATTGAGGTAAATAAGTTTTCCCTGACCGAGTGGTACCTCTGTCTTCAACGAAGATCATGGATGGTATCAACAATTACTTTTGTCAAGAAACAACACTCAGCGCTTAGCTCCCTGGCAACATCGCCAGAAAATAGCTTGATGGCCTGCAAGTGCACAGGTTCGTCAAAGCATGTTTTCACAGAAGTATTAATTCCAGTTTTTATATTGATCCCAATAAGGAGCCTTGGTAAGTGTTTTTATGCAGCATTTCTGTCGCACACAAGGTGTCACTGGTCTTGAGTGAATTGGCTGCAATTGCTGATGGTGGAAGGTGGTGAGTGAAAGATAGAGGAAACTTGGGTAAGGAACAAATAAGAATTAAATTGCATAAAAGTAAATACGAGAAGGATGTTTGAAGATCTTGTAGATGAGAAGTTAGGAGCGGAGAGAACCGGTTCATGGTGATAGTGAAAGTGCTAGATGAATAAAGTGGAATAAGTGATAGTGATATTTCTTATTTGTAAAGGAGTAGGCAAGCAACCCGTATACCGACTGGGAGTTGTCATGGCCAATTCTTCCCATCTCCAATGATCCATCTGCCTGTTACCGCGACAATTGTCAGCACATTAATTAAGGTCTTCCGATTGGATCAAGGCTTTAATCTTGATGGTTCCTTGTTGTCCTTGTGCAGTACTAGCTCCTCACTGATATCGGTCGTGTCACTTGGGGGTCGCCGATTCACTAGCATACAAGATCATACCTATGAGATCTTTAGATCATATTACCTGGGCCCTTAAATTAGATAACAAGAATTAGGCGAACATAGGTAATCATTCTCACTATTTAATAAGCACTGCAACAATCACAAATGGATGGAATTAAAGAAGGCACAACAGATCTCACCAATGCCCTACATCTCCCGCGCCTATGGGGATTTACTCAAACATGAGAGGAAACAAACCAAAGGCATAATTGTATGTCAGAGTTATCTTAGCAAGCCACAATACCAGTTGAAGATCAAATCAAATACATACCAAAGGTAGATCAAACTATCAAACCCTAATCTTACAAGTTCCAATCTCTTCTCTATGTAACAATGGGTATAATGGTGGAGTGAATGGTTTAGAGGCTATAAATCATCGAAGAATGAGACAGGGTTTTTCTCCTTCTCAAGATCTGATCTCTCCTTCTCTAGATGAGTTTGCGGCGGTTGTGTTCTCTTTTTCGTCGTCTCTCCTTCATGAAAGTTGCTTGCATTGATATAACGGAGTTGGTGGATGGTAGTATGGGTGGACGGTACGAGCGCATCCCGACCATACCGTTGGTCGTTATGCACTCTAGACACCTCCAATGGAAGGGGCTCCAATTGGGGATTTGCGTCTTTAGGTGTAATTAGCCCAAAAAAGCTATTAGATCTTCCATCAATCTTCATTACCTAAAAACCATCACAAGAAACCAAGGGTTCTCTAATTGTGATGTTAACGTTAGTAGAAAGGGGTAATCTTTAGTGAAATCCTGCAATAAACAAGAGGAAAATCAATGATTAAAAGTGATGAAATTTGGAGCTATCAGTACTACACACCAAGAATTGCAAAAACTAAGATAATGAAAAGCCAATTGTTGGTGTGTTTTTCATAAGAACACAAGATAGGCAGATAACACCAATAAAACCCTCAAAGAACTAACTCTTCATAAAGAAGAGGGTGGTGGCTGAAGTCACCATGTAGGAGTGAATGGTATGACACCGCGAAGATGTATCTTGGGTTCATGACCAATACTTATCAATAAGCTCACATATCACAAAATGATATTAAGAGAAATGATTTGTCTCACTTTCGACATTATGGGGGAGGGTTATCCCAATAGTTAGGACCACACTCCCCCTATTTCCATGCCCACATCTGAACCAAATAGAGGAAGAGATATAGGGGAGTATGCAAGGGAAATAAAGTCAAGCTCCTTGAATCCACGATATTTAGCTCATTCATCAAATAACAAAATCTTTCTTCATCAAGTGGCTTCATGAAAATATCCACAAAATGATTTCTTGTAATCACAAAAGAGAGGTCAATGTCTCCACGGGCAACATGGTCTCAAATGAAATGATTGCGGATCTCGATATGTTTAGTCTTTGTATGTTGCACCATATTGCAAGCAATTTTGATGGAACTTTCATTGTCACATAAAATAGGCACTTTGTCACAATTGACAACATATTCCTTTAAAGTTTGCCTCATCCATAACAATTGGGTGCATGCACTTGCAGTAGCCACATATTCAGCTTCGGTGGTGGAGAGAGATATACAATTTTTCTTCTTAGAAGACCAACATACCAAGGATCTTCCCAAAAATTGACAAGCTTAAGAAGTTGACTTCCTATCATCCTTATCACCAGCCCAATCAGAGTCAATGTATCCACATAAAGAGAAATTAGAGCCTCTAGGATACCATGGACCAAAGTTAGGGCAATGAACCAAATATCGGAAGATTCTCTTGACCGCCACTAAGTGGATTTCTTTAGGAGCCGCTTGATACCTTGCACACACTCATACACTCAACACAATATCTGGTCTAGATGTGCAGTGGTAAAGCAAAGATCCGATCATGGACCGGTATACATTTTGGTCCACATCTTTACCACTAGGATTTAATTCAAGATGACACTTCGTTTGCATTGAGGTAGCAACGCCATTATGATCAGTCATCTTGAATCTCTTGAGCATGTCTTAAACTTTGCTTGATTAATTAAAGTACCTTCTCCTAGTTGCTTGATTTCAAAGCCAAGAAAGAATGTTAACTCGCTCATCAGAGACATCTGAAACCTGTCAGTCATAAGCTTTGAAAATTCATCGTTAAAAGCTTGGTTAGTTGAGCAAAAAATAATTTCATATACATATAATTGGCATATGAAAATCTCCCCATTACCTTATTAGTAAAAAGAGTGGGGTCAATCTGCCCAACTTCTAGACCACAATCTAACAACAACTCTTTAAGATCCTCATACCACGCAAGTGGGGCTTGTTTAAGGCCATAGGGCACCTTATCAAGTTTGTAGACATGGTTAGGAAAGTTGGGGTCCTCGAAGCCTAGGGGTTTCTTAACATATACCAACTCATGTAATGGACCATTAAGAATGGCACTCTTAACATCCATTTGATGTAATTCAAAATTATGATGAGCTGCATAAGCAAGGAGGATACAGATGGATTCAACGCGAGCCACTCGAGCATAAGTCTCATCAAAGTCGATGCCTTCCACTTTGGAAAAACCTTGTGCCACAAGTCTTGCCTTTTTTCTCACCACAATTCCATGCTCATCTTGTTTATTCTTGAAAATCCACTTTGTGTCGATAACATTGTGGCACTCCTTAGGCTTCTCAACATGTTTCTAGACTTTATTGCACTCAAAATTTTTGAGCTCTTCATGCATAGTCACAACCCAGTCCGGATCTTCAAGACCTTCAAAAAACTTCGTGGGTTCCACCATGGATATTTGTGCTTGATTCTCGTTGAATCTTACTAACTCACCACTTGTGGACACCCTCTCCTTAGATCACCCACCACTTTACCAAGTGTCTGACCCCTAAGTTCCAGGTTTCGTTCAGCTCAAGATTTGCAACGAATTTCAATTTCCTTATTGTTTCTTGGAGGAATTCATAATTTTGATATTCGTCTTGACTAATAGCTTGATCTTGATCAACAGATTGTTCAGTACTGACAGTTGATGGAGATACTTTCCCTTGTTCTTGTTCAGCAAACGTAACAGGTGGTTACTATTATGAGCTTCCAAGGGCGGATAATACAACTGAGGGAGTGGCCGGATAATCCAGCCTGAGAATTTTAGCTTCGTCTTCATCGTTCCTGGACTGAGAGGGACAAGCAGGGCCAGATAATCTGGCTTGGGACTTCCATCTTGATCTGTAGATGGATGATGTTCAAAAGTTTCTTGTTTGGTGCAGTAGTTGCTTCAACAGGTGGACTTTGTTGATCTTGTGTAGATGGGGGCTCTACTTGAGTAGAGCATTATCCTTCCCGATCCACCACAAGGTGCTCCTCAACGAGGTGGTAGAATCCCACACCCATTCTTCTTATGTCATCTTGGGGTATTTCAACATCTGTATCACAAACATCAACTTTCCCCACATGGGAGCCGTCATTTTCTTCGAACACCACACTACATTATTCCACAAAAATCTCAGTGGTCTTGTTATAGACTCTATAAGTGTGGGATTTGGCACCGTAACCAACAAAAATACCTTCTAAAGCCTTAGACTGGAATTTAGATAAACGAACTCCTTTAATGAGAAAGAAACACTTACAACCAAATACCCGGATGTATAAAATGTTTGTCTTGTTACCTGTAAGTATCTTATAGGGAGTCTTGTCCAAAAGCTTGCGGAGGTAAAGCTGGTTTGAAGAGTGACAAGCGATGGATATGGCTTGAGTCCAGAAATTATATGGTGACTTGAATTCAACCAACATAGATCTTGCCATATCCATCAAGGTCTGGTTTTTTCTCTCGTCTACACCATTTTGTTCAGGGGCATACGCAGCGGAATGTTGATGTCGTATCCCCTCTCCACTTAAGAATTCATCCAGGGTGTAGTTCTTGAACTCGGAGAGGTTGTCGCTTCTTATTGCGAAAATTGGGACATTGCGTTGTTGTTGCACCTTGTTGGAAAAGTTGATGATAGTTTGTTGAGTTTCACTTTTCTACTTGAAGAAGTAAACCCAAGTGTACCTTGAATAGTCATCAATAATGAGAAGGCAATACTTCTTCCCACCAAGACTTACATTAGATGGAGGACCAAAGAGATCCACATGAAGAATCTCTAAGATCCTCTTTGATGATATAATTGTGTTCCTTCGATGGGGAGAGTCGTGCATCTTTCCTTCAACAGAAGCCCTACAAACACGATATTATGCAAAGGACATTTTCTTTTAGTGCAAGGATGTGGCCACCCTTGTAAGACTTTGCAAAGCTCTCATATTGACATGACCTAGCCGGCGATTCCTTAGACAACCAACATCAGCCTTTCCGAATAGGCACATCGGACCTGCAGTGGTTTTCCCTGAAAAGTCCACCAAATACAAGTCGTTTTCTATGTACCCAACGAAATCGACCTTGAGAGACTTTCTCCACAAGCTACCATAATATCATCATCAATGAAAAGTACGAAGCCCATCTTACCAAGGGCACAAACATAAAGTAAATTATACCCAAGGGTCTCAACAAGCATGACATCCACGAGAGAGATCTCGTGGGCAACCACAACCATGCCAAGACCCAATATCTTAGACTTGGACTTGTCACCATAGGAGATGGTTATTTGGTCATGATTAGGCCTCACTACAAGAAAAGTTGGCTTTTACAACAGACGATTTTCATGGTTGAAGGCCTATTTTTCGTGGTTAAAAAGTCTTCTACGATGGATGGACTTAGTGGTAAAAGCCCCGTCATAAATGAATCTACCAAGATTTTTTTTTCGATCGTGGAAAATCACACCCTTCAGCCATGAAAACTTGTTCCGTCGAAGACCTGTTTGCCAGATGCGTTGACTGCTGATGTCATGCAAACAACCATGTGGCAAACACTGTTAACGCCTAGTTACCGCCATTAATAGCGACCAAAACCATGGTAGAAGCCAGGTCCAGCTAAGGCCTGCTAATTATTAAGCGGGCCAACCCATTACGAGCCCAATAAGAGAAGGGCCGTTAATGCTTTATTCTGCACTATGTGAAATGGGCCCATTAGTGCAACCAGCCGCGACCCATGAACTTTTAGGCCCGACACTATTTTAGCCTATAGAAGGCCCACCTTGGTCCAATACTGTGCGACCCATTCCCCGCCTGGGCCAAGTTTGTCTATTGCTATTAAGGCCTGCGGTAGGGCCATCACTTTTCTCGCACCCATCATGGGCCACTTATGGCCATCTACCATTACGTCCTTTTATTGTTCTGGCCTTTCACTATTCGAGCCTTCTACTATTTAGTCCCATAAACGGGCTGCTATGTTTCTAGCCTCCTACTGTTCTGGCCTTTTTACTGTTCTAGCCTTGTTACTGTTTCCGGCCTGTTACTGTTCTAGGGTCCTACCGTTTTCCTGTACCGGCCTTTACTATTATTGCCTTTTACTATTCTGGCCTTTCACTGTTATGGCCATTTACTGTTCTGGACTTTTACTATTCTGGCCTGTTGCGGTCAAATTGTACAGTATAATGGCATCAGGGTAGGCTTGTCACTCTTAATTGGCAGCCCATCAAGGACTAGTACAACCATTGTGGGCCTGCTAATGTTTAATCCTATCTAACTTAGATCCATTGCCAGGACATAAATGTGGATAAACAAAGAACACAAGTTCTCTAGAATGCTAAATAAATTCTAGAACCATGGAAAAAAACTTATAACTAGGAAAATAGTAAATTATATTATAGTCCTGAAAAATTCCATGGCTCATAATGCATCATAGGAGTAGAACACAACTGATGAACAATATAATCTCAGTTTCAAAAATGTTCCTTTTAGGGAGCTCGCACCGCCTCACATGCAACGATGGGATTACCACGAGACTTGTTGAGGATATTATTAAGTAGATCCTTCATCAAAGCTTGCCTATTTTCAACTCAGATAACTCCTTCATTGCTATGGAGACTACTGCATCTGTTTTGTTGGCTTCCTGTCCAACTACATCAAGTGCATCTTGGAGTGCAGCACCAAAAATTCTTTCTGTTGGAATGTATGGAGCAGTCGAGATCGTGTACCTACATGAGCAATACGCATTGTCACTACTGCTCTATCCAAAGAGATCCACACTTGAGGTAGTTGTTTTCTGTTCTTCCTTCATATTTATATTTGCAACCTAAAACAAAAAGAAACGTCATATAACAGCATTACCAAGGAAAACAAAAACCAATGAATTTCAAATCTGTCCTTTTGCTAAAAGGAAGAAAGCAATTAGTAATATGAGGGCATCATACATCTCTTTCTTATGGAATAACTAGAATAGTAGACTTCATAGAGGGATGAGATCGTGTGCAACTGTCACTTCTGGCCTGTGAAATGACTGCTCTACTTGATGAAGGCTGAAACTAATATAAAATAAGTTACAACATCATACAAAGGAACAAAACTACCATGTTCATTCTCAAAGATTTTCAAAAGATTATTTGGTCTATTATAGCAATGTAAGCACTCAACACAGGGACCTCATGTAGACTGATCAAATCAGAATGCGCGAATTATGAATGTAATGAATCCAGAACCTGAGAGCATAACTAGGCATGCACAGGACAACGAAATCTAGCAAATACAATCAAAATCTCCTTAAACTTATAGACAAGCATTTACCAAAAAACAAAATAAACATTCAAACAGTGTAGCTGATATTAACTAGCATACTCAATGTGCAGTTGGATCATAAACTTTGGTAGGTGACATTTTTTGTAATCATCAACAAACTATTATAGTGCCTCGGTCAAATTAGAAATAGACGTGTGCCTCTAATATATTAACCAAATCATTTCAGAGAAATGGTCAAACGATCTATCAAATAGTCAGATTGTTTAAACTTTTTGATTGTCTGCCCAAAGACAAAGTGTACTATCAGGTGCCTCATATTAAAATAGCCATACGTGTGGTAGATACCAGAGTGAGATTTGAAGTACGCGGTTGCTTATGATCCTCTTGTTTCTGTTATATTGGATTCCATTGCATGTCTGGTCTTATTATAATCACCCTAGTCTTCCGACAAAAAAAACAACTGGACTATAGTAAATGGCATGACAAAGGGGACTTAAACCTTAAATAAAAGGGGGCGTCCTTATAGTAGATCTATGTGAAGTCTCAGGGTCGCTGATCCGGTTACAGGTATGTTTCTCGACGATGTCCACTCCATCAAGTAATTGAACTGGTGGTCTCCATACTTTAGTGTTTGGCCTCTGCATAATGGTGCAGCAAATAGTAAACACAAAAAGGTTCTAGTCTGACAGATGTTAGCATGAAGTGATACAAAAGCAATAGATACTTAAGAGATTATATGGGCCATTCATTCTACAATTTCCAGTGTAAACTGCACTTGTTCATTGCGTAACAACAACAAACTATTAGGAATCATGGGGTAAGCAGAAGAAAATAAAACAGACATATTAGTGGAAGCAGTATAACGAATGTAAACGTGTACTGCATAGATAAAAGAACAACATCAAGTAGGAAATAACAATTAGTGCCATAGACTACGCCAAGCCAGGGAGAAATTACAACAGCATCACATATGTGCACTTACTAAAGCAGATAATGGAAACAAATGCGTTAACCATTGGCTGACTCATATTTCACCATGACATACAAAATCATAGTTCAATGCCTTACGGTTAAACCTGACTACAGAGAATTTATTTAGGAAGATACGGGTAACAAGTATAACACTTGTAAGTTACTAGTACCTCCGTTCCATAATATAAGCCTTTTTATCAAGCTAAAACAGCTTTCTAAAAAGGCTTATATTATGGAATGGAGGTAGTACAAAAGTAGCACCATTACAAAATACAGTTAACTACTACATATTTATCTTACCAAAATCCAAGGAGATATGGTTACCTCGGTCAGGACGGTGTTTAGGCATCCTGCGAATCCTAGGTGGTGACGTCGAGGTTGCCGAGGGTGCTGCGGTTGCGGTTCTTGTGGGTGAAGGTGAAGCAGAACAGGGGTTCCTCCGAGCATTGGACGACATCGGCGAAGAAGCAGATTCCTATCGGTGGGAATGTGTTCGGCGTGCTAGGAGAGTGGGTTGGTGAAGCAGATCTGGTGCAGTGCAGGGCGACAATAGTAAATCAGATCTAAGGTGTTGAAGGTAGATCTAGGGTTTTCCATAGGGCTTGTGCAGCTGGCGGCGAGGATTGTGTGTATCGGGGGTGGGGATGGGGGTCGGGGTCGGTGGTAGGGGCGGGGCTATAGAGGTACTGAACATGGAAATTACGACTGAATCCCCAACGAACCGACTTCACTAGGGGGCGAATGGGGATTCCAGGATGTTTGAAACATTGGGGTGTGAAATATTTCGGGGATAGTAGGAGATTTTCCCTCTCGACTAATTTCAGATTTATGTATAGTCCAAGTAGTAGTAAATTGGTAAGCCATACTCCCTCGAATCAAAGGCCGACAGGCACATTGGTGATCATCCATGGCCAATACTACCTCGGTTTAGAAATTAAGGCCCCATTTGGCCATTTGGCATCTAAATATTGATCATCCATGGCCCACATTGGCTCGATTCAGATATTAAGGCCCAATTTGGCATCAAAGTATTTTTAAATTATTTAGAAAACATTTTTAATTCTGAATAAACTGAACTATTAAATACCTTTCAGTGTTTGGTTCCAACAAATAATACGGGTTTAAACTGAAGTATTCTCTAAAACTATGTTTTTTAAAATAATTGAGAAAGAGGCCAGACCCCTTTTTGAAGAAATCGAGAAGAGAGAAAACTGAAGTATTGCTTTGGTAGGAACTAAAATACTATGGCATTGATATATTTCCATATTATATCCATTCATCAATGATGATGCTTATGAAGATGTCGTCACCAAGGCAGGCAGTGAGCTTGAAAATTACGATTGAAGCCCCAACCAACTTGACTGAATTTGAATTTATCCATAGTCCAAGTAATAATAGTAGAATGGTAGGCCGATGGGATAGGGAATCGAGTGTAATAATAAAGTGCCCTGAGCTTTTAAAAAATAAAGCGCCCTTTATCGATAAATTTTAAATCACTATGGTTGGGAGTGTTTAGACTTCAATTTTAAACAAAAATTTGGGAACCCACTATTTCGCTAACGTGAATAATCTAGCACCTGAGCGACGACATCAAACCACTCATAAGGTAAGAAGCGATGGTATGTTCATCGAAAAAATGTGAAAGTTGATAGGCCCCACAAGTAATTTGTTCTCACAACTCTTATTGTCCCTTCGCGCTAAGGATGGCAATTTTATCCACGAGTGCCCATAGGTACCGTACCCGTGTGGGTAGGGTATGGTCACACTTTTATACCCATGTATACTCATACCCCACCCATTTAAACTGACAAAGTAGTAAAACTTACCTGTAGAGTTTCAACCTATGGGGCCGAGCAACCTAGGGAAGAGTATGATACCATGACTTCTAAACTCCAATAATTTTCATGTACTAGTCCACCTACTATTGATTAGAGATAGTTATTTTTGTCATATATGGTATTGGTGAATGTAAAATTATGAATAACTTGGGTACTATTAGATCAACCCGCCAGGAACCTACCAACGGGTATGGGTACCCATCGGGTATGGGCATGGGTAAAGTTTTATACCTGTCGTTGGATTGATGAAAAGTACGCCATGAGGGGGTCCTCGAGGCATGCGGAAGAGAGGGGTGTGAGACGTATGGTGTTCCAGGACGGTGAGCACACAAGTTTACCCAGGTTCAAATCTGCCGGCTTTGGGCGGATCCTACTCCTGCTAGCAATCCAGTAATACGGCAGAGCCGGCTATGGGTTACAAGGGTTTCGCCTATGCGAGTTGAGATTGTAGACTATTGTAGGGTGCCCTAAAGGCTGGTCCCTAGGACGACTTATATAGATATCTAGCCTAGGGTTTATAGGAGAGACCTATCTGGCTACGACTAAGAGTCGGTTACAGAGTACATCTTGAACTACAAGTAACACTACATGCCTATGTCGGTAAGTCTTCTGGGCCTTCCCGTAGCCGGATTGTACTCTGTCTCTTCTGCCTGACTGGGCTGCCCGTGAAGCAAATATCTAACCTGAAATGGGCCACCCTGGTCAGTGAGGCATAGTGAGGATACCCGGAAAGTATATCCCCAATAGCAGCCCCCAGAAGCCTCCAAGATCCAGAGTCGGATTTCATCATCATCTAGCTTGATCCATCTTTGGCTTGCAGAATCTTGAAGGGTTCCTGAAACTTCAAAAGAAAGGATAGGATCTGAGTCTCAAAGCGAGTTGGACCTATGAGTACATTATTCGGGTTTCCATCTTGAAATTCAAACTAAGCTGGAACTTGGTCTCTGACGTAACTTGACATCAGTCAAGGTCTAGTCACGTCACTGACAGACATTCCTGCCAGCACGACCGTTGGTGGATCCGCCTTTTGCAGAACCGAGGCGTCGTTTTAATGCATGCACAGAGATCGAGGCGACGTAATCCTTGTGAGGAGGTTACCTAGCTCCTTCCACGACGCGTGGTAGGGTTACTGTTTATCTTGCACGAATCTTGGCACAAGTGAGGGATAGAAGGGGTCAAGATCTCTTCCTTATTCCTTACCAACGCTAGTGCTTTCTCCTTCCTCTCGATGCTTCCTATGAAAAAGCTCCTCCGCCTCTCCCAAATCTTACATCGCCACCCATCCTAGGTCACCACCGCCCAAAAAATGGCTGAAGCTTCGTCTTCCGGCATGGCGGCAACAACAACGACGACCCCTGTAGTAGCAGAGAAAAAGAACTTCCATGGGGTTTAGAGCCCCTGCGCCCTTGACGATGCCATGCTCCGTGTCATCGAGAAGGAAGGCCTCCTTCGTGTTGGTGACTGGCAGAGTAGTTTTGGACAAACCATCCCCACCCCCAACACCGACAAGCAAGTGCACTTTGGCACCCACCTCGATTGAGGTTTGAGTTTTCCTCCCTCAGATTTCTTCTTTGAGGTTATAGATCACTATGGAGTGCAACTCCACAATCTCCCCCCAAAGTCACTTTTAGAAATGAGTGCCTATGCATCTTTGTGTGAGGGGTATCTTAGTATTAGGTCGAGTCTTGTTCTTTTCCTGTACTATTTCCATACTCGGAGAAATTCCATCACTTCGGGTAATCCTTACATTACCGGAACTCTCCTCTTTTCTGTTAGGAGAGAATGAGTCTATCCTATGATTATGGCTAACGAGTCAGTGAAGAAATGGCCGTCCATGTTCTTTTACCATAAGGACAGACCGGCTCCCGGCAAAACAACTACTTTGTCGGCTTTTGTTGATGGCGCTGCCATGCCCCAAGAGTCCTAGGACACGGACGCTCCGGCTCTCACTGACGATCTGCTTCTTGATAAGAGGTGGATCGAATATTCGATGAAGCACAAGGGTCTGAAAGGATCCGACTTGATCCACTGCTGGCTGGCGCGCCGGATCTAGCCTCTCCAACATCATGGTGACCAGCTTATGCATTCAGTCACCAAGAGCAAGGAGGATTCTCTCCGGGTCTGCTCCAAATCTTGTTTGGACAGGGACTACGAGTCCTAGATCAAATGGTTGCTCAAGGAGCGGATCGAGAGGAAGATTCCAGAACTTTCCTTGGATATGCATACGGCTGACGACCTTGTGACACCAGTAAGTTTTCCATCAATTACTTTGAATATGTGTTCATCTATACTTTGTTATAGCTTTTTGAAATACTGAGGTAACTCTTATTTCATCTTGCTAACCTCCCCGAGTTGGAGCTTGCTCCTCTTGAGGGATATCCTCCTGAGCTGTCTCAGGATGATGGAGAACTTATTGCACTACTGGAGGCGCTTACCCGAAAGTGTAAGACTTCGACTGTGTCTATTGGAACAAAAGAAGTGCCTGTTGTTAAGAGGTAACTTTCCTCACAAGGTCTTTGTATTTTATTTCTCATTCTTTTTGAAGTGTAACGATCTTGTACTATCACTTCTTTAGAGCTAAACAACTCACCAAGGGCAAAGGGAAGGGAAACCCGGAAAAGCCTCTGCGACAGTCAAAGTTAAACTTGGCTTCACCTGCTGCTGCACCTCTGACTCCTGCCCCACAGCCTTCTATAACACCGGAGGTTACCTCATCTCCCCATGCTACAGAAGATCCAGCTCAGCATTCTGAGCCAGTGAACCTTGGTTTGCAGACTGACGTCACCATGGGTGACTTGGCAATTGATAAGGGCGAACCCGTAAATGGTAATGATCCCTCGGTAGAGGTTTTCACAGATAACCTTCTCAGTAATCCAGGTATCGCCAAACTTGGCATTACTCGGAAAACTGCAGATGAGATCTAGAAGCTGGCTCAGCAATGCTTGGAGAGCCAGAATATCACCGTCAAGGAAGAGGCGCAAGAAGCCAAGGACGTCAAGTTCTCCGAGCTTCTTGACCAAGTTCGTCTTCGTGACGATAAGCTGAAGGCTGGGGTAGCTCCTCCACCACCAATAATCCCGCTGACTCTCACTGAGAAGGTTACTTCTGAGGTGAACATGAGTCTAAGCAAGCTTACCCATGGACAATATGTAAGTCGGACTTTGACTTTCTCTTTCACTTTATTTCATACCATATCCTCTTGCCCCAAGCATGAAATTGGATAGGACATCCGGATTTATGCTTTCATAGGATACCAAAGAACGAACTAGTGTAGCCCCCAAGGCTCGTGCTGATATTAGTTAAAATATTAGCCTTAGTATTTGGTAGACTTATGACTCTGGTTACTATTCTGACTTATAGAAAGTTAATGCTTATAACCAGGAATTATTAAAGAATATTTGCAATAAGCAGAGAGAGATCAGAGCTCTCCGTCTTGAAAATGCTCAACTGAAGATTTCCAAGGATGAAGCCGAAGGTAATCATTTCAGTCCCTATCCTTGTTCTTTTTCACTTTCATAGTCGAATGCTTATCCGACAGTTTTCTTTTTCTTACAAAACTGCTAAAGAAGTCATGCAAAATGATTGAAGAGGCCGAGAATTTCAAAACCCTGGAGGTGGAAAACACTAACTTATGGCGGGAGCTGAATGAACTGATGACAGATCATGAGTGCAGCATTGCCAGCATTCTTGAATCCTCTAACATGGCCACCGAAGAACGTGATCGAAAGATCGCAATCCAGGATAAGAAAATCTTGGATCTCAATGATGAGCTGGCTAGGGAAAAGGACATCACCCGAGCTCTCTAGGATGAACTCCAGAGTCTTCGAGTAGAGAAGACCAAAGTTGACAATGTCATCTTCGGTAATTTTCCTCTCTTTGACCTTTATTTCTTTCCGATTCCTAGGAATTTGGATATAAGTCTCACTTGGCTTTTGTATATACAGCTCCTTTGAACTTACTGGATTCTTCCTCCACCAAGTCTCGCACCAGCAGGCTTACCAAAGTCAGTGACTTACTTCATGATTTCTGCCAGTCATTGGAGGATATTGGCGAAGTTCTCAAAGTTCCGAACATGAATAGAATGTCCGCCTTTGAGGTGCGAGACAAGGAGAAGGAGATGCCCCAACTCATCCAAGATTGGAACATGTAATATGCGCGAACCGTGGCATAGAATGCCCTTACCAGGGTTATGAGCCACCATGGAAGCATGGAGATCTGGCAAGTAACCAGAGGTTATTCAACTGTGGATGAAGACATCAAGGAGCAGAACATCAAAGCCATCATGGACTCCTGCACCGGTTATGGATGTCACATAGCTGATCTGACCAGCTACGACACTCCATTCTTCACTTGCGTGGAAATGCCTCCTCCACCTTCCAAAGAAACAACAGAAGTTTCCGATGATGAGCAAACCGAATCCGATTTGTCTGTCTCGGAAAGATATCAAGGCGAAGGCGATGTCTCCAATGAGCCGGTAGCTCCTACCTCTCCTCCTGCATCGTAGAGTACCAAAAAACAATGTGTTATTCTGAAACAATTGGATTGTAATAAGTATTGTAATATTTTTGCTAGTGCTAAGATTTGCAAGAGCTGATGCTTTTGACTTCTTTTTAGCACCTTTTGCTCTATTTTGTCGTCCCTACAATTTTACATAAGCACTTTTTTTTGTCTATACTTATCGCTTATCTGGCTTTCCACCTCGTACCTTTCGTGAGCCGACAAATCTTCAACCCATAAACTTTGCCGAGCAATGGAGCTCAATTGCTAAACCAGTTTAAACTCGAAAACAAAGCTGATTTCTAGTACCAACAATTCACTACTCGGAAAATGCCCGCATCCGACAATCAGATGTAACACCCCAACATTAGATCTTAGAAATAAGCCGAGCGCAAGTGTGTGCAATGCATTCATGCATAGAAAATCCGGATAATTTTCGCGCTTTTAAATAAAACTTGTCAAAGTGATTGAATCTTCTCTTAACTTGGTGGAACTAAAGTAGATCATCAAGTTGGCTACGATAAGTTTCAGTATGACCTTTGCTAAAACCTTATCTTTGGGGAATATAATTTGATCTAAGGGTAGATCAAATGTAATAAAACTAAGTCACAACACACTACTTAATAAGGAGTACTTGATTTTCTAGAGATCATTACATGGTATTCTAAACAATAACTCAAGGATGAATAGTTAATCTTCTAAAAATGATATCAAGGATTATTTACAACAAACCCTGAATACCAAGTTAAGTGTATAACTTAAGTAAAGAAACTCTATAACTAAATCTTGAAACACTTGTTTGCTATAGTTACTCTTATCATGGGTATCATGGTAGTTCTTAAACATTAACTCTTATTGTAGATAGAGTAGAAAGGGAAGGCAAACCAAGACCATCCATCACACACCCTTAGAGTCATGTTAAGAGATGACAATCCTATTTAACAAAGTCCTAGTGTCTATTGATCATCAATGTGTGTGATCAATTATTGACCTATCACATTTTGACTCTTAGCTTTCACTTGTTATATTGACCTTCCAAAGGCCTTGAGTAATTTAATAAGAAGGAGGAACTATATATGGTTGAGTGTGCCATCATCAATGGAATGTGATCCTTAGTGGAGATCAAACCATTTGATGTTGGAGGAGTTAACTCACTCATGAGTTTACTAGAAGAGTTTAGATAGTAATTATGGAGATACAAGGAAGCTAGTAGTATTAGAATATCCAATGATAATCTTGTTAATACAAGTGTTTATAAACTTAGAGTAAGTTTCCTTAACAATATAAGCCTATATAGAGAGACTAGTACAAGTCTACTACTTAGTTGAGTATAGATCTTGATCAGACAATTAGAAGCCTAAGCTTAGTTTGATCAAATGATGGTGGTCATTATTCTCAAGTCACTTGGGAATAGATGACTAGGTTGGGAAGCTAGTGTCATAGTCACAACTCTGTTGTGGTCAAGTCAAGATTCATCATTCCTTTCATAAGTCATTTTGAAAACATCTGACAATGAAACAGTATGGCCACTCCAACTGTCCATAACCGCGAACGCGGCTATTCGAATAGTTTGACACTCTGCAGAGGTGGTACACTTTCACCACAAGATTCGATACATCTGTCAGGGATAACCCTGAATCCTCATACTTAGTATGCAGATAATCAAACATAACCTTTCCTTTACACACCCTAGTATAAGAACCTCTCCTATGAGTATGGCCTCCCAACCATGACAATCTATCATCTTGGGCACTGCATAGGTGGACAACATTGAGAGGTAGCCTCAGCTCAAACCTCTCCCGCGAGGGAACTAATACTAATGCATATAAATTTCTGGCTAAGCCTTACCCAATTCAGGTATTGTGGTTGTACGGTAAAATTGGAATGGTATCGCATCCGAATCCAACGATCAGTTTTGTAAAAGGGGGTAAGGCTCATGCCTCAACATTTTCATCATCATAAACCATTTGTGTTTCTCAACACATGTCAAAACATTTCAATAGAATGACTCATCATTCCAAGGTTTTCACAATTCATTTTCACCAAGTATTCCCATCTAAAGTGACTCAAGTTTTGGATTTAGCTCTAAGCTACTAAGTTAAGAGTGTTCACTAAGGTGGAATGCTAATCTCAATCTCATGCCCTAGAATGACATCTAAGGTTATCTAGGTAGTTCAAGTTTTATACTTTTTATGCTACCTTCAAACAAGTAAGGGACTTTGGTAATGTAAAGAAGGTAAAGCTTGGAAATAAAACTTGGGGTAGGTAATATTCAAAGTGGTATAACCAAAGCATGCCTAATGCATCTGCTTAGGTTATCTAGCTTACTCTACTTGCTAACAATAGCTTCCCTTGGTTGGTGCAGTGGTTGAAGTTTTCTTCCTCTTCCTCCGGGTAGAACTCCTCCTCCTCGTAAGTTGGGTTGGTACTTGATGGCTCAATGCACGACGCCCAGAAAAGTGCTAGTGCGTGGTTGATGTAGAGCTCGTTGGGAACCCCAAGAGGAAGGTATGATGAGCATAGCAGAAAGTTTCCCTCAGTTATGAAACCAAGGTTTAATCGAACTAGTAGGAGCAAGGAAACACCCCAAAGGTGTTACTAGCTGAGCTTTGGCAGGGCGCACTACCAGTGCTAGTAGCAACGTGGAGACCTGCACAACACAACCACAGGACTTTGTCCCCAACTTGTGATGAGGTTGTCAATCTCACCGTGTTTTGCGTAAAACAAAGGATTAAACGTATCGAATGGAAAGAAGTAAAAGTTTGCAGAAAGTAAACACAAAGAAGTAAACAGTTTGTAGATTGTATGTAAAAGACAAGGACCGGGGTCCATAGTTCACTAGAGGTGGCTCTCCTTAGATAGATAACATGCTGGGTGAACAAATTACAACGGGGCAATTGACAAACATTGAGAAAGCAATACATGCATATAGTAAGCATCTTGACTCCTTTGAGACTTGATTGGGCATTACAATATTATACATAGACCGCCATCCAACTGCATCTATGACTAATAATCCACCTTCAGGTTATCATCCGAACCCCCTCCAGTATTAAGTTGCAAGCAATAGATTATTGCTTTACGAACTGCGTGTAAAGTAAACAATATGATTGTTCTATGAACAAAGGATTGTTGTTTTCTCCCTAGTAGCAACAACACATCTAGTACCTTAGAGATTTCTGTCACTTCCCCAGATTACCAGAGGCATGAACCCACTATCGAACATAAATACTAACTCTTGGAGTTGCTAGCATCTACTTGGCCAAGATAGCTACTAACAACGGAAAGCATGCAAGATCACAAATAAGAAAGACATGATAGAATCAATAATCAATCTGAAATAGCATCTCAATATCCATCGGATCCTCGCAAACACAACATGCAGAATTACAAATAGATGATCTTGATCATGAACGGAGCTCACACGATCTAAACATGAAAGCACAAAGGAGGAGAACCAGCCATCTAGCTACTACATGGATCCGTAGTCCAAGGATGAACTACTCACGCATCACACCAGAGGCTTGCATGGTGATGAAGAAGGCCTCCATGGTGAATTCCCGTCTCCGGCAGGGTGCCGGGAAGAGCTTCAGATCCCTCCCGATCTAGGGATGGAGATGACGGCAGCTACAGACTCTTTCGTGGATTTTTGATCGGGTACTTAGGGTTTTGTCCCGAGGGCAATATATAGGCGGAAGGAGAGGCCGAGGGGGTGCCGGGAGCGGCCACACCACCCCCTGGCGTGGGCCAGGCCTGGCCACGCGGCCAGGTGGTGTGGTGGCTCCCTGGCCCCTCTCCGTCTCGTATTCTAGCACTTTATGACATCCGGAAAAATAGGCACTTTGGCTTTTGTCTCGTCCAATTCTGAGAATATTCATTTTCTGATTTTCCTGGAACCAAAAACAGCAGAAAACAGGCAGCTGGCACTGTGGCTCTTGTTAATAGGTTAGTCCAAGAAATCATATGAAAATACTCCTAAGTTGGAACAAAACACAAGAAAGTGGATAAAACCAAGAATGGAACATCAAAAATTATAGATACATTTGCAATGTATCAACATCCCCAAGCTTAACTCCTGCTCGTCCCCGAGTAGGTAAGTGATAAAAAGAAAGAATAATTTTTGAGGTGACATGCACCATCAAAGACTTGATCAAAGTATTTGTAAAACATTCAAAGCTGGGATCATAGTACTTCAATCATAACATGAAAGACAAAGTTCTAGCAATAAGCAAAGAAACTATGATGCAACATGAAAAGGCACAAACAAAAGATTCATGAATAACAATGCTTTGCAAGACGTTTGTTTGTTTCACATAAAGAAAACATAGCATAATACTATTCAGCTTGTCCCTCAATAGAGTAGCAAATAGAAATGCATAGGACACCTTCAAAGTTCATAAGAGTGACTAGATACAATAGTTTAAAACAAGCAATATCAATTATGCATCAATCAACTAGTCTTGGGACAATGCACATAGAACTAAGAATGGCCACTATGCTCTCAAAGTAGGTGCATAAAGGTAGAAGGTGGAGACTCAATATAATGGTGGTAGAAAGGCCTTTTGTAAAAGGAAGTAGGGATTAAGGTCTCATAAAGAGCTTCCAAAAATTATGGTACTTATAGCTTTTAGCTCTCATTTCCCCTATCACAAGCATCTTGAAGTGATTAAGGTTAAAGTGAACAAACTATGGTGTACATGCTTGACGAAGTATAAGTCAGAAATCACATGTCCCTTGTATACGAGGGCCGCTCCTCATGCTACTCAAGTTTAGTCACCGGTAAGTTCTTGTCATCGTAAGTACATGTGTATCATAGAGAACCACCAACGGGGTACCCCTTGCTCGATGATACGGAAGAATCCCCATATCAAAATGACAAGGCAAGCAGACAACGAGCATCTCAGCATTCTTCTTATTTACCATGGGAATATGGTGCTTTTTTCTCTCTTTCCTCTTTTCATAATATCTCTTTTTTTTCTTTTCTCTTTTTTTCTCAATATAGGACTCTTTTTTTTATAAGAAGAATGCTTCATAGACAGCTCATTATGGTTAGGCTGCAGGTTTCCACCATGTCATCATGGATTAGACCAGCGGCCCAGGCGTTTCTCTAACACATATACATAACTCCATGGACTTACAAGCTCCCCTTTCATTTCACACCGGCGACATCCATATACAAAAGAGCATGATATCAACTAGGTACAAGTACCAAGTGCAATGTTGAAAGCGTTCCCCATGAAAGCATGGTTCTGCTAATTCCCAACAAATAAGTGCAAGCATATACAACATAGAAGACACAATGGTTCAAGTTTATTAAGGGCAAGTAAAGTAAAGTGTGCCATCAAGTTCGTGAGAACTTTAATCACTAGTTTTATCATAACAAGTTCAATTTGGAAGGTAAACAAAAGCATGAATATACTTGGAATAGCATAAGCTAGTAGGTAGGTATGGTGGACTCTTTGGAATAACTTGGTTTAGGGAGTTGGATGCATGAGTGGAACTCATACTTGGTGGTGGAGGCTAGCAAAAGACTAGGAGCGACAAACTAAGAGAGCAATAATGGCCATAATCACGCAGAGCAACAAAACATCATTGATCAAAGCATAAAGTGATACTACAAGTTGAAAAGTAAAGGATCATAGAGGCTATGGTGACTTGAGATAGTCATAACCTGGTGTGAGCATGCGCCAAGTCAACCCAAATAAAGCATCAAAGGAGAATACCACCATACTATGCTTTAATATGCTGAAACAATGCATGATTCATCCAAGGCACATTGAGCAATCTCAATTGTTTAAAACAAGTCATGCTACAGCAAAGAATACTAAGCATAAATCCAAAACAATATCAAGTACGGCATGACAGAGCATAGGCCACAGTCAAAAACGAGCTCTTTTTTACCACATAAGCATGAACTTTCCTACTCTTTTCCAAACCAAACCAAACTATTTGCAAACCAATGTATGAAAGAGGGGGTCCAACCAACTTATTCAGAAAACCAAGAAAACTAAAAAACAAAACGAAAACGAAAAAGAAGACGCTCCAAGAAAAACACAACTATGCATGAAACAATAAAAATGAAGCGTTTGGAAGAAATCTGGGATTTTTATTGATGAAGAAAGGGGATGCCTTGGGCATCCCCAAGCTTTGACGCTTGTACTTCTTGGATATTTCTTGTTATTACATGCGTGGCATCCCCAAGCTTGAGCTTTAGTCCATCCTTTATCTCATTACTCATTCCTTCCATACACCTGAAATTTTTTCTTCATACAAAACTTCACACAATCATTATTAGCAACATTAGTGCACTGAAGATAAAATGTCTTAAGGTTCAGTTCTACCACCAAATAAACTTCCATTAGAACACTAGATACTGTAGCACTTCTCTCAAAAATCTCAATTCCCCAAAAGAACTCAAGAAGGAACCAACAAGAAGCAAATGCAGAGAATGGCAGAAATCTGTCAAAACAGACCAGCAGATAAATACGAATTTTTTCGAAGACCTTATGTTGCTCAAATGAAAAAGTTTTGAACTAACGAAAGTTAGCTAACAACCTGGGACAGAACCACAAAAAATTACAGATCAATCCGACGTACAGATCTCTCTCAAGAATTTTTACGGTAAAGCACAAAGATCTGTTTCAGGACAGCAACTTTCCCAATCATTACTTCTCTCTCATTAGAGGTTACTCTTGGCACAAAAAGCAAATAAAAATGATAAGGAGAGGTTATTACAGAGGTAATAACTTCCAATACTCATCTAAAACTTTGGGTTATCTCCCAATAAGTACTTTTCTTTAACGCATTGAAGTTAGGCATAAGAAGCAAAGAAAGAATCAAGTATTCTCAAATGAAGAAGCATTAAAACCAAATTTCTTGCCCTTACCTCTCTTATTTTTATTTCTTAAACTTGGGGAAAATATGATTGTTTGGTGGAGAAGAAAGGTGCATGGTCCCCTTTCCCACATCTATTATCGCTCCAAGGAGTTCTAATAGGGAACTTCCAAGTGTGATTTGTCCTTTTCCTGCACATTCAATAACAAGATAATCAATAGAAATCGTTTTCCCAAGGATCTTTGTAAACACTCCTTCAGCTATTCCAAGAGGTAATATGGTAGTATTATTAGCAAAAGATATTTCTTTTCCTCCTTCAATAAGCCCCCAAGTATTTAGAGATTTATAAATATCTTTGGGCATAAGACAAAATTCAGACATGATATCACAGCAAGCTTGAAAAGTTTCAGTGTTCATCTCAGTATTTACTGTAGGGAACCACGTTGATGGTTCGGAGTTTATTGGAATATAATTGTGATGCTCTCTAAGTGTATTATAGCAACTTTCTAGGATAGTAGTGCTAGCCTCAAGAGTGTTCAACCTAGCAAATATTTTTGCGAAAGAAATATCAGTTTGGATAGGCATGTTCTAAGTGAGGGTCAATTTCTTTATAGCATTAATAGCATCATCCTCATTACATTGGAGGAAATATCCTCCCACAACAGCATCTAAAGCATATCTTTAGCAAAGAGCAATCCCAAGGTAAAAACTGCTAAGGAACAAACTTTGAGTCATTTTAGGCTCAGTTTTTTCATGTAGATCAGAGATTCTAGACCAAGCTTCTTTAAAACTTTCCTCAATTCCTTGTTTAAAAGTGAAAATCATTTCCTCGGGTGACATAGTGACTTGAGCAAGGCTAGACATAATGGCAACTCAAGATAGGAACTAATTTTTTGTGTGTTTTCAAATAAGAAAGCAAACTAGGAAAACTAATTTTTTTGGGTTTTTGAATAAAGAAACAAGCAAACAAAGCAAAAAAGAAACTAAGCAAAACAAAAATAACAAAGTACAGAGATTGGTTATGAGGGACTCCCCTTGTGAAGATGTCCTTGACTCCCCACCAACGGCGCCAGAAAAATGCTTGATGGCTCAATGCACGGCGCCTAGAAAAGTGCTGGTGCGTGGTTGATGTAGAGCTTGTTGGGAACCCCACGAGGAAGGTATGATGAGCATAGCAGCAAGTTCCCCTCAGTTATGAAACCAAGGTTTAATCGAACCAGTAGGAGCAAGGAAACACCCCAAAGGTGTTACTAGCTGAGCTTTGGCAGGGCGCACTACCAGTGCTAGTAGCAACGTGGAGACCTGCACAACACAACCACAGAACTTTGTCCCCAACTTGTGATGAGGTTGTCAATCTCATCGTGTTTTATGGAAAACAAAGGATTAAACGTATCGAATGGAAAGAAGTAAAAGTTTGCAGAAAGTAAACACAAAGAAGTAAATAGTTTGTATATTGTATGTAAAAGACAAGGACCGGGATCCATAGTTCACTAGAGGTGGCTCTCCTTACATAGATAACATGCTGGGTGAACAAATTACAGCGGGGCAATTGACAAACATCGAGAAAGTAATACATGCATATACTAATCATCTTGACTCCTTTGAGACTTGATTGGGCATTACAACATTATACATAGACCGCCATCCAACTGCATCTATGACTAATAATCCACCTTCAGGTTATCATCCGAACCCCCTCCAGTATTAAGTTGCAAGCAACAGATTATTGCTTTACGAACTGCGTGTAAAGTAAATAATATGATTGTTCTATGAACAAAGGATTGTTGTTTTCTCCCTAGTAGCAACAACACATCTAGTACCTTAGAGATTTCTGTCACTTCCCCAGATTACCAGAGGCATGAACCCACTATCGAGCATAAATACTGACTCTTGGAGTTGCTAGCATCTACTTGGCCAAGATAGCTACTAACAATGGAAAGCATGCAAGATCTCAAATAACAAAGATATGATAGAATCAATAATCAATCTGAAATAGCATCTCAATATCCATCGGATCCCCGCAAACACAACATGTATGAATTACAAATAGATGATCTTGATCATGAACAGAGCTCACAAGATCTAAACATGAAAGCACAAAGGAGGACAAACCAGCCATCTAGCTACTACATGGATCCGTAGTCCAAGGATGAACTACTCACGCATCACACCGGAGGCTTGCATGATGATGAAGAAGGCCTCCATGGTGAATTCCCCTCTCCGGCAGGGTGCCGGGAAGAGCTTCAGATCCCTCCTGATCTAGGGATGGAGATGACGGCGGCTATAGAATCTTTCGTGGATTTTTGATCGGGTACTTAGGGTTTTCGTCCCGAGGGTAATATATAGGCGGAAGGAGAGGCCGAGGGGGTGCAGGGAGCGTCCACACCACCCCCTGGCGCGGGCCAGGCCTAGCCGCGTGGCCAGGTGGTGTGGTGGCTCCCTGGCCCCTCTCCGTCTCATATTCTGGCACTTGATGACATCCGAAAAAATAAGCACTTTGGCTTTTGTCCCGTCCAATTCCGAGAATATTCATTTTCTGACTTTCCTGGAACCAAAAACAGCAGAAAACAGGCAGCTGGCACTGTGGCTCTTGTTAATAGGTTAGTCCAAGAAATCATATGAAAAGTACTCCAAAGTTGGAACAAAACACAAGAAAGTGGATAAAACCAAGCATGGAACATCAAAAATTATAGATACATTTGCAATGTATCAGTACTATCTTCTATAAATACATACGGGATACACAATCACCAAACAATACTTAACTTGGATACTTAGTACACTAAGGCACACATTTGATGATCTATTATCATCACAAGTATCACAAGGTTTTATTAACTAGCTTCATTCTTTTTAAATGAGAAAAGTAATTTCTACTCATTAAAATTAACTAAGATTTAATATTCTCCAATTAAAATATGGGATCATGTGGACACATGTCATCACCACATATTCTAACATATGGTAATGTGATTTAAAGGTTGGATCACATTTTAATAAGTTTAAGTTTAATAATTAGTGATTTAAAGTGACTAGAAATGCCTATATAGAATTATTTTGGTAATAGTCCAAAGTCACTGCATGCAAACCTTAATATTATTACATACTCAGATGGTTACGGTTAAATATGATTTTTGAGAGTTGGAATCAACTCAAAGGATATTATGGTTGATTTTATAAAAATGTTGAAAGGTGCAAATGCTTCTGTCTTGTTATTTTTACTAGCAGAGATCTCCAACTGTAAATGAATTAAATCCAACGGGCCTGGATAGATATTTTCATAAGCTTTCCAACAAAATTGGAATCACTCAATTTGGATTTATAAAACTATCTGAATTGATTTTTAAACTAAGGGATAGAAGTGAGTTCCAACTTAAATAAGAAAATCTATATTTGAACTAACTGGGTCACGCGGGAAAACTAACGGGCCGGCCTAGTGGCGCTCCGTGGCACGAATGACAACTGACAGGGGGTCCCACATGTCAGCGACTCCTTAAACATGAAGCGGTACGGGGCAACATGGACCGTGCGATTAGAACCTAGATCGACGACTGGGGCTTGTCGTCAACGATGGACAGGTCGCCGACGAGGTGTAACCCTAGCGGCTCGGTGGGGGTCTGGGGCGGCTTACCAGGGCTCCCGCGAGGGTTGGCGAGGCGGGCAAACGAACACGTCGAGGATGGCAGTTCTCATGGTTCTAGCGGCGACTCGGGGGATGGCCTTGATCAACGGCGCCCTTCTCCTCCTTCCGCGGCAGACTCCGGCGAAATTCCGGTGGTGTGGACGGCGGCTTGCTCCGGTGGAGCTCTGGGAGTGTTCTAAGAGGGAGGGGATGAGAGTGGTGTGAGGAAACAGTGCTGGGGAGGCCTCTATTTATAGGCTCGGCGAGGTGGCAGAGGAGCATGGGCGGTGGAGGTGGACCACAAGCGACGGGCTGCACATGGTGGGCAAGACTGGCGGCGGCTGTGGCACGCTATCGCCGGTGAGGGTTCTTAATGGTGCTCGGCCTTAATGGCCATGACCATTTGATCGTGTGCACAGTGGGTGGCCGGGCTAGAGAAGGGTAGGGGTGCACTGGGGTGGCTTTGGTTGCAAAATGGGAGACCACATTGGTCCAAACACTGCTCATAATAGTGTTTGTGGTTTTTGTTTGAATTGTGCCCACAAGGTGTTTGTAGAAATGGCCGAAAAAATCAAGTTTTGAATTTTGAGGTGAATTTTGGTGGATTTGTTAGTCACATGCATAAGCATCTTTGGTTGCTTCGAATTTGAAAATGGAGTTCATTTGAGTGGTTTTTTAAATAGTGCGATCTTGATACCTACACTAGATTCAATTTTCAAATGCCATTTAAAATTAGTTTTTGAAAGTTTTTGGTAGATCACAAAGTGGGCCTTGGTACATCACTAATTGTACTAGCAAGGGGTGCAAAGATCCACATTTTTTTCTATTAATAATTGAGTTCTAGGAATAGCCAAAGTAGGCATGGTAGTTAAAATGGCACAAATGACCATTTCCTTCTTTTATTCATTTTGATTTGATTTTCTTTGGGATTTGTTTGGGAATGATCTAGATGGTGTTTAATTCACCTTAGAATCATTTTACAATCAATGGATCACTTAAACATGGCAATTCAAAACAACTCCTATTTTAAATGCACACACATATGAATGCTTAAATATTTTCAAATGGAAAAGTTTTTTGCTAACCCTAATTTTGATGATTTGGATCTTAATAACCTTGGATTAAAGTTTTGGGATGTTACAAACCTTCCCCCCTTAAAAAAAAATCTCGTCTCGAGATTTATGAAACAAAACTAGGAACTAAAGAGATCTGGGAACTCAGTCCTAATGTAATCTTCTCGCTCCCAAGTAGCTTCTTCTTCGGTATGGTTGCTCCATTGAATCTTGAGAAATTTGATACTTCTGGTCCTGGTGGTTCTGTAAGCTTCTTCCAAGATACGGATGGGTACTTCATGATAGGTCAGGTCCTTATTGATATCAACAACTCGATGATCGATGTTCTTGAAAACTTCAGTCTTCTCCGGCACTTCTAGGCATTTGCAAAGTAACGAGATATGGAACACATTGTGGATGGCTGACATCTCTTCTGGTAGTTCCAGTTGATACGATACTTCTCCTTGGCGGTTCAGAATCTTGAAGGGTCCGATATATCTCGGGGCTAACTTTCCTTTCAAACTAAAGGGTTTTGTTCCCTTCAATGGTGAAACCTTGAGATACACGAAATCTCCGACATTGAAAGTCAGGTCTCTCCTTCTCTTGTCAGCATAACTCTTCTGTCTGGATTGGGCAGTCTTGAGGTGAACCTTCCCTTCGGATTCTCGGAGAATGTCGGGTCCGAAAATCTAACTCTCTCCTACTTGTGACCAATTCAAAGGGGTACGTCACTTTCTTCCTTATAGGAACTCAAATGGTACCATTTGCAAACTTGCTTGATAATTGTTGTTATATGAGAATTCTATGAAAGGCAGTCAATCTTCCCATTTTGATCCATACTCTAATACGCAAGCTCTCAACATATCTTATAGGATTTGGTTGACTCTTACAGTCTATCCATCAGTTTGCGGGTGATAAGCTTTGCTGAAATTCAACTTGGTTCCTAATCCTTCTTGGACTTTCTGCCAAAATCTCGAGGTAAATTGGGTTCCTCGATCTGATACTATGGTCTTGGGGGTTCCATGCAGACTAACAATTCTAGCAGTGTACAACTGCTGGTAAGTTGTCTTGACAGGTATAAAATGAGCTACCTTGGACAGTCTATCAATGATGACCCAGATTGAGTCATTTCCCCTACTAGAAGTAGGCAAACCGGTGATAAAGTCCATTCCGACGGAATCCCATTTCCATTCCGGAATTTGTAGTGGTTGCAACAGTCTTGCGGGTCTCTGATGTTCCGCTTTGACTCTCTGACAGATATCACACTTGGCTATGTAGCTTCCGATTTCTATTTTCATCTTGTGCCACCCGAATTGCTCTTTCAAATCCTGATACATCTTCGTTCCTCTGGGTGGATAGAATAAAGAGTATCATGAGCTTCTTGCGTGATAACTTGCTTCAGTTCTGAATCTGTTGGCACACAAATACGGCCTTTTGTACCACAAAACTCCTTCTTCGTCTTCGGTGAATCCAGGTACCTTTCCTGTACCAATACGATGTTTGATTCCGTCGATACTTTCATTTCCCTTCTGGGCTTCCTTGATTTGGCTGATCAAAGTGGGTTGAAGTTCAATGCTAGCTAACAATCCTTTACTAACTAGCTCAGTCCTAAACTGCTCCAACTCCTCATACAAACTTGGTTGTTTCTCCTTGATCATGGTGTTTAGTCTACACGACAATCTGCTAAGAGCATCTGCTACCACATTGGCTTTGCCGGGGTGATAGTGAATGTCAAGGTCATAATCCTTGATTAACTCTATCCATCTCCTTTGCCTCATATTCAACCTCTTCTGAGTGAAAATATACTTCAAGCTCTTGTGATCTGAGTAAATCTCACAGCGATTACCCATAAGATAATGACGCCATGTCTTCAACGCTAGAACTACGACTGCTAACTCAAGATCATGGGTCTGATAGTTCTGCTGATGTTGCTTCAGTTGCCGAGATAGGTAAGCTATGACTTTTCCTTCTTGCATCAATACACATCCGAGACCAATCTTGGATGCGTCACAATACACATCAAACGGCTTCTTGATATCTAGCATGATCAATATTGGGGCTGAAATCAATCTCTTCTTTAGTTCTTGGAAACTGGCTTCACAATTGTCGGTCCATTCAAACTTCTTGTCCTTCTTCAACAATTGGGTCATGGGTCTGGCAATGCTCGAGAATCCCTCGACGAACTTGCGGTAATATCCCATTAATCCGAGAAATGCACGGACTTGGGTTTGAGTGGTTGGGGCTTCCCATTCTTCGACATCCTTGATCTTGGCGGGATCAACAGAGACTCCTCCAGCAGACACAATATGTCCTACGAATCCTACTTCTTTCAGCCAAAACTCACACTTGCTGAACTTTGCATATAACCGATGCTCTCTCAGGGTTTCTAGGATGATCCTCAGATGTTGCTCATGCTCTTCTTCTGACTTGGAGTAGATAAGGATATCTTCGATAAACACAACGACAAACTTATCTAGGAAATTCATAAAGATCTTATTCATGAGATTCATGAAATAAGCAGGGGCATTGGTTAATCCAAAAGACATAACCGTATACTCGTATAAACCATAACGAGTGGTAAAGGCAGTCTTCGGAATATCCGTTACACGAATCTTAAGTTGGTGATAACCAGTCCTAAGATCAATCTTTGAGAATACTTGGGCCCAGTCAACTAATCAAATAGATCTTCTATCTTTGGTAGTAGGTACTTGTTTTTGATGGTGACATCATTTAGCTTTCTATAATCTATGCACAAACGGTTGCCTCCATCTTTCTTGTCAATGAATAACACTGGTGATCTCCATGGCGATGCGCTTGGTTGAATCAAGCCTGCTGCTAACATAGCATCCAACTGCTTCTTCAACTCTACTAACTCTGAGGGGTTCATGCTATATGGTCTCTAGGCTATGGGTCCGGTTCCGGGGATTAGTTCAATAATGAACTCTATATCCCTATCCGAGGGCATACCGGGCAATTCATCTGGGAATACGTCAGGGTATTCACAGACTACTCTGACTTGGTCTATGGTGGGTAGGGCTAGACTCTTGTTGCACTTGAATTGACGAGGTAGGGTTTCAGATATATGCTCTATTGTTACTCCAGAGCTACTGGTCATGGTGACGGCTTTCTTAGCACAGTCTATCAGTCCTTTATGCTTTGACATCCAATCCATACCTAGTACTACTTCCAATCCTTTGGTTCCAAGTACTATTAGATTAGCATAAAAATCAATCCCATGTATTATGATAGGCACGGCTTTGCAAATTTTTCTAGATTTTGTAGTTAAACCGGGGATTTGAACTATCATGACATGCTTCAAGTTGGTTGGATGAATCTTACTAGTGCATGCAAATTCTTCGGTGACAAATGAGTGCGATGCTCCCGAATCAAACAACACTCTTGCTAAAACTGAGTTGACAGAAAACATACCCAGTACTACATCTGGCGCTTCTTGGGCTTCTTCGATGTTCATGTGGAAGAGACAGCCATTGCGGTTGTGAGGGTTTCCTGGGGAAAATCTTCTCCCTGGTTGAACACGACGCTGCTGTTGAGCTGGGGCATTCACATTGGCAGTGGCAGCAGTCTTCTTGGGACAGTCATTGGAATAGTGACCCTTAACTCCACACTCGAAACAAGTTATCTAGGACTTGCCTTTAGCTACGACAGGCACAACATTGCTTCCAGTTCTGGGTGCAGTATTGTTGTTGTAGTTCTTGGGAGGTGCACAGTTGAAATTGCTGGTGTTGTCGAAGTTGTTGTTGTTTCCTTCGGACTTCACAGTGCCTCCGCTACGGTTGGGGTAGCTTGGGCGAGACATTGGGGGTCGGTTGTTTCTTGGTGCATACCCTGTAGATGGGTTGGGACGGTACTTCTGGTGACTGCTGGATCCATTTTGGTGCATCATATGACGTTTGCAGTTGTCGTTTGCCTGGTTAATCTTCCCTTCCATCTGAATGGCAGCGTCGACTAGCTCTGCGAGATCCTCGAAGCGGATATTGACAGGAACAGTTTGCATCTCATCATGCAGTCCGTTCAGGAATCTCTCTTTCTTCTTTGCCTCCGTGTTGATCTCATCAGGTGTGTACCTGGCAAGCGATAGGAATCTGTCACGGTACTCCACTACAGTCATTCTTCCTTGCTTCAATTCTCTAAATTCATCCCTCATTCGGGTGACTAGTCCTATGGCACATGGGTGCGGCTGAACTTGATTTTGAAGGCTTCCCATGTCTTCACTTGACCATGGTTCATCAGGCGGATGCTGTTCCACCAAGCTCTTGCATCTCCTGCCACATAGTGGGTGGGAAAGAGAACTTTCTCGTTGTCATCAACTCTGGCTACCTCCAAACTATTCTCCATCGTCTACAAGCAGTCATCAGCATCTAATGGGTTCTCTGAAGTGCTAAAGATTGGGGGATTGGTATTCTAGAAGTTCTTCAACTTGGATCCTTGATGATCCTGATTTCCATGCCCTTGGTTGTTTTGGGCCATCTGCTGCAGTGTTGCTAAGTTGGCTTGGCGCTCTGCCCTGCTTGCTTCACGGTCTGCAACTAACATCTACATAAGTTGCAGCATTGGGTCCTGCGATGAGCTGCTCCCTCCGGGGTTTCCACGAGTCATCGGAAGATTGAGATAGATAAAGGGGTAAGAGGGAAAGTTCTAAGGTTCATGGTTTTGGTTTCAAAGCTAAAACTTTGAGTTTGACTCAGGTTTTGCAACTAACTTCATTGCATTCATTCAAACAAGGCACACGATACAAACACACACACACCACAACAAGGAAAACATATGGTTTTAAGAACCATTCTGCAAGCTACGATACATTGGGACTGATACATCTCATGCTACGACAGTGCTGTAGTGCATCTACTCATCATCGATGAAGTCAGAGTCCTCATCCTCGGTGTAGAAGTCCACAGCATCCTCCTCCAGAAAGTCATCATCATTGCTGAGGTAAGAATCCATATCTCCCTGGATGTCTTCACACTCCTCTTCTTCCTCCTTGGCTGCAAGCTGAGCTTCTTGCTCCTTGACAGTCTTCTCGAGGTCGGCCACCTTCTTGCAAAGACGGGAGATGGTGCGACCCTTCTTCTCGCGCTGGCGGCGAAGAGACTGACGGTCCTTGATAAGAAGTGAGGAAGTTTGGGCCTTCTGGTCGGCAATGGCACGGTTGTGGTTGGCCAACTCCCTAGCATTGTCCAGTTCCTGCTGTCTGTCATGCAGCAAGAAGTCAAGGTTCTCCACTTGACGCCTCAATTCTAGGTGACTTGGCATCTCCATTGGCATACCCATGAAGTCACGCCTTGCATAGTGCGCAAAGCGGGTTCCTTGGATTTGGTTTACACTGAGGGCACACAGACGTGCGAGAGCTTCATGCATTGCCCTGGCTAATCCATCTAGCCAATTGTTCTCTGTGACGGAGAACTAGCTTCTCCCGGGCATTGGTGCTTCGATACTTCCTCGAAGATCAGCGTTGACAAGCCATTGCAAATATCCTCCCAGGGGTCCAGGAAGTTGAGCTCCAAGAAACTCCGAATGTGGGCGTCCCAAGAGTTCTGACAGTGAATCCAGATCCCTCTCGAAGATCAGCTGCCTCCGTTTCCCAACTGGTAGAACTTGCTGAACTGAGACTCCATCTACAAGAATTAAGGATGAGGAAGTTAGTGAAGTGATCAAGTGTGTCAAGTTTTAGGTAGTAATGTAAGAATTTGAAGGAACATGGATTTTTTTTGAGAGAAGAATGAATTCCCCAGCGTAAGAGAGGAAATAGTTTTTCATAAATACTCACTTTGGTTTTTGAAACTAAGCTTTTGGTTTAGACGTCCATTCTAACTAGGGTCTCCTATGGTTAGGATGGCTCTGATACCAACTTTTCAACACCCGGATTTTTAATCCCAGATGCCGGTTATGCCATACCTCGCAATCCCAGGATTACCATTTTTGCGAGACATAACAGATTGGATATCACAGTACATCATCCATTACAAACCATAATAAGGTCTTACACGAATAAAGGATCTCATGATCCATTCTTAATAAAACAAGCAGCGGAATAAATAATAAGCGTAGCGGTGGGGTCCATCTTTAGTGGCACAAGCAATGCTGTCGAAGATAGATAGTCCTAGTTATCATAACCGTCCTTCTATCCTTCATGTTGGTAGTTTCCTTCATAGTCTGGCCATAGGAATATCCAGGGACAAAAGCCATGAGTACTCTTTAAGTACTCGCAAACAATCACTAATAAGTAAGGTAGTTCTAGTGGGAGACCTAACTCTATGTTTATTTGTAAGGTTAAGTTTGAAACCTAAGCTGAGTTCAGAAACAAGAAAGATATAATAAAGTTCTAGAATCACTTAAGTTGGGAAGCTAGTGTCATAGTCACAACTCTGTTGTGGTCAAGTCAAGATTCATCATTCCTTTCATAAGTCATTTTGAAAACATCTAACAACAAAACAGTATGGCCACTCCAACTGTCCATAACTGCAGATGCGACTATTCGAATAGTTTGACACTCTACAGAGATGGTACACATTCACCACAAGATTCGATACATCTGTCAGGGATAACCCTGAATCATCATACTTAGTATGCAGATAATCAAACATAACCTTTCCTTTACACACCCTAGTATAAGCACCTCTCCTATGAGTATGGCCTCCCAACCATGACCATCTGTCATCTTGGGCACTGCATAGCTGGACAAAATTGAGAGGTAGCCTCAGCTCAAACCTCTCCCGCGAGGGAACTAATACTAATGCATATAAATGTCTGGCTAAGCCTTACCAAATTAAGGTATTGTGGTTGTATGGGAAAATTAGAATGGTATCGCATCCGAATCCAACCATCAGTTTTGTAAAAGGGGGTAAGGCTCATGCCTTAACATTTTCACCATCATAAAACATTTGTGTTTCTCAACACATGTCAAAACATTTCAATATAATGACTCATCATTCCAAGGTTTTCACAGCCTTCAGCCAAAAAGGCACAACAGCGCTGCTAAATTAGATGGAAGGCAAGAAAAGGTTCCGAAGTTCAGCCTGACCCTGGCATAGCGTTTCCTTCACTCGCTCGAATGAGTTGTGGAGGCAGAGGGGCGTCTTACCCGCTGAAATCAAAGCTTTTTTATGGGAAAACTACGTCCTCGAGCCCGAGGTCTAATTTTTTTGATAATAGTACTCTCCAGCAGCCGAGTGAACAAAGCCAGCCACAGCTTCTCTCTTCCTTCTTGCTCCCGGGGAAGGCAGAAAATACTTTGATTAAACCCCAAAGTAGCCGCCAAGCCTTCCACTCGATACTTTGTTTGCTATTTGAGTCTACTGGATCACTCTAGTGCTTCGGGTACTACGGACCCTCTGCCATCCATTGCAGCAGAGCCGTTTCATGAGCGGGGGGGCTAAGCGCAGTTCTTTGAATCAAAGGTTTCATGAAATAGAAATCGATTCTTTTTTATTATTTCGAGTTTCCTTTTATGATACATCATGCCTTTCAAAAAGGAAATGCCTTTCACGGACTCGACCCGCTCCTACCCACCCTAGGGTATCATAGCTTGTCGGGAATCGAGGGGGGACATACTGGACGTAACTACTCCCGTCCAGCACATCCGGCAAAGATCAAGGGGGATCTCGTTGTTGCATAGCTCAGGTCAGAGCAAGGTGCCATCAGGCGTTCAACAGGCAGTCTCACGATCGGGCATGAGTGTCGTGAAGAAGAAATTGTATACTCCCTTTGGTTGGAAGGCGGCGGGGGAAGGAAGGGCTCTCGCTCAACGGATCAAAGGTACGTCGGGGATAACAGGCTGATGACTCCCAAGAGCTCTTATCGACGGAGTCGTTTGGCACCTCGATGTCGACTCATCACATCCTGGGGTTGAAGACATATCCCTGAACCACCTGCATGGTTCAAGAACCCTACTGCTGTGGTTGAAGGATACAAGAGAGTGACTTTCTGGATGACTAAAGATCTCGATCCAATCGTGAAACACAATTTCAAAATCAGAGAACTACAACCCAGGACTTGCTATGATTATGTTGCACTTTCGGGTCTTGTGCCTGTGGTCTTAAGCCTTCGTTTGTCATAATGATGTAAGTTTATCCAGAACAATGAATGAATGAATGTGGGCGGTCCCGAGACGACAAGTGTGTGATCAGTTCTTTTGAATGTACAGGAACGAATCAATCAGCTTGACGCTCTTGCTCTTGCACAGGCGGTGGGTGGATCAATTTGTGTAAACGATCGCTTTCTATGTCTCCCAATCGATGCGGTACTGCCAATCGTAGACTGGTGACAGGGGAATGGGGGTTATTTCTTGGTTTCGTCTAGTCATTAATAACTTGATTATTTTTAGATAATATTAGATAGAAAGAACGCTTGTGTTCAAGTAGATTCTAGTTCAGAATAATGGAGCGAAAATCATTATTTCTAAAAGAATTCTTTCCCATTTGAATTAGGATGAATATGCTACTGCTCTTACTTTCTACCTGAATCCGAGCATTGAAGCAAGCTCTTTATCGCACCATAACCGAGTCTCTCCTTGCAGCTCTGGGTCTTCCACTCTGTTCACTAGAGGAAAGACAAGAAAGTCAACAATTCTTCAAAGGAATTGGCTCTACCGGAACAGAGGAATTGGCTTCGAGAACCCTCGCGCTGACCATTCGCTTTCTCAGTAGCGAAAGCGCTTCTCTTTGCCCCTTAACTTAATAAAGTATTTGGAAAGAAAAGAAAGAGATTCTTGGTTTTATTGCTCCCGCTTCCTTCTTTATTTTATGACTTCTTGTATGAACAAAGCAAAGTGGAAAAAAGCCTTTTTTAACTTCAATTGATAAGGAAAGCAGGAAAGGTCCGATACAAAGGAAAGGGTTGCGAGGCTTAACGATTTTGAATATAGCACTAAAAGGGGTAATAAGAATGAATTTCGGACATCTCCATTCCTTTATTTATGGAAACGCGGTTGTACCTGTACTTCAGGAATAAGAAAACTCGCTATTCACTCAGTTTATTTTCCATAATAAGATTATTGTAGGAGAGATGGCCGAGCGGTTCCTTGAATTATTCGGTCATGCAATACTTTTTTAATACTAAGAATAAAATGCATTTCAACCCCGTCCTAGTTTTCAATCATTTCGTGGCATCGGGTGTGGGAACTCGGATCTGCTTCATTCTTCCTGACTAGAACTATTGGAATTTCGATCTCATTCTATTCAATAATCACTGTTTTCATGATCCATTTGATTTGAATAGAAATCTCCAGAGATGGAGCTCAAAGGCGAAAGGCACTAAAGATGTTTCATCAGAATTGCTATTGACATCGACTCGTCAGGTTCGAACTGACTACTGCGAAGAATGGCATGGATCGGTAGGAAATACCATTCCGCCACAATATGAGATGGGGTGGGTATCGGATTAGCAGGTATATAATTGTCGGGGCTGAGAGTTCTGTGATCCAGTTCTTTGAGCATACATAGGTTGAGGATTGAAATCCTATAGCAATCGATGTGGAAAAAGGCAACAGCCTCATCCCTTGTGCCATGGATTTGATGAAGCTTGAAAGGACTCCCCTTGTTCGAAGCCAAAGATAAGAAGCATATGGGTGACAACCCCAATCCTTATATATCAATCCAATTACCGGAGGGACGAAGCGTTAGCTTGGTTGATTGAGGGACACATAGTTCAGATGAGTTTGCTGATGTGATTTGTAAGAATTGCGCTCTAAGGAGGAGCTCGGCAATGAATTTGTTTGGCATCAAAGCATAAGGAAAGTCACCCGCTTAAGGAAATTGCACTGAGTCACCCTAATCCAACAGATTTAGACTCCTTCCCCCTTCCCTTATACGCAAAAGATCGAGAGGGGCCCAAACCAAACCGAGAACGTAAACAGAATTCGCGAAAAGTATATATACTATTCAATATTCTAGTTATCGGAGGGATAGGAGTAGTAGTCTGGTATAAGTTTGTCAATCATTTCCCGCCCGTTCGACCAGTCGGTCTCACAGTCAGGCAGGCTTATACCATTACGCTCACGAGCAGAATCAATGCTTGAGCCTACGTTCGCACACCTCCATTACTATTTAGGAGGCATCCGCCCCAGATAAACTATCCACCTCGCAGTGTCCCCCCCCCCCCGAAGAAATTCTTTTGAGAAGAGCTTGCGCCTATGAAAGACGGCTCTTTTGGGGTAATTATTTTGAGATAGGACAACTTGTTTCAGGAATTGTCCCTGCTACAAATAAAGGGTTCCGGGTGATTTCTCCCATTTGAATTAGGATAGAGTGTAGCAGAATATCTATTCAAGTGCACTGCAAAGATTTTATGACATCTATAATCAATTTTTTGGATTTTCACTTGCGGTGTTCTCTCCATTTCTTGTCAAAAATGGGATCTCCAAAGCTACCCGCCCTACTAAATTAGTTCGCAGGCTCTCGAGGAGTCTATTGAACCGTCTTTAGCATCTTCCTCGTCACAATTTGTGTAAACGATCGCTTTCAATGTATCCCAATCGATGCGGTACTGCCAATCGTAGACTGGTGACCGGGGTGAAAAAAAAGAAAGCTAGAATTTCCAATAGTGAGACCATCTTGACAAGCTACCTTTCCTCTTGATATGAGGTGCGAAGAGAACCATCTCTTTTTTCTGACTTCCCTATGAAATAGAAAATATTATTCAGAAATAGCATAGTCCAATGAATATATATTTTTGCACCTAAGTAGTGACCGGTCCGACCGGTGGTGCTCTACCGGTACACAGGTGACTGCTCGAGGCGCCCAGCACGATTGACCACCGCACCAAAGTGGAACGGAGAGTCAGTTACAAAGATGGAAGTGAAAGAACAACATTCTGTGTCAGAAATCTCGTATATAGACATTTTTCATGTATATCCGGACGTCATAAATCTTCCGAATAAGAGTGAGGTTGTGATTCCTTCTAGATCCAATTCGACTTTGTGAGAGAATACTCAAAGTGGTCATCATATCTTCTCTTCTATTAATACTCTTTGACGACTGCAACCCATTCAAGCGAGGATACAGAGGAAGAACGAAACGAAGTGAGAGGCCGAGGGGCAGGGAAAAGAGTCGAGTCGATCGACCGGGAGAAGCAAAACGGGTCCGAGCCACGGGACAAGCCTCTGTACCTACACTGACTCGCTTATCCAGGATCGATCCCGGTCCTTTATTTCGAAACGAGGATAGGTCTCTCGCGGAACGAGGTGTAGATTGAGAAGAAAGATGAGCGGACACCCGAGTATACCATAAAATTATGGACAAATAAATATTTTTTGGATACCTACCTTACCTATATTTATTTTTGAAGTCCTCCCAAAGGTCGGATACTTTATTTATTTCTGGGAAACGAACTCACTAGACTTGGAAAACCTATCAATAATAGCTGTTCCGACAACTCGAATAATTGACGGGCCAAGGGACAGTCTCAGGTAGATAGTTTCTATGGGGCGTAGGCCTCCCAAAAGGTAACGGAGGCGTGCATGCTATTGAAGACGTTGCAACATATGTCGGGGGGCTCTGTTGATTGTGTACAAACAAAATACGAGTCCAAAGGTAGGGTAATAAAGGGTTTAGCTAATGGAGAAATTGCTCACAACCTTCTTCTGAGCAAATAAATGTTGTATTTATTCCAACCAATCATTGGTGAATCTATGTCTTTCGTGAAAAGTTGAGTATTTGTGCCCAAGACGAATTCTCCGTAAAAAGACCAAGAGCGGGTTCATCATTAGGGCCATCTTATCTGCTTGCCTCACTAAAAGAAAAGGTCCCTAGGCGCTTTCCAGAGGTGGAAGATTTACGTTCTTCCTATTTGACCCGAAACCGATCGATCTAGCCATGAGCAGGTTGAAGAGAGCCGATGGCAGGACAGATCTCCCAACGTGGAGTATATTCCCGGCCCCGTAGCTTAGCTTAAGATCTTCGTATTTCAAGTCCACCGGCATACAACTCCCCATTGTACTGCGCTCTTCAAGTGTGCTTCTTTCCCCGTCTCCCTCCTCCCCAATCTTATATTATAGTTCCGCTTTCCAAAAAACCCTGTCTCGCAGAGCACCAATTAACTCTTTTAGGCCAGTCTCAGGAGTTTATTTATTTGAGCCTCTGTCTCGGATAAGATTAGTGCGAGCCACATCCAAATACCTTTTTTTAGTTTTGTTTCACTACTATAATATAATAGAAAGACTCTAAAGTGTCATAGAAAAAACTATATGTAGTTCTTTCTACGACACTTTAAGATTCTAACCAGATCCTTTCATTTAAGACTTGGATTTTTTTTATTTAATCCCTCCACCTTTACTCGGTATTCTGTTCCTGATTTGCATTTCACCACCTTATCTATTTCCTCCATACTAAAAGGTTGAATGAGGGCCCACTTCTTCATGTGCATCCCGAAGAAGATTGGAAGCATCGGTTTCCGAGCAGGGTAGGCGACAGCGCTGCGGTTCGAGTCTTTATCGATCGGGTAGATCCATATGTTCTGAGGGGGAGCTTGACATGCCAATCCTAACAAGAATTCCACTCTTTCTGGTCATGTCAGAAACCACCTCTTGGAAAGCAGATCGAAAGCCAATCGTTTCAGAAGATGATGACCCGCGTGTCAAATCTGGGTGTCGCCTGACCAAAAAAATACTTTGGATTTATTATTGTAAGGGATGAGGGAAGGCTTAGGTCAAATAGGAAATATAGGTAACAGGAAGGGAGGGTTTACTCCGGCTTGTGGGCTACTAATAGAGCTGTACAGCGGCCCCGATTAGCCAGCCAAGGAAAAAGTAAGGCTCCGGTTGTCTACTTGAAATATGTTAGAGCCCATAAGGGCCATGTGGACTTGATGTCATCCCCACCTTCCTCCAGTATCTCACTGGCAGTCCCTCGTGAGTGCGGCACGCACCTTTTTCTTTGTTTGGGAGCGGCGTTCTGAATTTTGCAGCCTGTGACTAGAAATCCACTTTATTCTCCTTTTCCATCTTAATAGAAAGAAACAGAAAGTTTTATTGTATTAGCACGGTTGGCAAGCGATCCCCTATTCTGCATCCCGAAGATCAGACAGTCCAGAGCCGGAGCGATCATTCCAGCAATCATAACGTAATTGGTTAGTGGGGAAAAACCAGGCTGGGACTCAAAAGAATTTGGCGAAGTGTTTGTTCCATTCATTTTCACCAAGTACTCCCATCTAAAGTGACTCAAGTTTTGGATTTAGCTCTAAGCTACTAAGTTAAGAGTGTTCACTAAGGTGGAATGCTAATCTCAATCTCATGCCCTAGAATGACATCTAAGGTTATCTAGATAGGTCAAGTTTTATACTTTATATGCTACCTTCAAACAAGTAAGGGACTTGGGTAAAGTGAAGAAGGTAAAGCTTGGAAATAAAACTTGGGGTACGTAATATTCAAAGTGGTATAACCAAAGCATGCCTAATGCATCTGCTTAGGTTATCTAGCTTAGTCTACTTGCTAATAATAGCTTGCATTGGTTGGTGCAGTGGTTGAAGTTTTCTTCCTCTTCCTCCGGGTATAACTCCTCCTCCTCGTAAGCTGGGTCAGTACTATCTTCTATAAATACATACGGGATACACAATCACCAAACAATACTTAACTAGGCTACTTAGTACACTAAGGCACACATTTTATGATCTATTATCATCACAAGCATCACAAGGTTTTATTAACTAGCTTTATTCTTTTCAAATGAGAAAAGTAATTTCTACTCATTGAAATTAACTAAGATTTAATATTCTCCAATTAAAATATGGGATCATGTGGACACATGTCATCACCACATATTCTAACATATGGGAATATGATTTAAAGGTTGGATCATATTTTAATAAGTTTAAGTTTAATAATTAGTGATTTAAAGTGACTAAAAATGCCTATATAGCATTATTTTGGTACTAGTCCAAAGTCACTGCACTCAAACCTTAATATTATTACATATTTAGATAGGTATGGCTAAATGTGATTTTTGAGGGTTGGAATCAACTCAAAAGATATTATGGTTGATTTATAAAAATGTTGAAACGTGCAAATGCTTCTGTCTTGTTATTTTTACTAGGAGAGATCTCCAACTGTAAATGAATTAAATCAAATGGGCTTGGATAGCTCTTTTCATAGGCTTTCCAAAATTTTTTGGAATCACTCAATTTTGATTTATAAAACTATCTGAACTGATTTTTAAACTAAGGGACATAAGTGAGTTCAAACTTAAATAGAAAAATCTATATTTGAACTAACTGGGTCGTGCGGGAAAACTAACGGGCCAGCCCAGTGGCGTTCCGCGGCGCAGATGACAACTGACAAGGGGGTCCCACATGTCAGCGACTCCTTAAACGTGAAGCGGTATGGGGCAACGTGGACCGTGCAATTAGAACCTAGATCGATGGCTGGGGCTTGTCGTCGACGGCGGATAGGTCGCCAACGGGGTGTAACCCTAGCGGCTCAGTGGGGGTCTGGGGCGGCTTATCGGGGCTCCGGCGAGGCTCGGCGAGGCGGGCAAACGAACAAGTCGAGGATGTAGGTTCTCCTGGTACTGGCGGCGGCTCGGGGGATGGCCTTGATCAACGGCGCCCTTCTCCTCCTTCCGTGGCAGACTCCGACGAAATTCTGGCGCTGCGGATGGCGGCTTACTCCGGTGGGGCTCTGGGAGTGTTCTGAGAGGGAGGGGATGAGAGTGGTGTGAGGAAACGGTGCTGGGAAGGCCCCTATTTATAGGATCGGCGAGGTGGCAGAGGAGCATGGGCGGTGGAGGTGGACCACGGGCGACGTGCTGGACATGGTGGGCGAGACTGGCGGCGGTTGTGGCGCGCTGTCGCCGGTGAGGGTGCTCAATGGTGCTCGGCCTTAATGGCCATGACCATTTGGTCATGTGCACAGTGGGTGGCTGGGCTAGAGAAGAGTAGTGGGTGCACTAGGGTGGCTTTGGTTGGAAAATGGGAGACCACATTGGTCCAAACACTGCTCACAATAGTTTTTGTGGTTTTTGTTTGAATTGTGCCCACAAGGTGTTTATAGAAATGGCCGAAAGAAATCAAGTTTTGAATTTTGAGGTGAATTTTTGTGGAGTTGTTAGTCACATGCATAAGTATCTGTGGTTGCTTGGAATTTGAAAATGGAGTTCATTTGAGTGGTTTTTGAAATAGTGTGATCTTGATACCTACACTAGATTCAATTTTCAAATGCCATTTAAAATTAGTGTTTGAAAGTTTTTGGTAGATCACAAAGTGGGCCTTGGTACATCACTACTTGTACTAGCAAGGGGTGCAAAGATCCACATTTGTTTCTGTTAAGAATTGAGTTCTAGGAATAGCCAAAGTAAGCATGGTAGTTAAAATGGCACAAATGACCATTTCCTTCTTTTATTCATTTTGATTTGTTTTTCTTTAGGATTTGTTTAGGAATGATCTAGATGATGTTTAATTCACCTTAGAATCATTTTACAATCAATGGATCACTTAAACATGGCAATTCAAAACAACTCCTATTTTAAATGCACACACATATGAATGCTTAAATATTTTCAAATGGAAAAGTTTTTTGTTAACCCTAATTTTGATGATTTGGATATTAACAACCTTGGATTAAAGTTTTGGGATGTTACAAAAGTCAAGATAGAGTATGATGAAGTATGTAATATAAGTTGTAGGAGTAGTTGGAAGTATAATAGTTTAACCAAGGTAATACAAGAACAAACTTGTATTGTGGAGAGTAGTACCATACCTATTCCAGAGGATTGAAATCACATGTGATATAGAGAGAATTATAATCTTGCAAGCCTTGGAAGTAGTTGCAAGATGGATTTAAGGAAGTTAATAGATGGAGTTAGCAGTAACTACATTGATAGGTGCATCAATGGTAGTTAATTAAGAGGGGTTATATACTAGGAGTAGTAATGGAGTATTGTTGGAGTGGCATGACCATGTCATCATATGATGATGGATATGGTGGAGTCAGATGATTGTCTTATGCAGGAAGATGTGATCTTTGTGAATAAGATAAGAGAGATATATAGAGTATATTTAGGAAAGGAAGTCCTTATCTAAGGATAACCTTAGTGAGGTATTAAGGTAAGGATTCTTTAGGAACCTTGAACCAATAGTACATCAAGCCATGACAGAACCATGTCTACCTTTTTGTCCAAAACACTAAAATGAAGTTGGTGGAGGAACCATTTCTTATTTCTGGATAGCCATTAAATAATACCTCAATTAAAGCTTCCAAGAGATGATTAGAGAACCAGATGAGTGTTATGGATGAAAGCCTTGTTTGCTTTATTATCATAAACCTTAATAGAAACCAAGTTTTATAAACTATCAAGATCACCTTAGGAAGAAATCTCAATAGCTCATTCTAAGTGAGATATGATTCCTAGTCACAAAACATGAAGGGAATATCTCTTAGTATTTAACCTTCATCCATATTCAAAATAGGATGTGAATGTATTAAATTGCTCAAAGCTCATGATAACCACTAGAAAGTGAACATCTTCATTAATGATTGTTATTAATACTTAAAGAATTAATCAAGATGGTTCTATGCTAATTCTAAACACTACTATTCAAGTAGAACTTATTTAGGGAAATCTCCAAGTGTTTAGAACCATAAAGTTTAAATCACCATCAGAATAATAAAGCTTATAATTAAGCAATACTTAATAGTCTACAAAAATAAGTTGTAACATATTTTATAGAAGTTCAAGCACCCAAGCATTTACAAAATGTTCAGTACATATTCACAAAGGATTACAAATGAAATTCAAACTGTAAATAGATACAGAAATAGAAAATAGAATAAGAAATAAAAAACGAAATAGGAGTATTTCTGGCCATAGCCCAACTTATTTTCCCTCTATCTAACACCCACAAGCAGCCCACACCGGCCCACAACAGTAGCCCAACTTTTCTCTCTCTCTTGCTGCTAGGTGGGGCAATGGATGGACTGCGGGTTGAGTTTAAAAAAGCGCCAGTTTTGTTTTGTAAAATAGCGCTTCGTCGTCTTCCTCGCCTGCTGGAAGCAGCTGTGTGTCCGCGTGGCTACCATCAATCCTCTGTCGTGTTGCGATGCTCGCCATCGTCATTGGAGGGAGGAGATAAGACCGCCGCGTCGTCCTCTACGTCCTCATACCAATCTCATTTCCTCTCTTGCCCTGTGGAGCAAATCCCCTTCTCCACCGAAACCCTAGCCACCGCTCGTCGTCATTCCGGCCATTTCCGACCATCCCTCGACTCGCCGAGGCCACCTCTGGAAACGCTGGTGTGTCCTTGCTTGTCTCCGACAAGCCACGCAAGCAGGTGCTCCACGAGTAGCGTGGAATCGAGCTTGAAGCTCCGCCGTCTGCTGTCGTTGCCGTCGTCGATTCTTCGTCGGCTACCTTCCCACGCTCCACCGACCACACCATCGGAATCCCGGTGAGCCAACAGTGCTTAGGCATCTCTCCGCTTGTTCTCTCTCGCTCTGGTTCGTTTCCGCCACGGTCATCCGAAAGTGCTGCCGCTCGCCGCCGTTGTCTGTTGTGCTCCGGCGACCAAAAACCGGCTGCGCAACTGTCAGTTGACTTGCCGTGGTCGTCCGCACCTAAACAGATCATCCCCGTGTTTCCGCAAAACCGTGATCGACAGATCGATGCTCGACTTGAGGATCATTCTCGGTTAACATCAGCGTGACATCACGCTGATGTCATAATTTTTTTAATATATCTGTTATTTTTCTTTTTCTATAAGTGATAAATATCTGGAGTGTGACGTTGCCAGTGGCCCACTAGTCAGTGACTGGGGCTAGGAATAGCCCGGTGAGAAAATTCCCTACCACATGCTGACATCAGCATTACCTTATAAACTCATTTAATATTTATTTTTAATTTAGGAAAATGATTAAATCTTAGAAATTGAATATCTTTTGTAATATAAATCAGAAAAATATATATAATATATCAAAATGTGAAGAAAAATAAACTCTATAATATAAACCTATTGTCATATTTTATTTTCCAACTTAAATAAGAAAATTATTATTATTAATAAAAACCCTATTAAAAATTAATCTTACAAAATGTGTGTTTTATTATTTAAAATTCAGAAAAATAAGTATAATATACCAAAATTCTTAAAAATACAAAATCTACATTTATAAACTTATTTTGTACATTTTTGTGATACTCAACTCAATATCTATTATTTATTTAGTATTTATAAAGTGGTAAAATTTATAAAAATCATATCTTATTATTTAAAAATCACAAAAATACCTATAATATACCAAAATGATCACAAAAGTATAATATACACCTTAAAGATATCATATTTCATAATTGAAGTGAAATAAAAGGTAAAGGTCTAATAAATCTTATTTAAACCCTTTTCTTTTATTTTAATTCATTAAAAATATATAAATCTTTACTATTGCTTTTAGCATTATTTATTTAAGGTCTAAAAGTGTACCAAAAAGTTAAATTGATGTTTAGATGAATAAAAATAGGTCTAACTATTTTAAGAAATATTAAAAGTAATCCTTGCATATATTTTAAAAAAAATCCCTAATTGATTCTTAATCTTGTTTAAGAAATAGTTCAGATACCATGCTCCATTTGAGTGCTTTTGTATTGCATGCTACTTATTGTATTTACACATTGTCTCACACACTCACAAGCCTTAATAAGAAGCACAAGTGTGAAGCAAATATAAAAGTACAACACATTCTAAAGGAATCATCACAAACTCCAAACCCTAGATTAGGTACGATTGTTATGGGGATTCACGTTCATCAAACCGCATTACATTACTTATGCATAATTGCATTTTGCGTCTTTAAACATTAGTCCTTACCGGACCAATGATGCTATTATAGAATTTGGATCTTCTAGTATCTTGAAAACCGTGAGTGCATAATCTTGCAATCACAAAAGGCAAGTTCACAACTTGCTCATGTCCTTTGATTATTTTCTATCAAATGCTTGTAACTCAAATGTTATCATCGCCTCCATTTCAAAAAAGTCAAAAAACACTATTTTTATAATAATATGATTATGGATTATTGAGCAAATGGTAATATTCTATTAATACAGTTCCAGTGGTAAAGGAACATAATATTTAGGACTTAACAACCAATGTCGCCAGTGATTCTAGCGTCGTATATTGCGCATCAACCATAAGACTTGGAATGGGACGGGAAAGTCAGTTGTATCTTCTCCCTTTCGCATGGATGGATGACCTTATCGTGAGGCTGTTGATTTCTCGTGGAGTTCCAAAGAATCCAACACATGGGTGGGACCCCTTAGTTCCCCTTGATCTAGGTGTCTAGATTATTTGTGCATCTCTAACTCGATCTGAGTTCACCATAGTTGATGGTGATCGCCAGACAGAGCTACATACGGATTCTCCGAGAGACTACCCAAAGATTAACCGTGGTAGTAGTCTCGGGGGATCATGTCTCATGCGGGGTCGCGGAGAGGGCAGTACTGGCTTGGATCTTAGACTGGGCCAGATACCAAGGAAGTGTGGACAAGCTCGTTGCTTGGTTGTGCAACAAGGCTAAGGTCTCTTATGGGAAAAGTGACGCACCTCTCTAGAGTGTAAGAATTATGATATATTACTCCCTGTTCCAGGAAGAAGCTACAAACGCGGCAGGAAAGGAACCCCAAGAAGGTTCTGGTCAACCTGTGAAGGCTGTCGGACATAGTTTTCAAAATAAAAGAAACCTTTGAAGAAATGTTTACGAAAACCTACATTGCCTATGACCTATGGTCTAGGGCTGTAGAGATAGTGCATCATACACTCCATTTCAGTGAACTTGCTGAGTACGCTCGTACTCAACCGTACCTTCTTAACCCTTGTTAGGCTTTAAGCCGTTGAAGACGACGCCAACATCAATTTCTGCTCAAGAAACTAGAATCAACAAGTCAAGTTCTTCAACAGAGTCAATAAAGTCCACATATATGTCAACCGAAGCGAAGACTAAGTTCTTAAGTAGATAGAAGTAGATTCTCTAGCTATAAAACCTACTTCTGTAGAGCATTGCAATAGCAGCAATGGCAAGCCAAATAGTATATATACTAGTCATAGTTACTAGATAGTTCTGAGTTGTTACTTTTGGTTCTTCTTTGTAAGAAGTTCTTTCTCTCTCTTTAACCTAGAGTGTTCTCTGGATCTTTTGTAAAGAGTCGAGTTGTAATCTATAGTCATGTCTTGGACCTGCTGTGTTTCTGTTGTACCACTCTGAGGGATGTAATACTAGTGAATGGTGTTTCATTGGTGTTATGTCAACGAGTATAGTGTAGTACATCATGCAGTCGTATGCTGGGTCACTGGATCAGATAAAGAACCAAAGTATAGACTAGAAAATTTAGATTTATACTCGAAGGTAGCATTTTTAGAATCAGAAATCTAACTAGAACAAACATGAGCATAAAGTACTTTCAAGTATTCTAGGATTTTCAATTGTGACATGATCATTCAGAAATAAGATGGTAATATAAAACTTCTCAGAAAATATTGAAGCAGCCAATACTGTATTTCTCATTAAACATGTACACATATATGATTACAAAGAAAGAAATTTTAAGAATAAAAGGGACGTAGCTGAGCAATATTCCATGGTCTGTCTAATTCTTCTGGGTCTATACTTCCTCCAGCTCTCTTTCTCTTCTTAGTAGAAGGTATTTCTTTGACTGGCCGCATATCAGTTAGATAGTAAGAACCATTGTGTAATACTCAAATACTAAAAAGGGCCCTTCCCTTATTAAAAGACCGGTTTCTGACTCTCTGGCTATGATACTTGTGTAACTTATGCTAATAGGCTGTTGATCTCTACTCAGCAACGGCACGAAATTCTTCGATTAAATCGATATCATTTTGTCGAGAAATTTCAGCATCCTCTTTGATATACGCAGCAAATCGGGGAGAAGTATGAATTAAATCACTACGAAGAACTGCTTCTGCCAAGAAGAAAGGTGTGTATCCAGTTGACTTGTTCGGAGTTGTTCTCAAGATCCATATCACAGATGATAATTCATCTGCCCAAGATCCCGCAGCATGACGAAGTGGTGCTTCGAGTCTTGGTTTGAGGCCTTGTAGGATTAAACCATTTGCTCTTTCAACTTATCCATTAGCTTGTGCATGTGCGACTGACGCAATGTTAAGCCGAATTTTTTGTTCATCGCAGAATTTGGCAAGTTCTCCCATAGAAAAATTCCTCCCGTTGTTCGTGGTAATACTATGCGGATAACCGTATCGGATTATAACATCCTCGACAAATCTTCTGGCTGTTGCTCAGTCACAACTTGTGACGGGTTTAGCCTCAATCCATTTTGTGAACTTATCCACCATCACTAAGAGGTGACTAAATCCACTTGGAGCCCGTTTAAATGGTCATACCATGTCAAGCCCCCAGATCGTGAAAGACCATGTTATAGGTATTGTTCGTAGCTGATAAGCCGGAACATGAGCTTGTTTGGCGTACTTTTGGTAGCCTTTGCACGTCTTGACCAACTAATCAGCGTCTGCCATGGCTGTAAGCTAGAAAAAAATCCGTGTCTAAAAGCTTTTGCCACTAAAGATTTGGCTACAGCGTGATGGCCGCATTCTCCTTCGTGAATTTCCCTTAGGATTTCCACTCCTTCTTCTGGAGATACACAGCGCTGAAAGACCCCAGATACACTCCGCTTATAGATCTCACCATTTATTATTGTATAGGTTTTTGCTCATTGGATGATTTGCCGGCTCAGAACCTCGTCTTTGGGTAATTTTCTGTCTACCAAGAAATCAAGGTAGGATTGAGTCCAGCTAGGAATCACAGCCAGAACTGCTACTAAAGGTGAGTCGGATTTGGTCGGATATTCCTCATCAACTCCTGTTATAGAGGGAACTTTGAGGTGCTCTAAAAAAGCGCCATCCGGGACCTTCTTCCGCGCAGAGCCTATACGAGATAATGCATCTGCTTCCTCATTTTGTATTCGAGGGATGTGTTGAACTTCAAACCCTTCGAACAATTTTGATAGTTCATCCACGACAGCCCTATATGCTGCCGTGTGTTTGTTTGCATTACAGATATCCGACACTTGTGGAGCAACAAGATCCGAATCTCCATAACACATTAGTCGTCAGATGCCGATATCCTTAGCAATCCGGATTCCATGCAGTAGTGCTTCATATTCGGCAATGTTGTTTATTAGTGGATCTACAATACATAGACAATCTTATCTCCTTGGGGTGATTTGACCACCACACCAGCCCCGAGCCCCGAAGCGCTTTAGACCCGTCAAAATGCAAGGTCCAGTATTCCGACTCTGGGAGGGTCATATTTTCCATTATCTTTGTCCAATTAGCGACAAAGTCAGCAAGGATTTGGGATTTAATTGTTGTACGAGGTTTGTACTCAATGTCGAAAGCTAAAAGCTCTATTCCCCATTTTGTGACACGTCATGTAGCGTCACTATTGTTAATTATGTCTCTCATGGGAGCAGTGCTCACCACGGTAATTTGATGCTCCTGAAACTAGTGCCGTAGCTTCCGAGATTCAAAGAACACACCATAAGCCAGCTTTTAATAGTGGGGATACCGCTGTTTTGATTCAGATAGGACTTCACTGAGGTAATAAGTCGGACGCTGCACCAGGTATTCTTGTTTTCCTCTGGTCTTTCCACCACCATGATGATACTGACGACTCTATTTGTCACAATGAGATAGAGGAACATCGGTTCATGAGATTCCGGTGCTGCAAGGATAGGAGCAGACGAGAGTACTGCTTTCAGGTCTTGTAGTGCATCTTCAACTTCATTAGTCCAAACGCACTTTTTAGTCTTTTTTAGGAGCTTGTATAGTGGTGTGGCTCTTTCACCAAGCTGGCATACAAACCAACTGACTAGAGCAATGCAACAAGTTAGTCTTTGAATGTCCTTCAGGCGAGTTGGCCTGGAAATATTGAGTATAGCCTTAATTTTGTCATGATTCACCTCTATGCCTCTTTGAGACACAATGAAACCTAACAATTTTCCGGCTGGTATCCCAAAGAAGCACTTCTTTAGATTCAGCATTATATTGTATTTGCGTAGATTAGCGAATGTTTCCTCCAAGTCAGAAATTAAGGTTTCCTTCTTTTTGGACATCACCGCTATGTCGTCCACATATGCATGTACATTGCATCTGATTTGATCGTGGAGCCAACGTTGCATAGTGCATTGGTATGTAGCTCCTGCGTTCTTGAGCCCACGGGGCATCGTAACGAAATAGAAGGATCTGAAGGGGGTTATGAATTAAGTTTTACCTTTGTCTGATTTCTTCATCTGGACTTGGTGATAACCGGAATATGCGTCGAGAAAACATAGGAGTTCTGAGCCTACCGTAGAATCGATAACTTGATCAATTCTAGGCAGAGTGAATGGATCTTTGGGACAAGCCATGTTCAATGCGATATAATCAACACACATCCTTAATTCAGTTGTCTCCTTTTTAGGGACCATTAAAGGATTGGCCAACCGTTTAGTGTGGATGACCTCTTCTAAGAATCCGGCTAACTCGAGCTGGGCTAGTTCCTTAGCTATTGCTTTTCACTTTTCATTACCGAAACATCGTAAGGACTGTTTGATGGGTTTAGCATTTGGGTGTACATTTAGAGAGTGCCGAAAAGTTCCCTAGGTACTCTGGTCATGTCAGATGGCTGCCATGCGAAGATGTCTTGATTGGTTTGGTGGAACTTGATGAGTCTGCTTTCCTATGTGCGATCTGAACCTACACCTATCTGAGTCACCTTGGAGGGATCATCATCCTTCAACGGCGTCGTCTTTGTCTCTTCTAATGCCCTGCACTCCGGAGTCGGCTTTGTAACCTCCTTCTTCATCGCAGGCACCTTGGACGGGTTGATGGTCTTCTTGATCTCCTGGTACAACTGGGCGTGCAGTACGGCTTTAGGAAATGCAACATTTTCGTCCTTGCACTCTCGTGCTTTGTTCAGGTCTCCCTTGATGGTGATCACGCCCTTGGGACCTGGAATTTTCATCATATTATAAATGTAACATGGACAAGCTATGAAATCCCAATAAGACGTCCATCTGAATATAGCATGGTATGCACTCTTGAACGGGACCACTTCGAAGGAAAGTGCTTCCGTTCGGTAGTTCTCTGGAGTTCCAAAAGTAACATCCAAAGTGATCTCTCCCGGGGAATTTGCTTGTCTTCCTGGGACAACTCCGCGAAAGATCACAGAGCTGTGATTCAGCTGAGTTTCTGATATCCTCATCCGACATAGCATTTCGACATAGAGAATGTTGATGTTGTTGCCACCGTCCATGAGGGTCTTGGAGAAACCATAGCCGTCAATAAGTGGATTGACAACTAAGGCGTATTTTCCTCGTCTATGTAACTTAGGAGGATGATCAGCACGGTCAAAGGTGATTGTTACTTCCGACCAGTCCAAGAATTGAGGGACAGAAAGAACAGTCGCGTTGAGCTCATGCAAAACTACTTTCTTGACCTTAGCTGGTTGAGACCCAAGGAACGTGACATAAGTGTCTTTCTTCGTTAGGAAGCTCTTCTTTCCATCCAATTTAGGGTTTGAAGGCTCTGCTTCCTCCATGTCAGAATCTTCCTTGGTCTCTTTTTCTTTTTCGGGAATCTTCTTTCCCTTCTTTCGCTTGGCCTTGTAGCCAGCAGATTCGTCTTTCTTGATGTCACTCGGCATTTGTGTGGGACGAGCCCCCGTTGGCATCTAAGTGATGCACACACGGATTGTTGGCAATGTCGGCCAAAGAGTACGTTTTTCCAGGTTGCTGGTCTCCTCTACCTTGGACTCTTGATGTCCCATAACCGCTCCCGCGGCCACCTCCGTGCCCTCCTCGTCCTCCAGACTCGAAAGTAGCGGTGACAACCATTGTTTCCATGTTGGGCTTTTCTTCCGAGGTGTTCTTGCGCTTCTGAACTTGTGGCTTTGGCTGTTTTGCCGATTGTGGCATAGTCAGGACGTTCAGTAGTCCCTCTACATCATCATCAGTGTCCGCCGCCTCTATCATCTCTCCCAGATCAGTGACCATGTCGCACTTCAAACGGTGACGTAGTAAACCGATTAGGAGTCCTGCAATGAAAGCTTCAATCGCAGTTTGACCGTTTACTCCTTCACAGGAGTTCTTGGTGTCGATCCATTGTCCGAGATAATCTTGGCAAGTTTCTCCGGCTTCCTGGGTGCAACGCTGTAGGTCTCCTACCGTACAGGGCCTCCGGTATGTGCCTTCGAAATTCCGAAAGAACACGCTTTGCATGTCATACCAGTTATGAATGTTGTTTTCCGGAAGTTCATTGAGCCAGGATCATGCCGTCTTCCTCAGCATAAGTGGGAGATACTGGGTCGCGGCTAAGCTATTTTCGCCTTTGGTGATGTAGCAAGCCTGGAAAAAATCCTAAAGCCAAGTATCTGGGCAGGCCACACCGTCGTAGGCTTGGATGTGTCTTGAGATAGCAAATCCTTCCGGGAAATGTGTTTGTCGAATGCGCGGTCTGAAGCATTTTGGACCCACATAAATACCGTCGGACTCGTCGTGTCACGCCTCTATGTTAGAGTTGATCTGGTGCCTCGCGTCACTTGGTAACAAAGAACACCATCTTCGTTGTTCGCTATGGCTGCGGTGCCTTGGAATCGGACTTCTGCTTCTACCACCACCACCTCCACCACGACGCCCTCCTTGGCCTCCTCGAGAGTTGCTCTATTGGCTGCTTGGTGGAGAGGGTGGTGTAGGTGGATTGTTTCCGGCTGAGTGCCGGCCTCCATCTGGAGCGTCGTTATTCCGGTTTCGGGGAGGGTCTTGACTACAACGAGCCCCCTACCAGCTTGACTCGGCACGGTATCCATTGTTTCCCCCATTGCGATGAGGTTTAGCCGGATGGCTTGTATGTCTAGGAGGTCGCATCCTTTGTCGGTCCTCCTCCCGACGTTGCTCTTTTTCATCTTCCATGTGATTGTTTGACTCTCGCCGGGAAGGGTGCCTTAGAACTAGTGCCACAACTGCGTCTCGCTCTATGGCTGGAGCAACGTTACTCTAGTATCGTGCGGTTATGTGCCATTGCCCTGAAGATCCGGTTCTTGAGTAGTTGTCTTCCCGACGGTCGGGACGGTGATGATGTCCCAGGTCTCGTCGAGGCCTGATGTCATTCCAGTCCGGATCCGTGTGACATTGGTCGGATTTGGAGACTAGTTTTCTGCTCCCGGATTTCGTGACCTTCTGTTGCTCCAGACCCTTGGTAATTAGCCTTACGCCCAACCAGACTTGATCTAGGTTTGGATTGTTCGCCAGGATATCTCGGGCCACAACAGTGTTTTCCACTAGTGTTCCATACACCAGATCTCCCTTGCTATTGAACCAAGGTGCTCCCGGATCTCCCTCAAAGAGGATTTTGTGGACTTCCGAATATTTGTTAGCCCGCACAGGGCCGCTCCGGGTCATCTGATGCTGCAGAGAGATGAACTGCTCCACAGATGTAGTGCGCTTCTTCTCTTCCTTGAGGTTATTATCCTCATCCAGGAGTACTTGAAGACGCGCTTCTAGGGCTCGGGCCCTATGTTCCAATTCTAGAGATGTATGCTCTGTAGTGGTAGGTATTGGCGTAGTTAACGTATCTCTGATGAGTTTACGAGCACCAGCGGTAACCATGCATCCATCCACCAGAATTTCCTTTCGCTCGTCTAGGATTAGAGCTCCATCCGAGTCTTCTTCTTCTTAGGCAACTACTTCCTCAGGCGAAGGATCTTTTGCCAGAGTCTTACTCTTCTTCTTTGCCTTCTTGGCAGCGTTAGTAGCAAAGACGGCTTTGGGTCCGTTTCCTGAAGTCAAGCTCTGGTTAGTACTTTCGGACAACTGGATGTCAGGATTAGCTCCGAGATCCATATCATTCTGTGATTTGGGAGAGTTTTATCCAGATCCTTCATCCATGGCTTCTCCTTCTTCTACAGCTTTGGAGTTGTACTCCTCTTCATACTCCGCGGAGAACTTTCGCAAATCTGCCGACGTCATTGAATCATCTGAAGATGCTGGTAAGTCGGTGTGTTTGTTCCAGTCACCTCCAGCACTGAGTCTTTGTTGCCTCCAACATCGGCAAAGCCGGATCGAGATCCAACATATCTGACGAAGTGCATCATGAGATAGTTGTGTCTTTCCTCGTGGGCTTCCTCAAAACGTCTGATGGTCTTGATAATCTCATCTACACTGGTGTCATGCAGCATGATATGCCTCAACGTGTGCCTCAGGAAAGGATGATCTGTTTCGCCGTTGGCAGAGCCGGAACCAGAGTTGTTGTCTTGCTCCTCCTAGATTTCGACCTCGACGGGTAGATCGATCTGGGATTCGGCCTCCCTAGGGAGATCCACTCTAGGTCCAACATTCGCCGTAAGATTTGCTTCATGCTTAGCTTTCTCCACTATCTCCGCATTAGGTGCAGGCTGCTTGGGATTGGGATTTTCCGGGATCCGGAACTCTGCCACCTCCACGGACAAAGTGGACCGAGAAACTTCTTCTGCCTCTATCATCACCGCTGGGGTGGGTGGGGCAGGTTCAGCAAAACAGATGTAAACATTGATCTCGCCAAAAGACATGATGGTGTAGGCAATCACGGCCTCCTTAGCCAGAATCTAGGTATCATCGATAACGATGAGAGGAACATCGCTGGCGTAGAGGACGAGACCGACAGTGATTGTATCGCCGATTCCGATTCTTGCAGATTCCACTCAAAACGCAGATCCAAAGCTCACTTGCCCCACGCTGGGCGCCAACTATCGTCGGATGATGACAAGTATGCCATGACTGGGGTCCTCGAGGCGTGTAGAAGAGAGGGGTGTGAGATGTATGGTGTTCCGAGATGGTGAGCACACATGTTTACCCAGGTTCGAATCCGCCGGCTTTGGACGGATGCTACTCCTACTAGCAATCCAATAATATGGCGGATCCGGATATGGGTTACATGGGTTTAGCCTGTGCGAGTTGAGATTGTAGACTATTGTGGGGTCCCCTAAAGGCTGGCCCCTAGGACGTCTTATATAGATATCTGCCCTAGGTTTACAGGAGAGACCTATCCGGCTACGACTAAGAGTCGGTTACAGAGTACATCTTGAACTACAAGTAACACTACAGGCCTATGTCGGTAAGTCTTCTGGGCCTTCCCATAGCCAGATTGGACTCCGTCTCTTCTCCCTAACTGGGCCACCCGTGAAGCAAAGCTCTAAACCGAAGTGGGCCAATTTGGTCAGTGAGGCACAGTGTGGATACCCAGAAAGAATATCTCCAACAATACCCGCGAGTACGAGTATGGGTAAGATTTTCTACCCATTGACTAAACGGAGTGGGTATGATATTGCTCTACACTACTCATACCCTACCCAGCATTGTCATCCTTACTTCACACTCGTTGATTAATGTGGCCACGTTTTCCTTCAGGTTTTTTGAAATTTGTTCGGTCATGTACACATAGAATATTCTATGAAGTACATTAGTACAACATACATAGACAACAATTAATTAGTCGAGCTAAACACTATTTTTCTTATTTAAAAAGAAAAAATATTGGGTTTTAGAGCATGTCCAACAACCTTTTTGTATTGAATTGCTAAAATCTGACTATAGGAAGAGGAGCACGAAGGTTTATCAAAGGAACACAATTTCCAATTTCCTAGCCTTACTATAAGCATTTATTAGTATTTGCCCTTCTTAGAAAAAATCATGACTACATGACAATGACATGTGGAGTCAACCACTCGGCCACCCAATAAATAAATCGCCCTTTATCGATAAATTTTGAATATCTATGGCTGGGAGTGTTCAACCTTAGGTTTAAAAGATAATTTTGGGAACCCACTATTCCGCTAACACGAATAATCTAGTGCGCCTAAGCAACGACATCAAGGCCACCCATAAGGTAAGCAACAACAATGTTTTCATTAAAAACAAGAAAAAATGTGGAGTTGCTAGGCCCAACAAGTAATCTGTCCTCACAACTCTTATTATCCATTCACGCTCATTGATACATGTGGCCTTGTTTTTCCCTGAGATTATCCGAAAGTTGTTTGGTCATGCACATATAGCATCATTGCCAATGTTTTTGAATTATCTCTACTACTATAATGGAGCGGTTTTGAATTGGATTCATAGCACCAATCCTGACCATTGGGCTGTTAGATCCAATGGTTCAGAGCAGCTAGATTCGTGTTGAACAATACCTAGAGCAAACTCCACCATGTTCTAGAACCATCATGTCACCCCCCAATTCATAGCACAGTAGGTTGTATTCTCATTATGTGTAGATAGTTATTATTAATATACTTAATGTATGCCTTTTTTCTCTAACAAGACTATTGGTTAATAACAACTTAATGTTTGTTAAATCACATTTCATATAGTATATACGAGTGTGGCACGTGCCTTTTACTAGTAGGAAGTAGCGTGTGACTTCTTGCAAATGTTACCTCTATATAATGTACGAGTAACTTTGAACAATGAAAATTGAATCAAGACTGGCAAATCTGAACAATGTTAACGCTTGGATCTTTTTTCCCATTCTAGCACGTAGAAGATTCTATCGATAGTCCTTAGCAGCATGAACGCTACGCATAAACCACAAAGATTTTAATGATATGTTATACATTTATTATCTTAGCATACCCAATATATAGTGTACGAATTACTTTGAGCTTTAACCGTTGGATCAAGACTAGAAATCCCAATATTGCTAACCGATGGATTTTCCTTCCACTCTAACATTTAGAAGATTCTATTGATATAGTCTTTAGCATAATGAATGCTATGCATAGACCTCAGAACACACATTTCCATCATTATAGAATCTATATATCATTTCTCTAGAGCATGTCAGGTATTAGGTACCTAATAGGTTGATTTCTAAATGATACAAGTTACAAGAACCAAATATACACCCGATACTTTATGGATGTGGCTCAAAATTATAATTATTTTTTGAGCTTTACCTATTATTATTTTAGATAAAATGATTTGTTAGTACAATATTATCTAATAAACTATGAAACGTTTCCCATAAAAAAAGTAAGAAACATTCGATGACTGGTTATGTATTATGTCCAACGATTATAGGAAATGTCTGTATTTCGTGCAGAAAAGGTTTATGGTTGTTGTTATGTGCAAAAACCTCCCCAACATGTGGTGGTACTTGCAATATCCTTGCTGCTGATGCTCTTAGGGAGAATGAGTACCAACCGTTCAATCTTGTTTCAATGATGGAAGGAAACTCTTGTAAAAAACGATGAAAGGGAACTATTAGGATGCTCCTACGACACGTGGAAACTCCTGGATGTCCCGAGCAAGCCTTTTTAAGAGGCCATAAAAACGACCACCTCTCCCATCGAGGCACGACGCACACAACGAAGAACTATCTTTGTATCTCCCTATCCCTTTAGGACGGCCAAGCCACCGCACACACAAAAAATGCCATGCAGTTGCTCCGATCAGTGCACCTCCATTGATGGGTCCAACGCACGGGCGATTTGGGATATCAGTCTCTACCATGGTGGTAGCAGGGAGTTTGTTGACGGGCCGTACTATTCTGACATGACGGAAGGTAATTTTTCCGACGAGGACCCTGCTTACCGTCATCTGATGGAGGGGACACCGCCGGTAGAGAGCAAAGAAGAGGAGGGGAAGGAGGATGCTTAGTATTTCCTCTATGAAGGAGACCTCATCTTCAAGAAGAGTTCACTCGATTCATCCTCCATCAGCAAGAAGAAGAGGAAACAGGAGGATGAGGGTCGGAAGATTTATGGCCATTTCTCCAGGTACGAGACTTCGTCTCCAAGTAGAGTGCACTCGATCCCGCCTTCATCGGCAATAAGAAGAGGAAGGAGAAGGAGGCAGGAGGCTTGAATAAGAAGAACAAGACGGAAAGAGTTGGGGGATGCCACGGGAAGCAGAAGGTCGATGCCAGCACGAAGGTGACAGCGGAAGGATCCATGTCCAAGAAGAAGAAGAAGTCTTAGGATTAATTTTGTTTAATTTCACCTCTACTTTCTTTCTGTAATAATGTTGAGAGATTGAATATTATTTTCAAGTGCAAATAGGAACGGTGGTTGCGATCTACCATAAGTACCCTATTTGTCATTTCATCTCCTACTGCGACGCAATAAAACCTCTTGTATTACCGAGGAAGGTAAAATTACTTCTTTCCCTTAATTTCCGCATGCATTCGAGGAAAGAAGGGTGCCAATATAGAGTAAACCACGATTAAGTACTCACGTGAATTCAGGTAATTAATACTACAAGGAAGAAGCCTGGGAAACCACATATATTCGTAGTGCTCCTTTAATTTAATATCAATCATTATAAGTGACATATGGAGTGGTAGTATATCAAAGTACATGGATAAAAAATAACCTATGTACAGTGCACGTAAATCATCTCCTTGCGCGACATTGATTTGAAATTATTTAATGTCACATTGATTTGAAAACTCAACTGTGACCTACGTGCCACGTGCTCTCCCCTATCCTCTGATGTCACCACGGCATGTCAAAAAGGTTGCATAATTAGCAAAATCAAGCATGCACAAAACATCAGTCTATACGCTAGAAGAATCTAGTAGACATGCAAACATCAGAATCATAGCCCTAGCTAGCCTTAGTCCCTTCTATGCTCACCCGCGGGGCACCTGTGATTACATTAGCATTAAGGTGCACCTCAAGCTTGTGGGCTGCCCACAAGGAATAGAAAATTTATTTTCCCTCTCTCCTCTCTCTTCTATTTTCTGAGTTCATGCCAATTTTTACTAAAAACATTCTCCGTTTGCACTACAAGTATCGCATAGTTTTGCTCATGTTTTTTTAACATTGGTAGCTCCACAATATGTCATTTCAATAAAATTTCCAAAAAATGATCCACGAAACACCTTTTGCCTGCACAAGGTGTTCTCCTATGTGTCGTAGGGCCGGGTCCTAATTGGTCGAGACCTACCTCACACGGATCGTGGCCACCCACTTTAGGATCCTCTATGATCCAACGAGCTTGATATCTCCATGGCATCTCCCTTTTTGTTCAAATTTGGCAGCAGAGCACTAGTTTGACACCAAAGCCATAAAAAAGTTCTTCGAAGAATCCTAGGATTTTTTTCGGTGATGTTTTTTATAATTTGAAAATTTTGAGGCTTTTTGGGAAGCTTTCCCTTTGTAATTTGAAATTTGTGAGGCTATTTATGATGCTTTTTATAATTTTAAATCTGTGAGGCTTTTTATGATCCTTTTTATAAGCTAAAATTTATGAGTTGTTTACAAATATAGAAATCCTTTTATAATTTGAATTTTGTGAGGATTGTTTGATCCTTTTTATAAGTTGAAATTTGTGAGGATGTTTATAAATATATGAGCCTTTATATTTGGAAATTTGTGAGGCTCTTTGTGTTGCTTTTTATATTTTGAAATTTGTGAGGCTGTTTTTGAATCTGTGTTGCTTTATAGAATTGGAAACTTGTGAGGCTATTTAAAAAATTATGATGCTTTTTATAATTTTAAATATGTGGGGTGTTTTGTTAGACTGTTTACAACTATGTGATGCTTTTATAATTTGAAATTTGTTAGATTGTTTACAAAATTTAGGATGCTCTTTATAATTTTAAATATGTGAGTCTTGAGTGGATCAAAATCCTCTAGGATTTCTATGGGAATAATCCTTTGAATCAAAAAGAGCGCTATGAAGCAAGGCACGATAGTCGGGTAAAGGTCCTTCCACCAGGCGGTTGAGCCGTTTGGTAAAGGAAGGAAGTGAAAATATAGAAACAGGAAAAGATGAATGTTTGAACTGCTACTAATCCTTCCTATACACGCCAACGCAGGTGGTGAAAAAGCAAGACGGCCAGCGGCAAACACATAGAGCCGCTGACACAAGGGAGGTCGACCCAATGTACGCATCGGCCCGTTGTGGACGAGGGAGAGAGGAGTCGGCAGGTGAGGACAGGGAATGAGAGAGGAAACCCAATTTGTTTTATGTGCATATCTTATCTTATCTTATCTTACCTCTTACCACTATATAGTGTACGAAAAACTTTAAAGTCGACCATTGGATCAAGACTCGCGAATCTCAACATTTCTAGCCATTAGATCTTCTTTTCCATTCTAGCATCTAGAAGATCCTATTGATAGTGACGTGGGCATACGCTACAGGTACTCGTGATCAGCATATACGGTCCAACTCAGAAGAAGCCCACGATGTTGCTAGGGCCCAGTCGAGATTCGGGTGGCCTAGGAGACTTCGACTCCTTGTAGAACACGACAAAGTACAAGATAGAAGTTTAAAGGGAAAAACGTAATATGTAACCAGCTCGGCCTGCTATCCCGGGACCTAGCCTATCTATGTAAAGGCTGGGAGGGGGTAGCGAGGAGGATATTTGCAACCCTAGTTTCCACACCATCGCTAGATTGCATCTGCGCACCCTTGTAACTTTTGACTCCACGATATATCCAAGAGCAGACAAGTTGGAGTAGGGTCCTCTACAAGGCCTAGACCTGGGTAAACCTCGTGTCACTTGTGCGCTTTTATCTAGCCGATCGATGCCTCCAGTACTCCCTACTTCCTCGAACCTAAGTCCATCAACGATGGGCATTGATGAGTTTACCCCTAGGAAATTGGCGCCGTCTGTGGGAATCAGGAGTGCTGATGTTGCGGCTTCCTCGGCCCCATCAACCGCGATCTACAACTCCACAGCAGCGGAGAGGCACCTCCTTTTCGGTGCCCTCGACTTCATCGTCCACACACCGGCCACTTGCCCAGATTTCGAGTTCGTGGGCGATGAGATCGGCCAAGCGATCGGGAGCTTATGCTTCCAAGTTGGTCAGCTGGGCACACTTCGCCTCCCTGATCAGCCGAAGGTTCCTGCGATTGCCCCTACATCGTGGTTTCCACCGCCGATCGGCACCCTGAGCGAGCTCAATGCCTCGACATTAGTCAGGAATACGGATAGCAACAATAGTTGCTAGTCCAATCTGGGTGATCTGGCAATAGAAGACGGAGCCTATGGCTCCGGATCTGAAAGCTGCGGGAGTAACAGCTTCCCCAGCCACTACATGTGCGGCCTCATCAACATGGGCGGCAGTGGCAGCGTCACTCGGGGGAACACCGGTACGGACAGTGGTATCCCAATCGCGAACGGTGGCCCCTCCAAGGGTGCCCCCACCGAGAATGGGCCAGCAGGCTGGCCCCTAGCGATGGACCCATCCTAGAAGATCAGCAGCACCTCCCTGCGAATGACCATACCCAAGAGCGACAACTGATCAAGCTCAATGACACTGAGTGGGCCCACTGTAGGCAGGCCCTACGGGGGAACCCCCTACCACCAGAATCTTCGCAACAAATGCTGATGGGTTATCACTGGCTGCTCATGGAGGAGTTCAAGCGCCAACAACTAGTAATCGCCTAGCTCGACGAGCGCAGGAGGGTGGCAGACGAGTCGAGCCACCGACGATCTGTGCTCTCTTCCATCGGAGGATCCTCCTCTAGAGGCAACGATCATGCAGCCGCCAAAAGACGCTCTCGCCTGGCTCACCTCACTAATAGGGAGCTAGAAGAGGACACTAGAGCCCTCTACTTCTCATTCATGACGGTGGAAACACGGGGCAAAGTTCTCCCGAAAACATCGCAGACAGTAATGACGGGAACCACCATGTACCTACTCAACAACTAGCCGCCGGCTAGGGACCCACGATCTGCCATGCACTAATCTACGATCACTGGCCTGGGACTAGTTGAAGCTGCGCTCACTAAGGATCCAGCGTCGGAATCGAGGAAAAGAAAGGATCTAGCTTAGCACTACTCTCCCTCCTCCTCCAGCGACGACGACCATGACTTGTCGCGGTGACTCTGCTCACGACGACATGACTATGACTATGACGCATGTGATGACATCACGCAATGCAAGGTCAACAAGATGCACGCGAGGCACGCTCGCTCGATGGACTCGAAAGATGATGTGACGGAGCTTTGCAGCGCCAGCTGCTTCATCAGAGCCATACGACAAAAGAGAATGTTGAAAGGGTTCAAACTCCCATCAGAGAATCCAAAATTCGACGGCCTCCAAGACCCAAAGATATAGCTAGAGGATCATATATCTTTCGTCAGGTTGCATGCGAAACCACGAGCGCGGCTATGCAATGCCTCCAGCTATAGATGTAGGGAGTCATCCGTGCATGGCTAAACATCCTACCACGTGGGTCAATCCACAGCTGGGATGAGCTGGTCTACAACTTTGTGCGAAACTTCAAGGGCACTTACAAAAGGCCCGCATCAATCGAAGAATTAAGAGGTTAATACCAAAATACGGGCGAGTCGTTGCGCTCATACATTCAGAGGTGGTCCATTATCAAAAATTCTGCAGAGGACATCTCCGAGGATCGCGCAATCGATGCATCAACAGCGGCGTACGTTGTAGAGAGCTTAGGGAGGAGCTGGGCCGTTCGAAGCCCAAAACAATTGACCACCTGATGGAGATCGCGAACAAGTGGGTTGATGGAGACGATTCAGTGAAAAACAACCGTGCCCACTTAGACGATGATGACGACCTCGGTCGCAGAAGCAATTGTCGAGGAAAATGCTGGATGCGCGGTTACAAGGACCGTGAGGAATACCACATGGTCACAGCTGGCTACGTTGATAAACGCGATGACGGCAACCGCAACAGCGGATACCGCAGCGGTGGATACCGCGATAGCGGGAAAACCACGCAAGTATGGCAACGTCGTACCCGCGATTAAGCACATGGAACATCTATCCAGGACAAATTGTCCGGACCTTGCAACGTACATTTCTACATCAACAAACACGACGGCAAGAAAAAATCCAGTCACCTCTTGAAGGACTGCTGTGAGTTCCTCAAGCTCCATGAAGGCCTGGCCCAGATGAATCACTATGCGATAAATGAGGGCTACGGGGCTGCCTCGGGTGCCGTGGCTCACGGAGCTCCACCACCACCCACCCGGGCCACCCCCACCTGTGTCGTGCCAGTCCAGAACAACAGAGGCGAGGAGTACCCGCGAGCGCTAGGAAAAATATGGGAATGATCCAAAAAGGATGTCCATCAAATCAGAATGAAAAATCAATCACTCGCCAAGTCAACCTGGCGATCAACTCTCCACCCTCCACCACCGAGTACCTCAGTGGGTGTGAGTCCTGCATTACCTTGGACAAACGCGATCATACGCGTCAAGTACCTCGCCCAGGTCACTGTCCCCTGGTGCTCGAGGCACAAATTGGAGGCTACCAGATGAGTCGCGTCTTCATGGACGGTGGCAGTGGCATAAACTTGATGTTCTCCAGCACCTTGCGTGCCATGCGGATCCAGTCCACCTTCCTAGAAGCCTCTGACACAATGTTCCATGGAATCGTCGCAGGGAAAGGCGTATACCCCTTGGGCAATATTAACTTGGACATCATCTTTGGCATGCCAGCTAACTTCAGGTGAGAATGCCTAGAATTCGAAGTCGTCGACTGGCCTTCGCAGTACCATTGCATCCTCAGACATGTCGTGTTCGTGAGGTTCATGGCAGTGCCACATTATGCCTACATGTAGATGAAAATGCCAGGACCGAACGACATCATCACCATCAGCAGAAACTTCGCCAAGTCACACAGCTGCGATAGGGAATTCAACAGAATCTCCCAATCCTTCGAAATGCAGGAGGAGGTGGCAAGGGTGATGGAGTCGATATACAACAGTCTTCCTCCTCCTAGTAAGCCAAACACACATGATCAATCCTTCAACTCATCGGTGCACACCAAGGCGGTCCAGGTCCATCCAACGGACCCGACCAAGATGGCCCTCATCGCCAGCAACTTGAGTCCCGCATAGGAACTCGCGCTTGTCGAATTCCTCTGTGAGCGCTTGGAAATCTTCACCTGGTGTCCAGCGGACATGCCAGGGGTTCCCAGGGAATTCACTAAGCACTCACTCAACGTAAATCCTGAAGCAAGACTAGTGAAGCGGACGATACATCGACTGTCAGAGCCAAGGGAAAAAGAGGTCGGTATGGAAGTCAACAGACTCCTCAACGCTAACTTCATACGAGAAATCAAGGAAAGCACATGGGTAGGAAACCCCGTACTTGTTCCTAAAAAGGACATGGATATCATGCGGATATGTGTGGACTTCACTTCCTTGAATAAACATTGCCCAAAGGATCACTTCCCATTGTCGCGGATTAACCAGATAATCGATTCCACCACGGGATGCAAGCGCCTCTGCTTCCTCTATGCCTACTCAAGCTACCACCATATTCGAATGAAGGAGGAGGACCAGGAGAAAACAACCTTCATCATGCCCTTTGGCGTCTTCTGCTACACGCTGAAGAATGCAGGGGCCACCTACCAGCGATGTATGCAGGCCTGCCTCAAGAGCTAGCTTGGCCACAATATTCAGGTCTACGTCAATGACATCGTCGTAAAAACCAAGAAGGAGGCCTCACTCCTCGACAATCTTCGAGAGACCTTCGATAATCTCGACCGCTACCGGATCAAACTAAAACCAGATAAATGCGCCTTCGGTGTACCATCTAGGAAATTTCTCGGATACCTCATCTCCACGAGGGGGATCAAGGCTAACCCGAAGAAAATAAAGGACATACTAGCCATGGAGAAACCAAAGAACACCAAAGGTGTCCAGCAGCTGGCTGGGCGAATCGTGGCACTCAGCCAATTCATACGTCGAATGGGCGAGAAGGCACTGCCATTCTCCCTGCTCTTTCACAAAGCTAGAAAGTTTGAGTGGACAGAAGAAGCACAAGAAGCATTCGAAGACCACAAGCGTCTACTATCCTCTTCGCCGGTGTTGGTAACATCTAGAGAAAAGGAGCCCCTATTTCTATACATCTCTGCCACCAACCAGGTGGTTAGTACCGTGCTCATAGTGGAACAAGCCAAAGAAAACAAAGTCCACAGAGTGCAGCGCCCAGTCTACTACCTCAGCAAGGTGCTCATGCAAACAAAACAGCGGTACCCGAACTAGCAGAAGCTGGCATACGACATCTTCATGACAGCTCGGCGACTGTGCCACTACTTCCAGGAGCACCCCATCATTGTGGTAAATGACGCTCCACTAGGGCACATCCTCAACAACCCTGACGCCACTAGACAAGTCACGCTTTGGGGGATAGAACTGTCTCCACAAGACACCACATACAAGAAGCGAGACGCGATCAAATCGCAAGTACTCCCGGACTTCCTCCTTCACTGGATGGAGAACCAGCACCCCGACACGCCAGACATGTCCTGCCTATGAACAATGCACTTCGACGAATCAAAACATCGAGAAGGAGCCGGCGCCGACATCATCCTGACATCGCCACAATGTGAAAGATGAGGTACGTTCTGCGAATGCAGTTCCGTGCCTCCAACAGTGAAGCTGAATACGAGGCCCTGCTCCATGGGATGCGGATGGCCAAAGCTTATGGCGCAACACGACTCGTCATCTACGGTGACTCTAAGCTGGTATTGGATCAAACCATGAACTAGTGTGATGCCCTGCGCGACAACATGATCGCCTACCACAACCTCTATGACGCACTCGAAGGAGACTTCGATGGTTGTGAACTGCGGCACATTGGCCGCGAGAGCAACGAAGAGGCGGATACACTCGCCAACATTGGCTCCACATGTGCCCAGGTGCCACCTAGAATATTCCTAGAGCAAATCTGTGAATGTTCCATCAAGCCAAAGGTTCTAGAATAGTCAACCAGCCCGCCAAAGGACTCAGGGGCTACGGCACCCGATGAACTCAAAACACCTGAAGATAAGCAACATGAGACAGGACTCGAAGGCCCCATGGAGGTCATGCTGATCGAGCCATCCTGCACGCACCCATACATCACATACCTGCTGAGCAAAAGGCTTCCAGATGACCCGACAGATGTGTGGAATATAGCATGACGATCCAAGGCTTTCGCCATTATTAATGGTGGACTATATACGTGTAGCATCACAGGAGTCCTTCAATGATGCGTCTCTAACGGAGACGGGAGGGCCATCCTCCTCGAGATACACGAAGGCACTTGCGGCCATCATGCCGGAAGCTTCGCCCTCGTTGCCAAAGCTCTATGGGCTGGTTTCTACTGGCCAACGACAATGCGCGACACTAAGGACGTCGTCTATAAGTGCAATGCTTGCCAAAGATTCACGGACAAACCGCACGCACCTGGTGTAGAGCTTAGGTCAATACCCGTGGCCTATCCCTTCGCGCAATGGGGACTCGACATGGTTGGCAAGATGCAAAAATCTTCACCTAGAGGATATGTGTACCTCCTTGTCACAGTCGAGAAATTCACCAAGTGGATTGAGGCCATGCCGGTGACAAACCAATCAGGGGCCACCGCCATCAAATTCTTCAAGTCCATCGTCTTCTGATTCGGGGTGCCACACAACATCATCACTGACAACGAAACGAACTTCACCTTGAACGAATTCCAGGATTTCTGCGAAAACCTTGGAATCAACATCAGCTACACCTCGGTGGTGCATCCTCAGACTAACGGTCAAGCCAAAAAGGCCAACGCCCTTGTCTGCAATGGCATCAAGAAAAAGCTCCTCAGACCACTCAAAAGAGCTGATGGGTGTTGTCCCGAGGAGCTACTATCGGTACTATGGAGCCTGCGTACAACTCCAAACAGCACCATGGGCTATACTCTGTTCTTCATGGTACACGGCGCCGAGGCAGTACTACCTGCAAAAGTATGCTACAAGGCCCCAAGGGTCAAAGCATACAGTGAGGCGGAATCAACTGCCGCACTCGAAGACTCTATCGACCTCGTCGACGAAGCACGTGAAATAGTAGCGGAACGATCCACAATCTACCAGCAAAACCTCCGCAACTACCACAGCTCAAGGCTATGCCCAAGGTCCTTCGTCGAAGGAGACCTCGTCCTACAACTGAAGCAGCAAGGACACCTCAAGCTCGAGTCCCCTTGGGAGGGACCTTATGTGATTATCGAAGTAATCCCAGGTGGCGCCTACCGCCTTAAAGACGTAGAAAGTGGAGTTGCATACTCCAACCCCTGGAACATCGCACAACTGTGTCGTTTCTACCCTTAGATGTTTTTACTTTACAAATAAGGCTATTCAGGCAGGCTACTTAGCCAAACATTGAACCTCCTAATATTCTGCGAATAAATAAAGCTAAGTGCCTCCAACCTTGTGTCTCTGTTTTAATTGCAATTACATCACTCGGGGGCTGTGCCACCCTGTCTACCTTGTTGCACGAGTAATGCAGTAACCTGAGTAGCTGACATACTATTAATCGAAACCTTGATAAACCCAACCCAGCTGCAACGCACCTGACAGGTTGGCAAGGTACTAAGATAAGTATGTGTCAGGCTAACGAAAAGGCACTATATAGTACAAGCTACTCGAAAAACACACAAGCTAGCAAGCTTTACACACAGTACTTGTAACAAAACACCCAATTCAAATATACGAACTTTACAACACCTTTTACAAGGAGAACGTGGGTGCGTTGATCAAACAACTCGATGATGTCTTCGGCTGGCTGATCAACCACCCGATAATGGGGCACCATATTCCACGCCATCCCCTCCGGTGGGGGCGGCGGTCCCGCAGCAATAGAAACTAAATCTAGATCAGGTCAATGCAGGTGCACAAGTGCTAGTGGAACCTTGGCACCCGGGACTAATTGCTGATGCACGCACTCGCAAACTATGCTGCCATCCTGGAACTTCTTCAACAGAGGTAACAAGCTTGAAGGCACGGCATCCAAGGGGAACATTGCCCGAAAGATGTGCTTCAAGCATGATTGCGCCTTCTTGAAATAAAGCAGCACCTACGACACACGATCTTGCAACGTCGCCAACGCAATTGCGCGATCCCGAACCCAAAAGTACCCGCTAGCTTCCAACTGCTCTTGGGTCAAGTAGCTTAGACGAATGCTGACTCGGTCTCTCTCTTCCCGTGGAAGGCGAATATTAACACCAGCAAAGAGCAGTAAAAAAGCGTAAGTGCAAATCATCGCCACAAGTGGCTAGAAAAGGAGAAGAAGCTAGGGAAACTAACACTTCAATTGCTCATTTAGTTGAGCCACCTCACCTAGAAGATATTTCTCACGTTCACTGGCTTTTTCGCCCTTTGACTTCCACATGCCAGCACTACCACAGATCATGGGCATCTCTCTCTCCAAGTGTTTTATGCGATGATCGCAATCGAGACACCAGCGATAATTCATCCACCTTTGAACGTGGTTGTGCCACGGGTTCATTGGTAGGAGGTATATCAGACGGATCACTCGAAGGACCCTATCCAAGCAAAGGAACAGACGGATAATACCAACCATTCAAAATAACACCAAAAAATAAAAGCATCAAGCTTAGCAAGTTTTAAAGGGGCACCCCCACAAGCACAAACACAGGTCAAAGAAGTCTAGAGAAGCTTGAATATTACAAAAGGATGACAAAGGGACAGCCTACAGCTACACACTAGAACTCGAGGGCTTCATTGAGTTAGTGGCAGCCTCTGACACCGCAGCCTTCTCGGTTATAGCCTCTGAAGTCGTGTCTTTCGCCGTCTTTGACTGCTACAGCTCCACTGAGTACTTTGTGAGTGTCTCAATGAGCTGAGGCCCATATTTCTGACAACGAGTGGCAAAGGGGGCAAAAACTACCTGATGGCCATCAGCAGTAACCGGCATCGCCATGGAGACCTTGCTAGGGTTCATATTAACATGATGGGCTTGCACCATCGCAAGTCCCTGGTAGCTCCAAGCCCCTTCTGCGCATTCTTGAACTCCACGGGAATGCCTCCGGCGTAGGACTCCACTATCAAGACCCGAATTTTTAATCCCAGATGCCTGTTATGCCATACCTCGCAATCCCAGGACTACCATTTTTGTGGGACATAACAGAATTGGTACCACACTACATCATCCATTACAAACCATAATAAAGGTCTTACAAATAAAGGATCTCATGATCCAGTCTTAATACAAATCAAGAAGTGGAAATAAACGTAGTGGGGGCTCCATCTTCAGGGTCACATGCAATGCTAACGATGGGAGATTATCCTAGTTGTCGTAGACCTCCTGATGTCCATCATCCTGGTAGTCCTCCTCGTAGTCTGGCCACGGGAGTAGCCAGGGACAAAGCCACGAGTACTCTTTAAGTACTCGCAAACTATCACTAATAAGTAAGGTAGTTCTAGTAGGAATCTTAAGCTCTAGGTTTATTTGCAAAAAGCCAGGTTTATCTCAAACTGAGTTTAGAAGTAAAGAAAACTAAGTTAATGTTCTAAATCACTTAAGTGGGAACCTAGTTTTCATATTCACAACCCTGTTGTGCTCAAGTCAAAATCATAATTAAATTCACAAGTCATTTTGAAAACATCTGACGACGGAACTGTATGGCCACTCCAACTGTCCATAACCGCCGACGCGGCTATTCGAATAGTTTGACACTCTACAGAGGTGGTACACTTTCACCACAAAATTCAATAAATCTGTCAGGGATAACCCTGAATCATCATACTTAGTATGCGGATAATCAATCATAACCTTTCAATTACACACTCTAGTATAGGCACCTCCCCTATGAGCTTGGCCTCCCAGCCATGGCCATCTGCCATCCTGGGCACTGCATAGGTGGACATTCATCACAAGGTAGCCTCAGCTCAATCTCTTCTGCAAGGGAACCCTTACTAAGACATATAAACTTCCAGTTAAGCCCTACCCAATTCAGGTATATGGCTGTACGGTAAAATTGGAATGGTATCGCATCCGAACCCAACCATCAGTTTTTATAAAGGGCTAAGGCTCATGCCTCAACATTTTCATCATCAAATCCTTTTGTGTTTCTCAACACATGTCAAAACATTTCAATAGAATGAATCCTCATTCCAAGGTTTTCACAATCATTTTCACCAAGTATTCCCATCTAAAGTGATCCACTTTTATCCTTAACACTAGCCACTAAAGTTGACGGTATTCACTAATGAGGGGTGCTACTCAAGGGTAACTATAAAACTCTAATCTCATGCCTTGGAATGATATCTAAGTATAACTAGTTAGGCCTAGTTTTATACTCTTTATGGTATCTATACTATTTTTCCAATACTCACAAAGCATTAACTAAAAGTAAAGAACTTTGGTAAAAGTAAAAGAGCAAAGCTTGCAAGTAAAACTTGGGATTGGTATAATCAAAGTGGGATAACCAAGCATGCCTAAAGCATCTTGTATAGGTTATCAAGTTTGCAAGTGTTAGCTTGCATACTTAACTTGTAGTGCTAGGCTTGCATCGGTATGCAACTTGCAAGTGTTAGCTTGCCTGAGTAGTGCAGTGATTGAAGTTCTCTTTTTCTTCTTGGTAGTACTCCTCCTCCTCGTATCCCGGGTCGGTACTATTGTTTATAAATGAATACGAGGTACACAATCACCAAACAATACTTAACTATTTCTATTTAGAACACTAAGGCTCACACTTGATGATCTAGCATCATCACAATCATCACATGAAATAAAGACTTAATCTTGTTTATCCTATTTTAGAAAAGTAATTTCTACTCATTGAAAATACTTAAGATTTAATATTCTCCAATTAAAATATGGGATCATGTGGACACATGTCATCACCACATATTCTAATACATGGGAATGTGATTTTAAAATGGTGGTCATATTTTATAAAAGTTTAAGATTATCATTTAATAGAATTAAACTGACTAGAAATGCCTATATAGCATTCTTTTGGTACTAGTCCAATGTCACTGCATGCAAACCTAAATATTTTTACATATTCAGATATATCTTGTCAAATGAGATTTTTGAGAGTTGGAATCAACTCAAAATCATTTATGGTTGATTTTTGAAAAATGTTTGAAGTTGGAAAAGTATTTATCTTGTTATGTTTACTATAGGTGATCTCTAACTCCAAATGATTTGAATCCAATGGGCTTGGATAGATAATTTAAATATCTTTCTAACAAAATTGGAACCATGCAATTTGGTTTAGTGAATCTATTTGAATTGATTTTTGAATCTACTGACAGAAACTGGTTTTAACTAAATTGGAAAATAACTATTTGAATTTACAGGCCTGCGCGGAAAACTGACTGGGCCAGCCCAATCTGCACAGCACGGTGCAGCGGGCTGCTGATAAGGGGTCCCACTAGTCAGTGACTCTATCTAACCGAAATGATATCTTTAAATCTAGGCCCTACGTTAGAACCTGATCTAACGGTTGAGGTTCATCATCGACGACGAACAGCTCCGGTGAGGTCTGAACCCTAACATGGCAGTGGGGGTCGTGTGAGGCTCACCTGGGCTCCCGCTAGGGTTGGCGATGGGGGCGAACGATGATGTAGATGACGGCGGTTCGAGTGGTGGTCGCGGCGGCTCCTGGGGCAGCTCCAATCGAGGACTCCCTTTTCCTTCTGCAGCGGCGGGCTCCTGCCGAATCCCGGTGATGCGGCGCTCGCCTTGCTCCGGGGAAGGGTGTGGGAGGTGTGGTGAGAAGTGGGGAGTGAGGTGGTGTGGTGAATTGAGGCGGAGGGGGTCTCTATTTATACACCGACGAAGGGACACAGCGGGATGGGCTGGCTTCTCCGGCGACGGCGGTACAGTGAGCTATTGGCGTGGCTGAGGGTAGGGGGCGACGTAGTGCTCCCTGGCGGTCATCACGGGCTTAATGGCGCGACACGGGGCGGTTGAGGATGGTCGGTCGCATGCGGTGCTCTGCACGGAACCAGCGGTGTTCGCATGGGGGCTACGGGTCGTGCGGCGGCAAACGGGGGTGTCTGGGAGCTAGATGGGGTTAAGGAGAGTCTATGCACATGAGGTGAGGGCGAGGCGCGTCGCGTGCAAGCTGGTCGGCTGCGGCGCTCTGGCGTGCTCTTGGCACGACGCAGAGAGAGTGGGCGCGGCGTTGCTGGGGTGGTCCACGGCCTGGCTGCGGTCAAGTGCTGGACAGGGGGTGGCGGTGGACGGTGGCCAGCCTGTTGAACATCATGGACGGGGGCGGCGTTGTCTGGAGCGAGCAGTTCTTGGTCGACCGGCGTGACCATTTTTGGGCAGCGCTGCTCTGGTGCAACGGCAAAGGGGGGTTGCGTTTCTAGTGCTGCTAGAGGCAGGGGAGACAGGGGGAGTGCAATGGGGCATTTGGTTGAATGATCACTGCTCAAAACAGTGAAGTTAGGCAGAGATTAATTAGTGTCTACAAGGTGTTCGACTAAATGGCCGTTGGAATTTAAATTTGAAATTTTTAAAAATTTGGTGAGTGATCTAATCTTATGCTTGGCAGTCTCTGGTTGCTTGGGTTTGTCAAAGGTGAATTGATTTGAGTGGTTTTTGCAAAATGGTGATCTTAGTGCATACACTTGATTCAATTTTGAATTGTCCTTTAAATAGATTTGAAAATAGTTTTTGTGAGTTTGTAAAGTGGGCTTGGGTTCACTTTTACTTGGTCTAGCAAGGGGTGAAAAGAAGTGGAAATGTTTCTGTTAGAATTTCTTTACTAGGAACACTCAAAGTGGCCTGGTGGTTAACTTTGGTCAAAATGACCATTTGACCAGTTGATTCATATTTGATTTCTTTTTCTTTGGATTTTGTTTGTAATTGGCCTAGATGATGTAGTATTCATCTTTAAACCATTTCTTATCATTTGTAGCAATCAAACATGGCAATTTCACTCAATCATACACTAATGCAAAACACACATGTATTCATATAGATTTTTGGAATAAAAGTTTTTGTTAACCCTAAATTTGGGTGATTAGAACTTGATAATCTTGATTAGTATTTTTGGGGTGTTACAAACCTTCCCTCCTGAAACAAAATCTTGTCCGGAGATTTAAGAAAAACTAGGAACTAAAGAGATCTGGAAACTCAGTCCTAATATAATCTTCTCGCTCCCAAGTAGCTTCTTCTTCAGTATGGTTGCTCCACTGGATCTTGAGAAACTTGATACTCCGGGTCCTGGTGGTTCTAAAGGCTTCTTCCAAAATACGAATGGGCACTTTACGATATGTCAGATCCTTGTTGATATCTATGGCTCGGTGATCGATGTTCTTGAACACTTCGGTCTTCTCCGGAACTTCTAGGCATTTGCGAAGTAACGAGATATGGAACACATCGTGGATGGCTGACATCTCCTCTAGCAGTTCCAGTTGATATGATACTTCTCCTCGGAGATGCAAAATCTTGAAGGGTCCAATATATCTGGGGGCTAACTTTCCTTTCAGATGAAAACGTTGCATTCCCTTCAAGGGTGACACTTTGAGATACACAAAATCTCGGACATTGAAGGTCAGGTCTCCACGTCTCCTGTCAACATAACTCTTCTATCTAGATTGGGTGGTCTTGAGGTGTTCATGGACTTTGTGAACCTTATCTTTGGCTTCTCGTGGGATGTCGGGTCCGAAAATCTGACTCTCTCCTACTTGCGACCAATTCAGGGGGGTACGGCACTTTCTTCCATACAGAAATTCAAATGGAAGCATTTGCAAGCTGGCTTGATAACTGTTGTTGTATGAGAATTCTACGAAGGGCAGAAAATCTTCCCATTTTGATCCATATTCTAGCACACAAGCTCTCAACATATCTTCTAAGATTTGGTTGACCCTTTTAGTTTCTCCATCGGTCTGCGGGTGATAAGTTGTGCTGAAATTCAGCTTGGTTCCTAGTCCTTCTTGGACCTTCTGCCAAAATCTTGAGGTAAACTGGGTTCCTCGATCCGACAATATGGTCTTAAGGGTTCCATGCAAACTGATTATTCTCGCAATGTACAACTCTGCTAGCTTTGAACTCTGGTAGGTAGTCTTGACAGGTATAAAATGGGCTACCTTAGAGAGTCTACCAACTATGACCCAAATAGAGAAGCTTGTTCGTCTGCGGTCCCAAAGTTGGCAGGCCAGAGCATGGCGGTACCTAAGTTGCCTGAAATTACCGCGTTTCGAAAAGTTGGGCCGCCAACTACTGAGTGGGGCCATTTCGAGGCAAACTCATCTCACCCCTGCCAAATTCAAACATTCCATTAAACCGCCCCATGAAGTAGACGGTCAGGACCCACATGTCGATCATCTGTCCGTGACGCGGGCGCCAATGCGGCAACCTCTTAGGCAAATCGAGAAGCTAAGTGGATTGGATACGTTGACCAAATTCACAAATCCATTCCTAGCTTTCCCCTAGCACCGGCGGCATCAGAATCCACCCTCTAGGCAGGACGATCCCTTCGGACATTTGACTTAATCGCTGATACCGAGCTCCAATGGCGCATGCCGTAGCCACCGTTGCGAGGATCTAGCCCGCCTCCACCGCCGACGAGCCGAGCAGTTCGGAGGATGGTAGATCCTACTATCAAGGAAGAAGAAGTTCTGGCTACAAGCGGGTGAGCTACCCTTCTCTTTGCTATTCTCACTAATTATAACTGCTAGCTGGCTACTGAACCTCAAATTGTTTGTTAGGCTAACGCTGACAAACATATTTTGTCCACAGTTTTTTGTCAAGTGGGATCTGCGCAGACCCTCCTTACGTGGTTACGATAGTCCTCTATAGGTATGACTCTAAGGGCAAGTGGTATGGAAGCCATTGTTTCACGATGGAAGAAGCGCATGCGCAGATCTACACTATATCTGGTATGGTTGCTGCTCTGCGTAATCATGTTGAATTATGGCCGAAGCAGACAACAAAGTTCGGCTTCATGGATGAACGTGGCATCATGGTTCCTATAACATGTGATAGTCAGCTAATTGGGTTGATGAAAAGGTATGCTTCGGCTGCCATGTTTGACCTAAAATGTCATGTACTCGATGTGGAAGCTGCTGCAACTGGGAGTCGCCCTTCTATTCTTGGACAGAGTGGTTGCTTGAACCCAATTAGCTCCTGGTAAGCAAAGGTCGCTTGGGGTTCGCATGTTTGTGCTGAATTGTAATTTTTGTTTTATTTACTCTATAGATATTGGGCAGTTATGCAATAGTCTTGTTTCTTTGATAGGAAGCGCCGCAAGCTTAGAAACATGACTGCCGAGTCAGTCATTTTGCTGCCCGAAGAAATTGAAAACTAGTGGAAAGATGATGTTGGACACAATTCTGGTGCCCATTGTCTCGGCGATGCAGAGTACGTGAAACTAAGAAAATTGGCACCGAGGAAGAGGAAGAAGGAACGAAATGAAGAAGCCAGTGGACGTGAAGGCTTGGCACCCAGGCTGCGGAAGAAGGCTTCTGGCAATGAAGATGCATAGTAATGTGTTGAACTTGAACCTATATATGTAATTCTGTTAAATTCTGATCGCTCTGTGTGTGGCATGTTGCTAGGCAAAACAATCTACCCACGTTCTCTGAGTAAAATGTACCGCGACTTAGGGTTTGGAAACGCCCGAGTCAGTAGTTGATTCCGAAATTGTGATTGTGCCACTGCTATCTGAAAACAAGGATCCACCGGTTCCACGATTGCTGAGGGGCAGGAGGTCTCCAAACACGACAGAATGTAAGTGGCACAAAAATAAATTATTTAAGCTGCCACACTCCACGAAGCAGCAACTTATTTCAGATGCTGCACAATGACGTGGCAACATAAATAGCAATGTTCTCACCGATAATGCCCAGATGAGGAGGAAATCGGTACCACTTTCTGGCCTAATCTTGAGCCCGTGTATCTCACCGCATCTCTGCTCCTGCATCCCCTGCATCTAGCGAAGCTCCTGGATCTCCAGTAACCGGGTGTACGTGCTTCCACTTTATAAATTGTGGTTGTGCCATTTTCATGCGGACAAATCCACGTAGATTACGTTTAAATAAACCACCATTGTCAGAATACACTATTAGAAAAGGGGTCTTTGGTCCACGGTCACGTTCCCAATCCGGGACAGAGATCTAAATCGGGGCAGAAATTGATCTAAATCACAAATTCTTCCACAAATTAATCGAGACAGAGATCTAAGCCGAGGCATTTCATTAATTCAACCAAAAATTCTTCTAAACAAAGGTGTGATTTCACATCCTACATTAATTTAACACTAGTCAACAATTTCACTACCGCTGTTGCTGTCCTCCGAGTCGCCGGCTTCCTTGTCTTCGTCGGACAGAACCGCCACGATTTCCGCATTGTACGCGAGACGGAGCACCTCTTCGCGGTGAGCGGCGGCGATGATGGTGAACTTGGTCCATCCAGGGATGGACTAGAACCTCTCCCGCCCTTCTCGGTTGCAGAGATCTCGGTGCACCACGCGCCTGTAAACGATGCGGTTGCCAATATTGGCCTTCCGCTCCTTCTTCAACAGCACCGGCCAGTACGGGCTGGCCGCCACGTACCGGGGCAGCGCCCTCTTCCACGCGGGCATCTGCCGGCGGCGCGCCGCGATTTCGCTCTCCATCACGGCTTTGCTGGGGATGAGGAGAGGAGCCACTGGCACCCCCGCATAGCTGATGCACCATCCGTGGGGCACCGTCGTGGCCGGTGGCACGAGGATGTCGAAGTGCGTGAACATCACCGCCTCGTAGAAGTTCAGCGAGGGCATCTCCATGGCAGCGCGGTGGAGATTGGAGAGGGAGCAAGGGGGTAGATGACGAAGCGACGGCGTGGTGGAGATTGGAGAGGGAGAGGGGATGGGCGACAAAGCAACGTGCTGTGGCGCCTCCTATTTGTACACGAGGATGACGAAGCGACAGGCAGAATATCCAAGGGGCATGGTCAGACAAAAGGAAGTAATGCAGGGTTAAGACAGATTAACGGGCGACCAATTTTTACTCCTAGGACTCCGGGGTCAATAGTTCAGACCGCTAGGTCAACAAGTACAACTATTACAACTTAAAAAAGGCACGGAGCTTAAGCTAAATAGAACTAGTTATCACACATCTCCTTGATCTTCCTAATCTTAGCCCTATGCGCATCTTCCTGTGAGAGCAAGGATCAAATCGTCTGCTCCTTCCTTTTAGCATCTTCCTTGCACAGCTTCAATTGTTTCTCTGCATCTTTCCTCATGCACTTATCAATACTCGTAGTTGTGAACTGCAGGACTTTGGCCTGGTGAAGATCCTTCCTTGCTTGAGTCAGTTCTTGCTCTACTTTAGCCTTCACGGCCAACGCCGCGTCCCTCTCCTTCTCGACTTTGCTAACCTTGTCTTCCACCCCCATGAGACCTCGCTTATGCTTGGTCGTGTCAACTGGTTCCCATAGCTTCATCTCAACACTGTCAAGAAGTGAGCTGAATGCGGATTCTTTCAACTCAATAGTCATTTCCCATAGTTTGTCTAGCATTTTCTGCATCGATTTGGGCCACTCTGGATCTACCCATTTGACAACACCGCAACTTCCGCCTCGCATCATTTCATGATGTCCTTAACACCATAGAAACCTCCTGCCTGCGTTTCGTCCTTCGAACGCTACAAATTTAGCAGGCACATATCCATGTTTACATAGCAGAGGACTGTCTTCATCCGCTAAACCATGATAGTCGGCGTCATACATCGTCTGGTTGGCCTAACACATCATGCGCGCATGAGTAAACAGAGTAGATCTGGCACAAAAAAATAGATAACTGGCCACGCATGATAGAGATAGAGATGAGATGACTCACATCGAAATCACCGTCCCTGTCGTCACGACGCATTTCCTCGCTGTCTCCCCTTGAACCCATGGCGAGAGGGGAGGGGTGGCTGCCGGAGAGCGGACTGGGATGGAGGCGCCATCGTCTTGCGGCTACGGTAGGATGGGAGTGAAGTGGGGAATGTGGCTTCAAGGGGAAGGAAGAGAAGTACGGGGAGGAAGAGAAGTAATGGGGACGTGACACTGGGATATGGCCCGCTCAACTCGTGGGTCGTGACACTTGCAATAGGGGAGCCCCTGGTGTTGCCAGTTTGTCCAGAGCAAGCATGGCCAATCATGCTGTAGAACAGACTACTCGCGGATCGATCTCACGAAAACCATCCCAATCGTCCAAGCGCCCCGATCGAACGGTATGTAACAATCGTCAAGCAGAACAATTGTGTTTGGGCGTGCCTTCTAGAAGACTCGGTCTAACGCTAAGGTTAGGGCTCTCCTAAGGTTAATTAGTATCCATATGCGGTTTATGAAAAGAACATGCATCCAATGACACTGGTCGATCTAGCTGTGGTTAATGAGAAGAGCAGACATGCAATGACACTGGTGGATCCATGTGTGGTTAATAAGAAGAACACATATGCAATGCCATTGGGTGTGGTTCACGATATGGTTTGTGAGAAGAACACACATCCAATGACCCTAGCTGTGGTTCATGAAAAGAGCAGACATGCGATGACTCTAACTGTGGTTCATGAAAAGAGCAAACATGCGATGCCACCGGTGGATCCATGTGTGGTATATGAGAGGAACACACATGCAATGACACCGGGGGATCCTTACGTGGTTTGTGAGCAGATATGCAATTACACTTGTGGATCCATGTGTGGTTAATGAGAAGAACACACATGCAATGACACTTGGTGTGGTTCATGATATGGTTTGTGAGAAGAACACACATGCAATGACTCTAGCTGTGGTTCATGAAAAGAGTAGACATGCGATGAATCTAACTGCGGTTCATGAAAAGAGCAGATATGATATGCCACCGGTGGATCCATGTGTGGTCTATGAGAGTAACACACATGCAATGACACCGGTGGATCCTTAAGTGGTTTGTGAGAATAACACACATGCAATGACACCGATGGATCCATATGTGGTCTGTGAAAAGAACACACATGCAATGACATTGGTGGATCCATGTGTGGTTCATGGGATGAACACACATGCAATGACACCGGTGGATCCATGTGTGGTCTATGGGAAGAACACACATGCAATCACACTGGTGATATGTGGTATGTGAGAAGAACACACATGTAGTGACTCTAGCTGTGGTTCATGAAAAGAGAAGACATGCGATGACACTGGTGGATCCATGTGTGGTTCATGGGAAGAACACACATGCAGTCACACTGGGTGTGGTTCATGATATGGTCAGTGGGAAGAACACACATGCAATGACTCTAGTGATATGTGGTTTGTGAAAAGAACACACATGCAATGACACTGGGTGTGGTTCATGATATAGTCTGTGGGAAGAACACACATGCAATGACTCTGGTGATATGTGGTTTCTCAAAAGAACAGACATGCAATGACTCTAGGTGTGGTTAATGTGAAGAGCAGATATGCAATGACACTAGTGGATCCATGTGTGGTTAATGAGAAGAACACACATGCAATGACACTTGGTGTGGTTCATGATATGGTTTGTGAGAAGAACATACATGCAATGACTCTAGCTGTGGTTCATGAAAAGAGCAGACATGCGATGACTCTAACTGCGGTTCATGAAAAGAGCAGATATGCGATGCCACCGGTGGATCCATGTGTGGTCTATGAGAGTAACACACATGCAATGACACCGGTGGATCCTTAAGTGGTTTGTGAGAATAACACACATTCAATGACACCGATGGATCCATATGTGGTCTGTGAAAAGAACACACATGCAAAGACACTGGTGGATCCATGTGTGGTTCATGGGAAGAACACACATGCAATGACACCGGTGGATCCATGTGTGGTCTATGGGAAGAACACACATGCAATGACACTGGTGATATGTGGTCTGTGAGAAAAACACACATGCAATGACTCTAGCTGTGGTTCATGAAAAGAGCAGACATGTGATGACACTGGTGGATCCATGTGTGGTTCATGGGAAGAACGCACATGCAATGACACTGGGTGTGGTTCATGATATGGTATGTGGGAAGAACACACATGCAATGACTCTGGTGATATGTGGTTTGTGAAAAGAACATACATGCAATGACTCTAGCTGTGGTTAATGAGAAGAGTAGACATGGAATGACACTGGTGGATCCATGTGTGGTTAATGAGACGAACACACATGCAATGACACTAGGTGTGGTTCATGATATGGTTTGTGAGAAGAACACACATCCAATGACTCTAGTTGTGGTTCATGAAAAGAGCAGACATGCGATGACTCTAACTGTGGTTCATGAAAAGAGCAGACATGCGATGCCACCGGTGGATCTATGTCTGGTCTATGAGAGGAACACACATGCAACGACACCGATGGATCCTTACCTGGTTTGTGAGAATAACACACATGCGATGACACCAGTAGTTCCATATGTGGTCTATGAAAAGAACACACATGCAATCACACTAGTGGATCCATGTGTGGTTCATGGGAAGAACACACATGCAATGACACCGGTGGATCCATGTGTGGTCTGTGTTAAGAACACACATGCAATCACACTGGTGATATGTGGTATGTGAGAAGAACACACATGCAATGACTCTAGCTGTGGTTCATGAAAAGAGAAGACATGCGAAGACACTGGTGGATCCATGTGTGGTTCATGGGAAGAACACACATGCAGTCACACTAGGTGTGGTTCATGATATGGTCAGTGGGAAGAACACACATGTAATGACTTTAGTGATATGTGGTTTGCGAAAAGAACAGACATGCAATGACTCTAGCTGTGGTTAATGAGAAGAGCATATATGCAATGACACTGGTGCATCCATGTGTGGTTAATGAGAAGAACACACATGCAATGACACTTGGTGTGGTTCATGATATGGTTTGTGAGAAGAACACACATGCAATGACTTTAGCTGTGGTTCATGAAAAGAGCAGACATGCGATGACTCTAACTGCGGTTCATGAAAAGAGCAGATATGCGATGCCACCGGTGGATCCATGTGTGGTCTATGAGAGTAACACACATGCAATGACACCGGTGGATCCTTAAGTGGTTTGTGAGAATAACACACATGCAATGACACCGGTGGATCCATATGTGTGGTCTGTGAAAAGAACACACATGCAATGACACTAGTGGATCCATGTGTGGTTCATGGGAAGCACATACATGCAATGACACCGGTGGATCCATGTGTGGTCTGTGGGAAGAACACAAATGCAATGACACTGGTGATATGTAGTCTGTGAGAAGAACACACATGCAATGACTCTAGCTGTGGTTCATGAAAAGAGCAGACATGCGATGACACTAGTGGATCCATGGGTGGCTCATGGGAAGAACCCTAGGTAATGACACTTGGTGTGGTTGATGATATGGTCTGTGGGAAGAACACACATGCAATGACTCTAGTGATATGTGGTTTGTGAAAAGAACAGACATGCAATGACTCTAGCTGTGGTTAATGAGAAGAGCAGACATGCAATGACACTGGTGGATCCATGTGTGGTTAATGAGAAGAACACACATGCAACGACACTGGGTGTGGTTCATGATATGGTTTGTGAGAAGAACACACATGTAATGAATCTAGCTGTGGTTCATGAAAAGAGCAGACATGCGATGACTCTAACTGTGGTTCATGAAAAGAGCAGACATGCGATGCCACCGGTGGATCCATGTGTGGTCTATGAGAGGAACACATATGCAATGACACCGGTGGATCCTTACGTGGTTTGTGAGAATAACACACATGCAATGACACCGGTGGATCCATATGTGGTCTATGAAAAGAACACACATGCAATCACACTAGTGGATCCATGTGTGGTTCATGGGAAGAACACACATGCAATGACACCGGTGGATCCATGTGTGGTCTGTGGGAAGAACACACATGCAATGAGACTGGTGATATGTAGTCTGTGAGAAGAACACACATCCAATGACTCTAGTTGGGGTTCATGAAAAGAGCTGACATGCGATGACACTGGTGGATCCATGTATGGTTCATGGGAAGAACACACATGCAATGACACTGGGTGTGGTTCATGATATGGTCTGTGGGAAGAACACACAACTCTAGTGATATGTGGTTTGTGAAAAGAACAGAGATGCAATGACTCTAGCTATGGTTAATGAGAAGAGCAGACATGCAATGACACAGGTGGATCCATGTGTGGTTAATGAGAAGAACACAAATGCAATGTCACTGGGTGTGGTTCATGATATGGTTTGTGAGAAGAACACACATGCAATAGCTGTAGCTGTGGTTCATGAAAGAGCAGACATGCGATGACTCTAACTGTGGTTCATGAAAAGAGCAGACATGCGATGCCACCGGGTGGATATATGTGTGGTCTATGAGAGGAACACACATGCAATGACACCGGTGGATCCTTACGTGGTTTGTGAGAATAACACACATGCAATGACACCGGTGGATCCATATGTGGTCTGTGAAAAGAACACACATGCAATGACACTGGTGGATCCATGTGTGGTTCATGGGAAGAACACACATGCAATGACACCGGTGGATCCATGTGTGGTCTGTGGGAAGAACACACATGCAATGACACTGGTGATATGTGGTCTGTGAGAAGAACACACATGCAATGACTCTAGTTGTGGTTCATGAAAAGAGCAGACATGCGATGACACGGGTGGATCCATGTGTGGTCCATGGGAAGAACACACATGCAATGAAACTGGGTGTGGTTCATGATATGGTCTGTGGGAAGACCACACATGCAATGACTCTGGTGATATGTGGTTTGTGAAAGAACAAACATGCAATGACTCTAGCTATGGTTAATGAGAAGAGCATACATGCAATGACACTGGTGGATCCATGTGTGGTTAATGAGAAGAACACAAATGCAATGTCACTGGGTGTGGTTCATGATATGGTTTGTGAGAAGAACACACATGCAATGACTCTAGGTGTGGTTCATGAAAAGAGCAGACATGCGATGACTCTAACTGTGGTTCATGAAAAGAGCAGACATGCAATACCACCGGTGGATCTATGTGTGGTCTATGAGAGGAACACACATGCAATGACACCGGTGGATCCTTACGTGGTTTGTGAGAATAACACACATGCAATGACACCGGTGGATCCATATGTGGTCTGTGAAAAGAAACACACATGCAATGACACTGGTGGATCCATGTGTGGTTCATGG